>JAEMWC010000045.1:267500-347500 GCA_016490735.1 Pachyseris speciosa | reverse complement strand
GAAACAAATTGCTGTGTTCAGGTTTTGCTATCTTTTCCAGTAATATCAGTGCAAAAGTGTTTGTTACACATGGAGCAAAAGGAAAAAAATCAAACAGGCATGGCAATTCACTTCTCCAGCAAAGCATAGAGATGGGATGTAAACAACATATGAGCTCAAAACTAGTGCAAGAATTAAATGAAAATCTTACCTCGCAAACGAGCAGTCTGGACAAATCTTTTTTCAACTGCATTCTTTATTCGGAGAGTAAACATTACAAAACAGCTCTTCTGCTTCCAAATTAAAGAAGAAGTTTAAGGAAAAAAGGCCAACAATAGCTCTCTTAGCTTCCTGTTTTATTAACAACCTCAACCACGTAGCCAAACAGCAAGAATCTGCCCCAGTTGCATTCTGGGAGATTCCACATATCTTTGAGCGGAAAAGGCTCCTCCAAAAAAATTTACCAGACCAGGCTTCAATCCTGCACCAAACGTTGTTCGGGCACCTTCAGCATTCAATGAAACTTCCGCCAGTGAGGATTGGAGCCCGGTGAGACAAGACATATCTGCTTTTAGGCCCCTTGTACACGAACAACAAACTGTCAGCAGATTCAAGCGAACGTTCGAACAAAGTTCGTACTCGCAGTGCCCATAAGCGGTTGTTTGGAACTGGCAAGGTTTAAGCCTTCTCAGCCCTTGATAATGAGCTCAGACACCAGCAAATGACCCAGTAATTTAGCGCAATTTTGACACATTCCAAGGTGCATTATTTCTGCAAATGATTCGGCCGACCAGAGAGTGAGTTCAAATGAGCCGAGTATAGCCACGTGATCAGCTGTCACGTGATAAGATACATGCATAACAATACCCAGTCCTCCATCAAAATCTTTGGAGAAATAAGAAATTCAATACCCCCCAACCCCCAACTCACTTTTAGTCAAAAAAGCTATGATTCCCATACATTTTCTAGGGTACCATAGCTCCTTAAAGATGAAACAACACTTCCGATGGTTTACAGCTATGTTTTATCCCGAGAGGGTACTCCCAGAAAAATCGGGTGGGGATGTGCGGCCCGCTTCCCGAAACCCTTACCCTATTTCAGACCAAAATCTGCGATTTTCTCTACCCTATTTTAGACCTGACCAAAAATGCGATACCCTAATTCAGACCTATTTCAGACCTATTGGCCATGTTCTAAACGAGTGAGGGCCTGGGAATGAGTTTTAAAAATTATCGATTGCAAAAAAATTGTTGACACTGCATGAAAGAGCATCTCAAAAATGGTCACCTTGCCAACTTTGACGTTGTTCAGTTGAATTGGAGCTGAAACAAAAGTTTGAAAATTACGAAAATTAGAGACTTTGTATGGTTTGGAGGGACACACTTTCCGAAATAGAGACATTTATATGGGATTTTTAAAGATCTAAATGCATATCAACTGGCGACTTTTCGACCAAACATAGTCAAACTTACTGAAAGTACTTATTTTGAGAGGTCCTTTCATATGAAAATCGATTTAGTTCAATACCATTTTCAATGAAGTTTGGATTCGTTTCCAGGCCATTACTCGTTTAGAACATGGCCAATTTCACCTACACGGTTGGTGTAAACATAATTTGAGAAGGGCTTTTGTCAATGGTCTTATCGCCAAATGATGAAGAAGTAGCTATGTCTTAAAAAAAAAAAACTTACCCAATTCAAGACTAGAGTGCACAAACCATACCCTAATTCAGACCAAAATGAACTGAAAAAAAAAACATATATACCCTTTGAGGCCGCACATACCTATATAGCCCATATAAGGGAGTACCCCCCCCCCCTGCTCCCTCCGGGCGTTTTAAATATAACGAAAACTACACTAACTTAACCCAACGAAGATGCTTCCTCGTGCTTCCTCAGTAACTAACATCATGTTAACTACGTCAACAAAGTCAACAACGTTGTTATTGATATCAGTACATCGATTACCGCTGGTCACTGTAGATTCTCGGGATTGTTGCATTGACTTCCCTCCAGTGAGAAGACATAAATTTCGGTAACTCTCATTACGGCGCCAAGAACACTGAATACGCACACGCACACCGTGACTGGTAACGAATACCAAGTATTGGAGTGCTGACTAAAATAGAACAAAAGGATCATGACGACGTTTTCTAATACAGACAGAATGTTACAATACAATAGCATCAGCATTGCCTTTGGCTCTTTCTCTCTTATCTGCCTTGAAAAGTCATCTCTTAGCCACAGCAGGAAAATAATAATAACACCCACCATATGGTCGCAGAGTTCAGCCTGCTTTGAAAAAATATCTACTATCGCTATAGCTAAAGAATGAAACAACCAGACGGCTATAAACCACCAGTTGCAGCTGACGGTGAAGTAACAAACGGCAAATAGCCGACTACTCAAGAGAAATAAATGTGTTACAAACAGTACAACTTTACGAAGTATTGTTATTTCTTTGTCATGAAACAAATACTTTTCATCAGCAGTCATGAACGCCCATGCCAGACTGAGAAAAGAGACAGGTAAAGAAATCATTTGAACGATTGCCACGGGCTCCTCTTGAACGCTTATGGCGTACAGCTGGATGACAAACTGAGGAGCAGATTCAAGAATTGACTCAACGAGCACTACATTGTCGATAAAGTCCGGTATATCCTCGGCTTTCCTGCCCGGGAGGTCGGTTTCTTCGCCAGGAAACCATTTCCTCAAGCAGAAAACAAAGCCTTGCAGTCTCGCCAGGGCAGCTGAAAATGGATGAAAACCACACAGTATACTTTTTCTCCAAAACTTGCTATCAAATCCCTTTTGAGCTGCGATGTAAGTAAACGGGAACACCAAACAGGGCAAGATAACAAAAGTGACCCCCACGCCGAACCATGTCTTGTGATCAGTGCGGTAGAACTCCACCAGAGTGAGTATGTCAGTGATGGGATCAGCAAAGCTCAAAATGGCTAGTGCAAGAAGCACGATCGGAGTGTACCACTTACCAAGATCCTCAACTTTCATACCGAGCCGAACGACCGTATACCTCCGTCGGGTATTCCGTCGCAAAATGCAAGATCCTCTGGCGAAGGCGACGTTGTTGCTTAGCTGATACTTGGCGGTAGTTACTGTGTGAAATAGAAACGTGTTAAAACTACAAAGGGTCAAGTGAGGAATAAGAACATTTGAAGGTTACAACTTATGGCAAAAATATGGATCAACCGTAGGCACGCAACGCGTGCAAAAGCGAGGACCGTCGTTGACGTCGGGCTCCAGATTCACTAACCCCTCTTAAGTCAAGTTGTATTCCAAGACGTGTTTCATAAAAAAGGCAAATCTCGATGTGAAATCCTTAAGTTTAGGGGGAAAATAACTGGAGCATTATGTGACAGCACGTCGCTGTTTTGTAGTGTCAGGAGGAGAAAAGAAATACCTCTGGTTGGAAACTATTTCCAATCCTAGGGCAGAGCTTATGACTCTGTGAAATTTACTGACCTACCAATATGGAGGAAAAATCCCACGGGAAATTTGACATTTTCGGGTTTTCAAATATCAATTTCCCCACCCTTGGGTAACCATTAGAAGTCAAATTCCCACCTCAGGCACTAGCACAACAAACTTTTCAAGATGCAGTCAAGTCAAATTTCCCACCTTGGGGACTACTGTGGAAGTCTAATTCCCGTGGGCTGATTTACATCGCATTAAGTCTTTGTAAACATTCATGCAAAGCAGTTTGTGACGTCAAATCGAGAATAGACCCAAGCCCCTTCTGACTCGGCCGTGGGGCAGACGATGGCCAGATTTAGCAACTTTAACACCCTAGAAAAGTCAAAATAACTAGTCAATATTTGGGAAAAAAGGCGCAATGCGTTTCAAACAGGTGCAAAGATTTATTTTAGCGAAAACAAATTTTTGGGTTTAGGTGCACTTTAATGGCCAGGCTAAGAAAAATAAGAACGTACAGTGTAGTATGATTTTGATTTAAATGTAGCTATTGACGTTTATGATTTTATCACATAAATGTTGTATACCTCCAATCGCCAAAGCTTCATTTCGTGAAATCGCGAAATTTAGTGACTTATGTTCCAAAATGTACGAAGTATTGCTAAATTAAAGTGTCGCTGAATAAAAAATTTTCAAAATTGCTAAATTTAAGTGTCGCCAAAATTTCGTGTAATAAGGCCCGGTTTAAACGTCACATTTTACATGCGCCCAATCTAATACTAATTTAAGTCGACTTGAATTAAAAAAGTTCGGCATTTGATTTAAACGTCGCATTTAATTGTGCCGAATTCAATTCAGTGCCGAGTGCGAGTGAGAGCTTCATTCCCAGACACTGATATTCGTTTCACTTTCCTGATCAAATTCTCGTTCATTGACTTCGTTCTACATCTTCTCCGGAAAACAAGCTTCGCAACGAGCTACACTTCGTCCTGCCTTCCAACCCGGTGTTTCCTCGTCTTCTTCAAAAACAGAGCATCTTATACAATAAAAATTCCGCATGTCAAACATGTATACTTTGTTGGAGAGAAGCATCAGGGGCACCCAACGAGCTAAATCAACCAAAAGCTATAGTAAGGCATTTTTAAGTGTCTTATGGTGTTTGAAGTCTCTTTAAAGCGATGTTTCAGAAGGTAGAAGAAGTTCATCTGTTCGGTTTTACCTAGCTGAAATTTTAATTGTTCGAAAATGTTAGGGAACAAAATCTTCATTTGAGAAAATGCAAGCTGAAATGACCTTTCCGCGAACTTTCTAGGCAACTATTTCTTTTCGAAAATGCTAGCTGACATTTTTGACTGCCAAAAACAGCAATTTCGACCTTTCCGAAAACCTCAGGAGCTATGATCAGTCCCAATTGCGAATCTTTTAGGCCACGTTTTAGTTACGAAAATCCGAATGCACTCTTTAATCGACGCCGAAAGTGGAAGGCGAATTACTTACCCTCCACCGAACAGATATCTACCGAGACTTGTCGCTGGGTGCCCCTGAAGCACGAACCACACATACTATCCTCGTCAGCCGCCATATTGCTTTCTCGCACCCGCGATTCCTTCCCGCAGTTTTCTTTGCAGTTTTCATATTCGACTGGATCAGTCGCATATTCGACTGGATCAGTCGCATATTCGACTGGATCAGTCGAATATGCGACTGAACTCGCCTTTAATACAAATCTGCCGAATTTAATTGTTTTAAACGTCACATTTTACATGTAGTTTATAATTCGGCGATTAGATTTGGCGCATGTAAAATGCGACGTTTAAACCGGGCCTAAGGTACGCAGTTTCCAAGGCGTTAACTGACCAAAGCTCAATGAGCCTTAGTTAAATTTTCTTGCAATGAACTCCTGCGTTGAGTTCCTTTTACTTCAAAGTTGACCCGGCGAAGGATCAAGGAACAGTAAAGCGAAAGTTTTACTTGTTAATAAAAAGTAAATTAAGACTTTCTTTAAGAACAGATGTCACTAACACAGCATCCATCGAACTGTTTAACTCGATCCACTCTTAAGCTTTCCAAACTTGCCTATCAACTGATGACTTAACTATTTTTTTGCACTGTTAACGGAATATATCGTAGGCTTCAGACCTACAGGGACAAATCTCTTCCTTGCTAAAAGACTAAGTTTCAATACGACAAAAAGCCTTACAACGGATGTTGAAAACGGCTCATCAAGAGCACCTTGCCGCGCCGTTACACACGATATTTCATGATCAAATTAATTTTGACGCACAACTGATCACAACAAATTCAAGAGTAAAATTAGTATTCAGTAAGCGTACCAAAATAGTAGTTTCAATAAAACCGATAAACATCACAGGAAGGAAGTTAAAACTCCCGTTGAAAACAGCGCACAAACCGCCGCCGAAGTAATGTGTTATCAGTTGCGTAAAATAAGCACTGCGAATCTTCGCCAAACTCTTGTGCCAGAATCAAGTGAAGTATATTATAATTAGCTACATAACTCGGCAATGTCAGACGCCGCTTATGCATAAAAATAAAAGCTTTTTTAAACGATCTTCGGATTACCAAGTAAAGGCATCGTCATGTTTGCCCTTAGGGAGCGGATGCAGTTTCCACAGTAGATGGGTCAATGGAATTTGTCCACTTAGATAGTTCACGATATTAACTACTGGAAAGAATTCACCATAAAGGATCGAAACAAGCAATAATAGAGCTATTGATGATGATTTTTATCCTTTAATTAATTATCTCACAGTTAGATCATAGCATCAGAAAGCATAAAGTATAGTTGTCCTTTAATGCGTCTTTCAGGTTTGCACGACAGTACGTTGTACGCGGAAAAAGCCACACTTTAATAACACAACAATTAATCAGTATTGAACTTCCATTGTTGGGATTGTTTACCGCCAGGATCGAGTCATCAGAGCTTAAGCCAACCAAGCAGCAATACAGTATACTACGACACGTGGCTTATCCATCCAACGTGGAGTTTAACTTTTAACGCATTTACTAGAAACCCAATTTTGTATCCAGAAAAAGCGAGTACCTATTTTTCATTGTTCTATTTCATTTTGGTTAGATTCTGCCATGTCAGGTTCCTCTCTGCATTTCATGAAACATTAGATACTAGTACTCAGTTTAAAATAAATCAGTAAAATACCTGCTCTGTGGTAAATCCGCCAATCTGCCAAAGAATATCGTGCAGATCGCCACGAGGCAAGACAAGGTTAACGTTAGACAGTAGTTACAGCCAAGAGCTTCTGAACGCAGGTCTGCTTATCTCTGAGACTCGTCAGATCAACCCATTTACAGAACTAAAGGGTGGGCGTTTTTAAATGACGGAAAAGGTAGTAACTCTCATTGGTTGACGTGTATAAATTTCCTTAGGGACAAAACAATTCTTGAGAAGTGTATTTAGCACCCCCTTATTTAAATATCCTCTTAAAATGGGAACAAAGACAATGCTACTGGTTCATGACCTATACGGTAAAAAACACTTGTCGCAAGTTGCGCAGGGTTCAATGTTCACTCTAAATAGTGCTTCGAATTTTGAAGCAATGAACACTTTAAAATAATAGAAATAATGGTCAATGAATCGACGATCAAGTGAGCAAAGAGTTACAAAATTGCAATACGCTGCGTGGATTGTGTAAGGTATATTATTATTTATGAACTAAATAATTAGCGATCAACAAGTAAACCTAAACCGGAGATTGTTGTGAAACAGACCAAAACACTTCACTGACAAATTTCACAGCAACTAAAGCGATCGGTGACACCAGAAGAAAACAATTGGATTTTCTAAGACTGAACAGTGAGGTATAAACGCCAGCGAAAGACAAAATCGGTACAAGGTAATATAAGGTAAAAAAAAAAAACTTTTTGAAACGATTACCAAGAAAACATCATCATGTCTGCCCTAAGGCAGCGGATGGAGTTTCCACGGAAGATGGGTCATTGGAATTTGTCCACTTTCATAGTTCACGACATTAACTACTGAAAGGAATTCACAATACACGAACAAGCAATAACAGAGCTATTGATGTTGGAAGAAATTTTTTTTCCTGTAAGGAATTATTTCACAGTTAGATCATAGAATCGGAAAGCATAAAATACAGCTGTCCTTGAATGCGTCTTTCAGGTTGCATGACAGTACCCTGTATACGGAAAAAACCACACTTAAATAACAAAATACGTTAATCAGTATTGAACCGGCTTAGTTCACGAAATTATCTACTGAAAAGAATTTACAATAAAGAATCGAATCAAGCAATAAATAGAGCTATTCCGTTGATGGTGGAAGAAAATTGTTGTTCTCTACTCCAAGGAATTATGTTATTGTTAGATCATAGAACCAGAAGCATAAAAAATACAGTTGTCCTTTAATGCGCCTTGTAGGTTTGCAATAATTGACATAAGGGCAATGAAACTGGAAATATCGATATCTTATGTAGTGCGATCAGATTTAATAGTAGATACAGATGATTGGTTTTCCAAGCAACAGCTATATTAGGGAGCTTTGGCAACGAGGACGGCAACGGCAACGAGAACGCCACAAAACAATGGGTTTAATGAGCACAAACAATGGTTCTACACGTGCATTTTACATTTTGCTACATTTCTTTGTCGTCATCTGCAAAACAACAACGTGAAATTACCAAATGTTACGTTCTCGAGAACGTGAGTCCATGACGGTAAATTTGTCTTTCATTTTCCTTACTTTAACGCCGTTCATTGTAATTTAGTCCCTGGATAGTTCGTCATCATTTTACAAGTTAAACAAATTACAATAATCGCGAAAGAGTTACAAAAACGGGAAGTTATATTTTTAAACGACGTTTTCGTTGCCGTCGCCGTCGTCGTTGCTAAAGCTCCCTATTACCATAGCGACGGTGACGCGTAGCCCATCATTTTGAAAAAGGTGAATTATCTTGTAAGACACTTCATAACGAAACTTAAAGAGCCCTCATTTTCTCTTGAGAGTGTAAAGTACTCAAGTGCACAGATTGTCGGCAAAATTAAAATAAAAATTGTTTGAGTGCGTTTTCAAGTAAATTACAAATAACTTTTTGGAGAGCGGTTTTGTTCATCCCGAATTTTTCTTCAAGATTTACGAAGTAAATATTAAACCTTCACAATTTTTCTTTCTCTGTTGAAGTATAATTATCGTGATAGCAAAACATTTTTAATTCACATTGAGCCTAACAAACGCCAAACAACAAACAACAACGAACAGCTTAATTTTTAAAATTTGCACACACACACAAAAAGAGTTAGCTGGCCCGCAGGTAGCTAAGGCTAATATAGGCGGACCAGACTTAAAGATTATATTAACAGTACAATTGGAAAGAAATTCAAAAGCAATAAAGACGGAACTAATAAGAAGTAAAGAAATACGACAACAAAAAAGATAACAGAGATTTTGGCAATTTAAATAGTCTTACTTTTTGCACTATGATATGCGTTTCAATATAATCATTTTCATTTTCCAAAATGTCAAAGAGAAGTTGGTTAATTTTTTATTTTGAATGCTTTCTTAGGTAGGTCTCTTACACAGCGTGGTATATCATTCCAACTAAGTGTTACGTCAACTGGCGAAAAAGAGCGTTTTTGTATTTCAATATAATCTACTGCTTTGGACGAAAAATTTGCCAGAGGTGGATGATCGCGTGTTGGATACTGGTCGCAGGACGTTTTACGAAATAGTTTCAAGATATTTGAGGGAGCGTTATTATTGTTGATATCAGACCGAGTCATAGTAGACAAACGACAAGGGTAGAACATTTGCATCGGCAAAAGAAGGAAGTGTACGTATGAACACGTCTGTCAGCAAAGTAAATCACGCGAAGCTCTCTTTTCTGCGGAGCCTGAGTCTTCGATCAGTGACCCCAGGAAGCAAGCCCGTAAGTTAGGTAAGAATGGATTAGTGACTGGTAAACATTTAACAATACATGTCTTGGCGCAAAATGGTGTAATTTTCCCAACAGCCCTATTATTTTACAGATTTTTGTGGCGACGGCATCATTATGGAATTTCCACGAGAGATTTTTATCAATTATAACGCCAAGATATTTGATGTAGTCTTTGGACTCAAGGCTAACGTTTTCATTCCTCTCTCTATCAAATATACTGATATTGGGGTTATAAGTAGGTCTCTTCTGGCCTTCTAGATATCTGTGATTGTAAAATATTTAAGTTTGCAAATGGATAAATACAAAGCACTGACAAGTCACAAAGCTCGTAATTTGCATAAATTTATCCATTTTCGTACTTAAATATCTTGTAATCATAGCCACCTAGGAGGCTCAAAATAATTGGAAAATGGTTTCAATTTTACGAGGTATTGTTAATTCTTTGTTTCTAAACTAAACCAATTCATCAGCGGCCATAAACGCCCATGCCAGACTAAGGAAAGAGACAGGTAAAGAAATCATTTGAACGATTGCCACGGGCTCCTCTTGAACGCTTATGGCGCACAACTGGATGACAAACTGAAGAGCGTAACCCGGTTGTTCCATAGTATCGTAGTCAACAATAAATAGGGAACAGTAAACATGGCAACATAACGAAAGAGAGCAGGGAGAACCCCACGCCAAACCATATCAGTGCGGTAGAATTCCACCAGAGTGAGTATGTCAGTGACGGGATCAGCAAAGCTTAAAATGGCTCCTGCAAGAAGCACGATCGAGGTGTACCAGTTATCAAGATCCTCTGTTTTCATGCTGAGCCGAACGTCCGTATATCTCCTTTGGGTATTTCTTCGCCAAATGCAAGTCTTACTGAATTGGGGGCTAGTGCCGACATCATGGAGTAAAGAAGTGCTTCGCCAAGCTCCGCATTAGACCAAGCTTTTTTCTTTAGAACATCGACTAGAGTTTGGTTTCTTTCACTATGCTTTATGTCAGGTAGACGATTGCCGTCTGGGAAAAGATTGGAGCCCGCTTCACAAACTCTGGAAGGAGAAAACATGCCGAACAAAGATACGAAGAAGGGGACAAAAGATGAGGAATCAAACATGTCTGCCGCAGTACTAGAAGAACTAAAATTAATGAGAAGTGACCTTACAAGTCAAACCGGAAGAAACTGAGTGAGATTTTCAGCGAAATACGATCGAAAGACTAATAAAAATTGAAAGCGTCATGTCTAAAGTAGATGGTTTAAAGTCCAAACAACAGGAACTTGAAGCAGATGTTGACAGCATGAAGGATTCTCTCAACATCATGAACCCTAACACTGAAGTAGACAACCCTCGCAAAAGCAACGACAAACTTAAAAGAAGGCGGAACATTTGGAGCGATATTCTAGAGAGTTTAATATTCGCGTACTGGGCGTTGTTGAAGAAGAAGGCGAAGATTGTATGGCGATAATTCTGGATTACATTACCCGTCTTTAGTGGATTCGAAGGTGCTATTTCTGAAGTTGAAAATGCTTATCGCACAGCAAGAAAACGAGACGGAAAGCCGAGACACATTATTGCCAAAGTTTACAGTAGATCTTTTAAAAGAAGATTGCTTCAGGCTGCAAAGAGAACAGATAGAAAAGTGGTACTTAATGGGGTAAGAATTGTAGAAGATTTTACATCTAGCGACTTTGAAATTCGAAAAAAGGCGCTTCCAATTATGCAGAAGGCTTACGCCGAAGAAGGAAAGAGGGTTCGCTTCACTAAAGGAAAACTTTTAGTTGACGGAAGGGTAGTCCTTGTTGAGTAGAATCTTAATATTACATATCCTGTGTCGATAATGGCTGTTTAATAAAATTTTTGCAATGCGTGACACAGCAAAGGCAAGTCTCGAAGCCCATCGATGATTTCATGTGTGCCGGAACCGGGGACTGCTCGTGCAATGCAGCGCGAGCGCGAATTTTTTTTTTTTTAATAACTCTTTTCGAGTAAACTTCTTTATTTGCGCTATAGTTTTAACGGCAATTTTGCAGACACCATATAGTTTATTTACCTCAAAGTCTTCATCTTATAGTAATACCTATTTGATTTTTTTAATGATTACACTGGTATCGCCATTTAGTTTCGCATACATCAAGATCCTTCTCCTCCTAAATTCAGATTTGTCCTCTATGATATTTGAAGGGCTCAGTGGAAGAAGGGCGTAAGTGACGATTTTGGTCATTTTGTTAATGTCGTCCAAATGAGCTGAATTTTTGCATGTGTCCTTTGATACATTACAAAAACATTGCCCTATATTTTTTTTTTTCGCTTTTTTGCGCTCAGTTTTCGAGAAGACGCGGGCCAAAATACGCATTCAACGCGTCACTTAGCACAGTTTTTCCTGCTTGGATTACTGAAACTGGACATGGAAATATTGACATGGACTTATTGTTTGATAATGTGACGCAGACTACAATTGTCTGGAAAACTACCACTCGTAGGCAAAAGGATATCAAGTCGCTATTTTTGGTATACAATAGGAAAGAAGAAAAACCTGTTGAGTTTGGCGACTATTTACACTGAGGCAAAACTTATGACTTTGTAAAAACAACCTGCTGTTTTCAAGGGGAAAATCCCTTGAAACCATTTCACACGCCACAATATCCTATTCACACCGGTCTCCAATGTTCTCTAAAGGCTAAGTTATGGTAAAACTGATAGTGGCGTCATTAATCCAAAGGATGTACAAATCAAAAAAGGGGTGGGAGGGAAAAGGATGAATGACGACCACTTAGAGAGAAGTCAGGGCAGACCAATCACAAGACCCCAAAATGCGCCGAAAGAACTAGGTCAGTCCTTATAAACACACGGGGAGACCGCTGAGAATAGCCGCGCCATTAGAAATGGTCGTGAATTAAAGTAATACTCATTTTCAAGGATAATTAAACCATGAATATCAAGAGGACAGGATGGGGTTACTGAAAATTTAATGAGGCAGGGGTTCTCAGAAACCAAAGATACAGCTAAAATTGAACTTAAAATAGTTCTGCTGGATGCCTAGTAACTCAGAACATTCCAGTGCAGTTTAATTCTCTCTATATCTAGTGATCATTTTTGTTTCGACTGACTTGAGGCGTCAACGTTCTCGCCAACATGTCATAAGGTTCATTTCTTGCCATTAAAACTTTACTACTATCTCATGTTAGTATAAATCTACGAGCCTTCTATCACGAATGCGGTTCTCTGATTGGCTACCGTACTCGCTATCTGTTCTGTGTTAGTATAAATCTACATGTACTAGCGTTCTATCACGAATACCGCTCTCTGATTGGCTACGCTACTTGCTATCTATTCTGTGATAGATAGTGAGTAACGATTGTCAATAAAATGCCGGCCGCTTCTTCGCGTTTTCGAAGTGTACTACGAGGAGAATTTAGATAATTTACTTGTTTAGTTTTGAACGACTAGTAGATTTATACTAAAACAATTAGATTATTCGCTCTCGATTTCTACGCGTGATAGCTGATTCGGGCTGCGCCCGCATCAGCTATCACGCGATAGAAATCTCGAGCTCATTATCTAATTGTTAAATAGATAGTGAGTAGCGGTTGTCAACAAAATGGCGGCCGCTTCTTCGCGTTTTCAAAGTGTCTGCGAGGAAGATTTAGATAATTTAGTTGTTTAGTATTGCAAGACTAGTAGATTTATACTAAAACAATTAGATTATTGCTCTCGATTTCTACGCGTGAAAGCTGATTGGGTTTGCGCCCTCATCAGCTATCACGCGAAAGAAATCTCGAGCTCATAATCTAATTGTTAATTATAAATATGCAACGATACATAACGATCTTTCCAGCATGTTTAACCAAACCTCGCTAGATTTCTTTCGATCATTCTCGCTCGCCCCATTTGAGAGCTTGTAATAGGTTAGATCTACCTGAACTCGATAAATACGAAAAGCGAGTGTCATACACAGCGAAGACGAAACTGAAAAAAATACGCCTAAAATCAAAATTCGAAATCCTTTATGAGCTCTCTCAAACCAGGGCATCAATTCGGAACCATTATTTAAAATATCGAGAGTTCAGATTTCTAAACAAGTAACTTACATTTTAAAGGTCTTGACGTTAGGTAGAGTTCCTTAGAATAGAAACTGTATCGTGCGACAGCAATCTCCAAGCTCAACAAAAACACTTGTTAATTATTGGAACTGACACGTCATTCGGTGTGATTACAATAAATCCTACTGACTGGAATTTCAGAACAAAACACGGATATCTTTTATTCTATTTTTTTTTTTAATCATTGATTCGCGGGTGAAGGCAGTCTTTGTAAAGATGAGTTAAGAGATGATTGATCTTTTCATCCATCTTTGGGATAATGCCAATCATAGACTTAACGTTTGAACGTTTCTACCTTTTATTTTGCAAGGAAGATTTTGGATATTATTTGATGGAATTGGCGGGTGACCTTTCGTTGTTTCAGCTACCGTTTTGATTTCGTCAGTCCTGCAACATGGCCACCCACTATTTTTGACGTCATGCGCACACGGTGAAAGAAGCGGTTTCAGCAATATTGGACAGAGAGGATACTTGCGGCTTCATACCCAGTCCACCGGAACACAAATTCAGCTTTGATCATGTGTATATACCAAGAATTATTCAACAAAAAGAGGATCATTCATTTTGTCGTCAAGGGATATTTTCTTTATTAATCAGTTTACTTATACTTTTTTGTTGAAACTGATGCACGGGATCTTGAGGTTGCGCAACTTGATAATTCATAAATAAAACATGCTTGTGGAACCTGCAAAACTATGTACAAAGACAGATCTGCTGATAATGAATAGACCCTTTTCATAATGGCGCCCAACAAATTATTCTTTTATTCTTATGATAATGAGCCCTACTAGCCTCGTCAGCATGTGCAAAATTCAATAGAATTTTTTCATTAAAGTGAGGTTAGTAGGGCTAATTAACACATATACAAAAGAATAATTAAAATCGTCCGCCATTATGAAAAAGGTCTATAATTCACGAGAAGAGCTATTTACAACGACCATGATGACGGTGGTTGTGACGGATGGGGATTGTTGCTACTGCTGATGGTCGCAATACGGATGATGATGATTATGATGATGGTGGTGGTGGTGGTGATGATGATGATGATGATGATGAGCACGTACCAAATGTGACTAAATAAACAAAGCTATGTGGATTGTGATAAATGTTTGAGACAGCCTTGACCAGCAAGCACAGCCCATTTGCACAGGGACACAACTTTGATTGGTGTTTTCGATTTGTCAGATCGTGTTCCATTTAAAGATGACAGCCGAAAGAAGCCGTCATTTCTGTTTATCTGAAAGGCAAGGACCTAAAAATTCTAAAATTGGTTTAAAAGATGGCAAACGTTTCAAGGAACGTCACCTTTTGAGGAGTCCCGTTGCCAAAGGAAATTTCACAGTCAAAATAAAACAGCGTGTTGTGTTCACCTCCTAATCAAAATTCCCATAATCTTTCATTCGCGGTTGAGGCAACGTGACTATATAGACACTGTGAATTACTTTCTTTGGGTGTCGGGAATGTGTCTTCTGTCTTGTCTCCAAATATTTATCTCCTCACTTAAATCAAGGAAATATCACTTCCAGCTAGAAAACATCGCCCAACAATGATTTCTCCATGACAGCATCAAGGTTGGCAGCAAAAGGAATCCAATCGAATTTCAGTACAGCCCTCCTAGGTACGTATAAGGTATATTCAGACCAGAATGACAAAGACCTTCATAACCGAGTAAACGAAAGAGCGAATTAATGGCAGACAAGCAACGTCACTTAAAAAACATTAACCCGCACTGGACTGGAGATGGCGTCATTCATGTCCGTGTAGGCTTTAAATTCCAGCTGTAAGTGACCAGAGTTGCCCGTATACGTGTCAGCTCTACAGATGCGCCATGGTGGGGCTGGATTAAGCTGCCTCGTTCAAGTGTGAACGCGACTGACTCCTCAGAAAGCGAACACGAATAGTTTATCAACCCATGAATGCATGGATCATTTTTCCAGTGTAACTGAGGTCTTTCAACATGCTGCAACGGAAAAACACCGAGTACAATAGTTTGCTCAGAAATATATGACTGAATGCAGTGGAAACAACTGGTATTGAATTCTCACCTGACGATGTGATGTGTGAAGGGATCAGGACCACACACAGCTATTAACAATTCCCCTTCGTGGCCAGCACTAGGGGGAGGGGGTAAAATCTCTAACAGCATCTCCATGGAAACGCGACCTTCGTAGCCATCCCACTCGGGAGTGGGCTGGGACACTGTGTAAAACACTTGAAATCTGCAAGAAAACAAATGCGTGTGGTGAGATGCTCTTTTCAATCAAGTTCAATATTTGGTAGGCTGTGAACAGGGTATTGGACAGGAGGAGAAAGCGGCCAAACAACTCGTGTCCTCGCATTCTTGTCGCACCAAATACCATCATAACGAAACAATGACATACCCACAAATACTGCAGGAGAACAGATGTATTTATTCTCAAATGTAATATGCTTGCTATACAGCCATGACTTCCTGTGTCATAATTTTTTCATTGCCATCGATCTTCGTGTTGAAAGACTCTTAAAACAAGGAAATTTTGCTCAACGAGGTTCGCACGCTTCACGTGGTAAGTTCCAATCCACTTTGTTAAGTAATGCTCTACCTTCACTACAAGTAACCTGGTCACATTATTTTAAAAACAGTATTACTCTCTGAACATCGCTCGTCTTCTACGCAATATTTCTAAAACTTCCCAGTATTTCCTGGGTAGCATTTCCAGGGGAGCTTTTCTGACCACTATCTGTTGTGAAATATCAGCAAACAATTTTGAAACAAAAACACTGCACAAATATGGTAATCCGTATGGGACGTCTAGAGCTGATAATATTGTGAGAATAGTACTTGAAAAATTACCTTTTCAGACCCTTTTCTCGAGTTTCACCAGAGCACAACAGTGATTTGTTTGCTTCGTGAGTTGTCTTGCTATGTACTATCTCGAGACATTTCTGTGTGGTCCACGTCGGCTGTAAGTACTCGCGGTTTTTAACCAGTGTCAAAGCTCGTAATTTCCAAAACCCAAATTACAAGAGTTCGTTACAAAACATCTCACCTCTGAGAAGCAACGTCGGCGAGCTCATCTAACTGCTGTTTCCACAAGATGTCTCTCTCCTGATTATTTGCAAACAAGAGCTTTACAGATCTACAAGCCAAGTAAAAAACAAACCTTCGGTCATATTCAGTGGTATTAAAATGAATGATCTTAGGTACTTCAAGAAACACCCAGTGAACATCACTTTAACCCTTTTACGCAACTTATGCAAATTATCGATCGCCGACGATCGATAACTTTCCGTGCTTTGTATATGGAGATAATTAACTGTATTACAGCACCAACAGCACCAGTCACATCCTGAAATAAAGCCGTTTCCGGATTACAACCGTTTAAATGAAGTCATTGAAACGTTCCTTTGCAATTTCGAGTAAACCTCGTGCTCATGACGTTGTTGAAAGCGAGGAAATGTAGATGAAAAACATGAAATTTTCATGTGCACGAAGGAAACGCAATAGACATGAAATCGTAATCCAATTTGGTCAGTGACATAAAGCTATTGCGCCATTACTGTTACTGCCCAAAAACCGCTCTCAATTTAAATTCTTCACCCACAGCGTACCCAAAACAGACATTTCAACGTTGTCAAATGACTCCACAACAAGGACTTTTGGAATCATCCAAAACGAAAAAAGCCTTAAAGGCTTCAAGTATATTGACAAAGGATTTCAACATCTACAAAATTTGACTTGGATGTGGGACTAAATGGTTAACGCTTGCGATACCAGCAGCGAATGGGCAAGGCAAACCTTGCTATAAGGTTGTTAAACCACTTGCATTACCGTTCGCTTTCAGTATAGGCGTATCTTCTTTTTTTTTTTTTTTTTTTCACGTGAATGAAAACGCTCTGTTTATTATCTGTTTATTGATATTCAGGTAAGAGTTACAACATAAAAAATTATACATACACATATCAACTTCCTCTGCTCGCATATAGCTTAGCTAATCGAGGTTCCTTATGGCAACAAAATAAGCTTGTTCCAGTTACTTACTTTTCAGCTGATGAGTTCTCCAAGACTGTTTGCCGAATGAGTCTGATCATTGGTGTAAAGCCTATGTGATAAAATTCAAAATGGAATTTTCGAAACAAAACTTCTTGATTGTCTTTCCTGGTAAAAGTGCTACATATAGATTGAACGACCAGTTAACCCTTCCACTCGCAGGTCAGGCAGAATGATTAATTAACTGACTGCCTGCCTGGCTGACTAGAAACAAGATTGATTGATTGATTGATTGATTGATTGACTAATTGTCGGATCGATCGATCAATTATTAAATCAACCTAACAATTAACAATCATTCGATTGATTGATTGATTGATCGATTGATTGATGAATAGACCTCTTTGGCTTGTATGTTTTGTTTCCCAATGTAGGTCATGTGATGTTACCCTAGAGAACTGCTTCTTTGAAATTTCAGGTTTCAAAGAGGTGCAGCCCTACCCAAATTTCATGCTATTCACGTGCGTATCTACGCATAATTTTTGACAAAAAGCAAAAAGCAAATCCCTTTGGGAAAACAAAATATACAAGCTAAACAGGTCGATCGATCGATCGATTGATTGCTTGCGTGCTTGGTAACCCAAGTAAATGTTAGATTTGAAAAATAAACTGAAATTTTCTGAACATTAATTCGGCTGATTAATTTCCGAGTTTGTTGGAGTGAGTTGCTGACTGATCTATTTCATGTGACGTGAGAACAAACCTGTCCCTCCAGCAATAAGAATTATTTCCTTTGCTTCACTGAGTCGGGATTCTTGAAAATCTCCAGAATAATCACTTATTTGAACACTGTCACCTGTAAAAAATTCAAACGTGTAGTTTAACAACTGTCTTCTTTGTAGCGAATAGATTAGTTTTCCATGACGAAAGACAAGGGAAACTGTGATTTTGATGATGCGTATCTGGGCATTTTATTTTGCCACGTATTCTCTTGCAGTTATGGAATAGCTCCGAGTCAAGACCGTAACGAGAATAAGGATAACGTGAAATAACCACGCCCGTGGGATTCCACATTTCCTGCCAAGAGTAACACTTGGGCACTGCCTGTGTTTTCATATTGTTAGAGAGAGAGAAAAGAAGAAGCTTCACCACCTGTTTGGAATTTCAAACAAGTATCTCTTGCCAGTACGGATAACATTAAAAAAAGACCCGACAAGTGAAGACTGAGCTCAACTGACCTGCTTCTATGGAGGATAATGTTGGTGTTAGCGTTCCTCCAGGGTAGATTTTTATCATGAGATAAAACCGCTGGCCGTCATGTTCCCTTTCAGTTGGACCAACTTGCAGTGAAGGTAGAACAACTGTGTATGGCCGGCAGATTTTCATGCCTAACATTGAGGGGAAAAAAAGATGTTTGAACGTTGTGATGCAAATTCTTCAATCACACATGCTCGCAATTATTTCAGTGCAGCTTATAGTGGACTATGGCAGCTGAGCAATTAGGCGTTTTTGAATGAAAAAGAACAAAATGGACAGAACTATAAGACACAGAGGACTGACACTAGTGTAGGAAGAAGAATCTTCCGCACGTTTCTGGCCAAATGAGACCTTGGAAAATGCTTTTTGTTATGCAGAAAAACATTCTTTCCAGAGAGGAAAGAGCGACTACTTATTACCAGCATGGAGATGAAGTCGAAAGGCCTGGGACAATTTCTCCAAGTAAAGATATTAAAATGAAACATGACGAAACTTTGCAATGTATAAAATGTTGAACAAACACGACCGGTTGTTTAAACGAAGCGTAAATTTTACATGTACAGTATGTTGCCCTATTTCCGGACACTAAGACGTTCGTTACGATTCTGTATTTCGTTGTAAAAACGAATCACATCCGACCGATTCGTTTCGAAGACTTATCGACTAGTCTGCTATCGCTTGTTCTTTCCGTGGCCGAGCTACGCTCCGTTTAGGCGGGAAGATTGTATCTTTTTTCGGCATAAGTGAAGCTTAAAGGACTATATTTTTCAGCATATAAGAAGTTTCCGTTTGCAGTTTCGTGTCTCCGAGCAAGACTACTAAACAGTTCAATTGCATTTTTGGTGAGGTGTGCTTATTTCCGGACACCAAACGATAGCCGGCAAACTATGGGCATTTTTAAAAGAAAATTCATGGAATAGTTGTTGAAAAACAACCCACTGGGACTAGTCAAACAAAGATCTTACATAATTAAAATGGTAATTTTCTTTGATAGCTAAGTTAACCTCTTGTCTCACGATTGAGTCACAAAGATGTGTATCGCGACGTTTCGACCGCTATACTGCTGGTCTTCATCAGGCGATGGTGTCGACTGGCTGCGTGTGAGTATAAGAAGCACCGTGGCTGGTAATGATTGGTGCCTTTCGATCCTCGCTTAGGCTGTTGTTGATTGGAGGATTTCGATCCTTGTCGTTCAAACTAGAAATTGTTCCCTCAGTGGTCCGCTTTGGTACTGATCGGCTGTTGTGTTGTTTGATCGTGGGCATCCACGCTTCAGGAATTTCAATTCCACTGTCCCTGTTGATGTTGTTAGCGTGAAGTCTTATGTGAATAGCCTCTTTAACCCTACGAGAGTACCAATGTGGGTCTCGGTCAATAAATTTAACTTCGTCCCAGAGCGGATAATGTCCGGTCGCGTTGTTATGTTCTGAAACGGCGGAGGATTGGGTTCGAGCAAGCCGTATGTCTATATCGTGTTCCTTACTCTGATAGTTAAAAAAAATGCATCAGTGGATCAACAACCAATGGCCACGACGCCGAATTCAGAGTGCTTTTATTTTTTCGAGGTATTAGAACCTCAGATGAAACACGAAGCACGATTTCGATCATCAAGACCGTCATCAGAGCTTGAAAATGATCTTGAGGACGGAAAACGTTTAGTATTTTGTCAGTTACAGGAGTAAATTGTTTTTCTTTTCGCTCTCACTTTTGGGTTACAACGAACCAAATATTTCACAGATGTTGGTATCTCCGCAGTGTTACCAGCCTGAATTTCTAATCTTTTCGTGAGAGTTGTAGTCACTTATTTAAAACAGTTATTTTAACCAATCCCACGGTGGAAGGGGAGGGGGGTGGGATACTCCCCTCTATGGCTTATACGCGTATGTGCCACTGGATTCGGTATGGGTTTTGGCCCTTAAACGGGTATATAACTTCAAGCGAGTCTGTCCTAAAAACGGTCTGGATCCGTCCTAGACGGGTATGGTTTCAAGACTGTCGACGACCACTTAGCAATCCGAAATCGGTGGTAAATGAATTTCGTGGTCCATTTTTTCTCATGCTTTCCTTAAAGGTTACACATTTAGTGAACAGAGATTCCCGTCAATTAAGTTTCCACTTGAGATTCACCGCGAAATTAATGCTCTCACTTCTACGTACGCACCAAAACAGCGAACAATTATAGCGTGCATCATTGCCGAACTAATCTGAAAAATTCATAATTCTTTATCAAGGTCGAAAGATCTGGAATTCCTTTCCTGCTACAATCACTTCTCTATCAATTTTTGCTAACTTTAAGAAGAAACTGCTACAGTTTTTAGTAAAATAATTGCTGAATTGGCTTGGCCGCACACTTGAACACTATCTATTTTTATGATAGCTGAGTCACAAAGATGTGGATCACAACGTTTCGACCCCTTTACTGCTGGTCTTCATCAGGCGATGGTGTCGACTGGCTGCGTGTGAGTATAAGAAGCACCGTGGCTGGTGGTGATTGGTGCGTTTCGATACTCACGTAGGCTGTTGTTGATTGGAAGATTTCGATCCTTGTCGTTTAGACTAGAAATTGTTCCCTCAGCGGTCCGCCATGGTACTGATCGGCTGTTGTGTTGTTTGATCGTGGGCATCCACGCTTCAGGAATTTCAATTCCACTGTCACTGTTGATGTTGTTAGGGTGAAGTCTTATGTGAATGGCCTCTTTAACCCAACGGGTGTGGGTCTCAGTCAATAAATTTAACTTCGTCCCAGAGCGGATAATGTCCGGTCGCGTTGCTATGTTCTGAAACGGTGGAGGATTGGGTTCGAGCAAGCCGTATGTCTCTATCGTGTTCCTTAATCCGTTCATGCATAGATCTTCCCGTCTCTCCAATATAAACCTTACCACATTCGCAGGGAATCTTGTAGACTACTCCGTCTTGTTTTACTGGATCGACAATGTCCTTAGGTCGCACTAGGTGTGATCTAAGAGTTGTGTCAGATCTGAAAACAGTCCGTATGCCTTGTTGTTGTAGGCAACGGCGAAGAGCCTCCGATGTGCCTTTGACGTATGGCAGAACCACAGTAGATTTAATTTCGGGTTCAGTTTCTTTAGTGGTTGTTCGTCGCTTGGTTTTCGTAAGGTTTTTTACAAACGAAAACGGATAACCGTTGGAAACAAGGACCGATGAGAGGTGTTTCTTTTCATGAGAGATAACTGATGGCTTTGTTATGAGGTGTTTAGATCGATCGCACAGGCACTTGACAATACCGCGTTTTACAGATTGCGGGTGGTGTGAATCATACGCTAGGTACCGGTCAGTGTGTGTAGGCTTTCTGTAAACACTGGTAGAGAGGTATCCATTCGAATCCTTGATGATCAACGTATCAAGGAAGGGAATTGAGTTGTCATTCTCAGTTTCCATTGTGAAACGGATCGTCGGCTGTTGAGACCTTGGAAAATGCTTTTTGTTATGAAACCACGATGACGAACACCTTTCATAATAAGTAATTTTCTTTGTTTGCCTTGTCCCAGTGTATTGTTTGCGTACCAGCATGGCGTTTTCGTACCACGTGACTGACATCCTGCAAAGGGCACATAGGGACCTTAAGCAACGAGGACGGCAACAGCAACGAGAACGCCACTAAACAATAGGCTTAATGAGCAAAAACAATGGCTCTGCACCTGCGTTTTGCATTTTTGCACATTTCTTTGTCGTCTTCTGCAAAACAACAACGTGAAATGACCAAATTTTGTTTTCTTTTACCTTACTTTGACGTCGTTCATAGTAATTTAGTTCCTGGACATATACCCAGCATTTTCCAAGTTAAACGAATTGTAATAATCGCTAATAAGTTACAGAAACGAGAAGTTATATTTTGAAATAACGTTTTCGACGCCGTCGCCGTTGTTGTTGCTTAAGGTCCCTAGTTAGTTCGCAGGGAACGACGTTTAGGCTTAACAGTATGCTGGGAAGATCGAAGTTGACTCAAGGCGCGTTTATTGGGACTGCTCCGAAAGAGAACTACTTAATTTGATGGATAGTACTTGTGTGTGTGCGTTGTTGTCGTTGTCGTTGTCGTTGTTTTGTTGTCTTGCCTTGCCTTGCCTTGCCTTGCCTTGTCTTGTTGGACTATTCCGTTTAGGTCCCAAAACTCCTATTTTCCCATTCTTAAACCGAGATAGGAATAAGCAGAACCTAGTCCCAAAATATTGCACCCTTAGACACCCTTAAACATTAAATAACTTGCCCAAAAAGTTCAGCAGATCACAACTGCTACATACAGATATGGTTTAACCCAACAAACATACCTTCAACATCCCTGTGCATGTGTATATGGTGTCCAATAGGAACCCTCATCATAACCCCATCGGGCAGCTCACAGCAAAACAGTTTACAGTTATGAGTAATAGACTCAACTGATATTACTCTGCAATCCCATAGCCTGGACTCTGGGGATATAAGTGGAAGTGATAAAGTGAGATGAGATCTTTGCAGTTATGATCAACTTATGTCTACTAGTTAAAAGATATATAGGAAATCTTGAAAGAAACCAGGCTTGGTAGGAGTTTAACCCAGACCTTCATGATGACCAGAAGTGGCATGCAATCGAATGATACTGTACGATTTGCGGTTTGCATGACATTATCTAATTGTAAATTTAAGGAAAATCTCAAATAGATTCCCAATACTGATTTTAGTAAAAATGCGAGGCTTCCTGCTAGAGATGTCATTGAAACTCAGTGAAGTTATAGAATTTTGAATTTCATGATTTTACAATAGAAATTATGGCATGTGTGTACATTCTGCCTGCACCCTATACATTTCTTTGTTAAAATCACAGGGTTTTTTTTTGGCTGTGACTAAAAGTGGGACGGGGACGTGGGACTTGGGACGCAAGGACACGGGCACGCCGGGACGTGGGACTCGGGACGTGGGACTCGGGGACGCGGGGACGTGGGGACGTGGGGACGTGGGGACGCGGGGACGCGGGGACGTGGGACTCGGGGACGCCGGGGCGTGGGACTCGGGGACGCGAGGACGTGATAAACAAACAACACCCGAATTTTCCGCTGAATTTGCAATTTACAGTTCTCGGTGGTTAAGAGAAAGGTATTACATGATGGAGTTTGTCAGCAGACCAGTAGCCATCGTCCTTGGTCTGCCGGATATGTTTGCTTGCCTATTTTACCGTGAGAGCCCTGGGAACACAATGGCTTCAGCAGGGGGTCTTATACCTCGTGGGCAGCCATGGAGGACTTTCCTGGTAACTGTGTTTTCTTGTTAATCCTTTGACATCCGTGCCTTATGCTTGCTACTTTCGATGCTGATGTTTACTTCAGGAAAACTGTTGTCCAAAAATGCATATTTCTTTGATTTTCATTCCTAGAATGTGCAGATAACTCTCGTAATGATCTCGAGCTGGAAAGTGAGTGAAAACCGGAGAAAAGTACATGTTAAGAATCCGAAGAAAGGTACAAAAATTATTGTTTGAGATTTCGATAGGAACTGGAATGGATCACGGTAAAATAGGCAAGCAAACATATCCGGCAGAACAAGGACGATGGCTACTGGTCTGCTGACAAACTCCATCATGTAATACCTTTCTCTTAACCACCGAGAACTGTAAATTGCAAATTCAGCGGAAAATTCGGGTGTTGTTTGTTTATCACGTCCCGCGTCCCCCACGTCCCCGCGTCCCCGCGTCCCCGAGTCCCACGTCCCGGCGTCCCCTAGTCCTCGCGTCCCAAGTCCCACGTCCCCGTCCCACTTTTAGTCACAGCCGTTTTTTTTAATGTTGCATTTCACCAAGTTCCAATCGCATCTCCATGAAACTTTGCAGTTTTGTAAATCCGATGTACAGCCAATCTATCGGAGAAACCAGTTTTACATTTTTAAGAATCCAAATTGTCAAACCAACCACAAATTGGGCAATTTAGCTAATCAAGCCAATTCACAAAGGCCTGCTACCAGTAGCAGTAAAAGGGGTTTTTAAGATGAGTGTCAAAATGTATGAGCCTATACTGCATGGCCTGGCTCATCAAGTCAAGTCTCCTCCCGGCTATCTGGTTAAAGAGCAGCCCACTAGTGTGTGTACGCAAGCTTACATTCCAATTGGAGCCTCAGATTATTTTTATTTCACTGTGTAGACACGTGCTGAATACTGCAAATGCTGATGTTCAAAGAGAACATTGAGACTGTGTACAGTGTAAACAACTGTACCTAAAAACTACCATACCTCTTTCCTTGTGAAACTTATGTGAATTATTGCCCTGTAGACCTTGCCCTAAGTCAGCCCACTGAACTCCTGCTGTCTCTTTTGTTAAAAGAATGTCCACTTTTCCACTTTCTCCAGATATGCGAACTGATAGAGTAATAAAAACAATTTGGATGGTCATGGTTTAGTTTAAGACATTTGTCACTACCTGGGTAACTTAATGCCTAACATAACTAAGTGAAGCACGATCGTCCGGGTGAGTGTAGTCCTGAGAAGGACTGTATGTGGTGACATTGACTAATGTTTCGACAACCTGAGCGGAAGTCATCATCAGAGTCAAGTGATTGGAGTAACGTCAGGAGATGCTATAAGTACTCTGGTCGTTGATGTGATTGGTCAAGTCGGTCAAGTCGTGATGTTATAACATCACGACTTCGTTGACCAATCACATCAATGACCAGAGTACTTATACCATCCCCTGACGTTACTCCAATCACTTGACTCTGATGATGACTTCCGCTCAGGTTGTTGAAACGTCAGTCAATGTCACCACATACAGTCCTTCTCAGGACTACACTCACCCGGACGATCGTGTTTCACTTAGTTATGATAATTTATGACTCCTGGGTTCAAACCATTTACGATTTTAATGCCTAACTTGGATAACGCAACTGTTGTTCATTATAAATTAGCCCTGTCAAAGTGTGCCAGCAGTCAGCAAATTTGCCTCATACATTATATTACTCGCCCCTTACTTCACATTTGGACTTCACTGTGGCTCAGTTCTCTAGCAGGCAAGGTTCACTGACAGTTGCTGCCTATAGCTATAGGGGGATTCATGCTTACGTCATTGTTTACATTTTTGCTAATTTGCATACAGCTTTGCTTACGGTAGGAAACATGTTAGATGTGATTTGACTCCAGGCAGCTAAAGAGCTAGTGAAATTTAATACATTGTGAAATGTTTAGCTCTTTAGATGTAGTATTCAAGCAGATATTGTCTTCCAAAAACTGCAAAATTTCTGGGTGGCAAAAGCACTAACGAGCTCATGTATTCTTTGCAAAATTTTGAGTTCTTAAACCCGCATTGCACAAAGAGTATTCAATACATGAGGCTCATATTCATGGCAGAGTTATTCATACTATGACCTATGAATATCCAGAACTGATTTATTTGTAGGTCCCATCAGAAACTGAATTGTTCATGCTAATGAGGCAAATACTGTAAACAAGGATTCCCCTATACTACTCCAGCTATGCTACCCACTACTACAAAACATTTTGACAGGGCTGCAAGTATGACATACTGTACCTAGGTCGTTCAAATTAATAGAGCCCACTGTTTAATCACCATGGGGCTTTTGGCTTCCTTGAATAATTTTTTTAACTCCTCCTTCCCTCTTCCACCATTTGAATCCAAAAAGGGGAATGTATAATGTACTGTTAACAACCAGTACAGATACATATTATTATACTGAACCCATGATGTTTCCATCCTGGGATGCTTGATCATTAAATTTTGTAACATTTGAAAAACATGCTGCTCTTAATCTGTGTGTGGTTCCCCACCCACCCCCACCCCCCTGTAGTTTTTTCGTTAATTTAAAGAGAAAGCAAGCTATTTTCCCATAAAGTACACACCTTGTTGATGACTAACAACATTGCTGAGTGCTAAAAGAAGAAGAGAATTTCATTAGAACGTGCTTCAAGTCAAAACATGCACCAACAACTTTATTGGCGTAAATTTCTTGTACAAAAAGTTCTCACTGACTATTGAAAGTTACATGTACATGTAGTTATCTGTGATGACTTAGCATCACTTCTAGGGTTGTCCAGACAACAAAGGAAAGTCTCATATAATACTCTAGTAATAAATGTCTCAAATATGCAAATAACATGTCTCTTTCATACCTAAATGTATTTGAAAGCTTTTTTCTCCTAAAATGAACATTGCACTAAAGTCTTTTCCTTCTTTCAATTCTAGTACAACATCTTCTATTTTGACATCCTGAAAGACAAACATTATACATGTAATATTGTTAAATGATAAAAACAAAGCAATCGGCACTTAAATTATCTGTGATAGTGCAAAATTAAGCCTTTTTATATTTGAAAACAAGAATCCGTAGGATGACAGCCAGTTATGTTTTGTGACAGTTTGGGATGACTAAATTGGGCAAGACATTCAACCTTAACTTGACAGAAACAAACACACAAATACACACACTTTCCCTGCATTCTACATGTAAATGGTTTATAATTAATGCTTATAATTAATGCAGATAAGATGCACAATAGCACAACATGTGTGGATATGTGAGAAGTACAGTACAGTTTACTTGTTATGCTGATTTATTAAGTATAATTATAAATTAACCTCCATACTAGATAATTTTCTATTATAATTTGCATGGTTAAAACAATGTACTTTGATCATTGTATTGACTGGTTATTAAGCCAGCAGGACTATACCAAGGAGAGACCAAAAAAGGGAAATAAAATTATATTCCATAGCACTGTGGAAAATAAATGGCACATGACTTTTATAGAATAAACAAAGCTAATTCACATGTATCTCACCTTTCTCTTGGTATAAACTGATATTGTGACTATTTTGTCATTCTGGTACCAGTCATAGCTGTAATGAAAGTTGTGACATTATTAATGAAATACCCAGTTGATTATTGTTATACCGCAGACTTTATTACAATGTACATGTACATGTAAATTGTGGGCTCAGCAATTGTGTTGTTAAAGCCATATCATTGTAACACGTTGTTGTTGAATTAACCTCATCGCCAATAGATGAGTGTGGCGAAGGTGTCAACAACCTGGTGGGAGTCGCATGCAAAGCATGCGCGTAGGTGACCATAACAACCATGTGAGCAACCACCACCTGGCACTGTCACACTGAAAGAGTTCTTCCAGTGGATAAAGGAAGGGTACCAGATCTAGCAGAGAAAGGGGGTGGGAGGGGAGGGGCGGGGCACAAGAATGCCTAGGAACACGACTGAATGTGAAGAATCGCACATGCGAAATACTAAGACCTCAAAGAGAGCCCTGTAAGTTACATAAACCCCACATACATGTAACTTACTGAGTGAAACCACTGGCCAGCAATTGTCTCGTGTTTATCTTGCCTAAATTATATTTAGCCACATTTAAAGGTGTTTTGATGAGTTTACCCTGAGTCTCTCAAGCTTTGAGGATCACGGCAAAAGTAAATCACAGTTCATAGAAAAACTTCACCATTGGCAAAGTTACAAAATATATAACTATGTTCATTTGATAGTTAAACTCATGTACGTGTCCTATCACATGGTTTGGAGCACCCCCAAACCAAGGTCATCTGAGTCCACCTACAGCATTTACTGGTGGTATACTGATGAGTCAAGTTCATGTCTAAAGTAAAGTTCAAACAAAGTTCAAAGTTATTTTATTGCAGCCCACACTTTTTTTAAGAGTGTCATGATTGGCTAAGCAAAAAATATTCATAGTGATGAATTGTCCAAACAGCTGCCTGTGAATCAAAAGCCTTTAATATTACATGTACATGACTGTACAATATTACCGTGGTTCCAGTGAGTTTTGTGGAGGAACTGGCACAGCAAACCCATCAACTGGAAAAATAAAACAATGAGAAAAATATGAGCTAAATAATGTTACCCTCTGATTACGTATATAATACAGAATAGCTCACAGAGTCACAGAAGGAACCTGAATACAAACAGACTGGATTCAGGGTTAATTTATGATGGTAGAGAATGCAATTTAAAATAAATTAAGGGCTCTGAACAATTACCATGCATATCTCATTGAAAGAAATTCCTCAATTGCCTTTTTAAACCAACAGCAATTTGCATTACAAATTGAAGACCAACAAGCACCTACAGTGTATTAAGGTAAGGTTAAGGAGCATTGAGTAAAAACAATAAATTGCCTGTGAATTTGCCTGTAGGGAGCTATCCATTCCCCCAAGACAGGAGCCCATAATAATTGGAATATACAACTGCCCTTTATTCCTGATGACCAATCACACGCAAGTATCAGTGCATGCAGGTAGCCTTCACTTTCACTCATTAAACCTACTGTTTTGTGGTGCTCTTGTTGCCGTTGCTGTCCTCATTGCCACTTTTTTATGGGAAAAGAAAGTCTAAAATGCCATGACATAATAGGCTTAGTAATGGGAGTTGCATACTCCTAGTGATGGGCTCCTGCTTGACTATAACAGTAATAGGGAGGAGCAAAAGAAGCCAATATATGTTGCATCCCCAAAAATGTCCAAGTGGCTTAACATGGACCCCTCAGAAAAAATCTCAGTGCCCAAAATAATTATACTGTAACTCATAATTTTCTATTAAAAAAAATACAAAATAATGAAAGACTTAAGAGTGCTTGAAAATGAAGACATCCATAGAGACAATCCAAAAACGTCTAACAAAAATTCATCAACAAACAAACTTTAAACCCTCCCAAATGCCTTGGTTTGCATCTAACCCATTACTACGAAATGGACGTCCTTTGGTTTATGTAAAGGTTAACATCATCAAAATCAAGATTAATTACCAATTTCTTATCACACAGCCAATTAAAGCATGAGAAAGTCACTTCACTATTGAACTCTTCAATTATAATTGTGCCCACCTTGTGCACCAGGGACAAAAAGACTATTGTGTGACTTGAGAGAGGCAGAGGAAACATTCAGGGATTTTCCAGATCCTGCAAAAATTATTATAAATATAATAATCATCAATAAAACCATTAATTAGCAACTGATCAAAGGCCTGATATCACTCAAAGTCCTTAAAGGGTACATAATTATATAAAGTTGGCAAAGGACTTTCCCTAAAATATAAAAAGCAATCACAGTCAGAAAGTTGTGAATAATGGAACGTCATCTTGCTTTTAATTAAGTAAACAGGCATTCGATCTATACTATTCTTAAGGCTAAAGCCAAAATAACTTGACTGTATAACCATAAACATTAGGGTGCCTTCCATTTGTTGGAACTGGTCAGCCATTCTGGTCAGTAATGCTTACTGGCCAGTCCATCAAATTGTTTTCACAATGGTGCATTCCCTTTAAAGAAAAATATTAAGTAAAATTTATAGCCCTTTAAAATACAGTACTTCCCCTTCACAAACTTACAGGACTTTCCAGTGAGTTCTGACAAATGGGATAGGGCAATTGAGACTCATTGTTTGAAGGATCAATACAATGTACTTATAAATTATAGTTAAATCCAGATTGCATTTCAATTGGCCATGTTCTAAACGAGTAAGGGCCTGGGAACAAATCCAAGCTTCATTGAAAATCAATGGCAGTGAACTAAATCGATCCTAAAGGGTATCTCAAAATAAGTACTTTCAGCAAGTTTGACTATGTTTGGTCGAAAACTCGCCAGTTGACATGCATTTAGATCTTTAAAAAATCCCATACAAATGTCTCTATTTCAGAAAGTGTGTCCCTCGGTCTCTATTTTTCACAATTTTCAAAAGCTTTTGTTTCAGCTCCAATTCAACTGAACAGCGTCAAAGTTGGTTAGGTGACCATTTTTGAGATGCTCTTTCATGCAGTGTCAACAATTTTTTCCCAATCAATAAATTAAAACTCATTCCCAGGCCCTCACTTGTTTAGAACATGGCCAATGCGAGTTCATTTAGTCACAAGACCACTTTCAAAAGACATTTTAAATTACTCAAAAGTTCAGCTTACAGTGTACACTACTGTATCTGCCACATTGGCTTAATTTATATCTCCTGTGATTTACATAGAAGTACTTAGAAACTCAAGCATTATACTGGTAGAAATGGAAGGAGAAATAATATTTAAGGTGTTTAGCTGAGGTTTACATGTAGATTTTATATACATGTATGACTGTGTAAATAAAATGACTACCTTTTCTAGAAGGTTTCATCTTAACCACACTTTCTCTTTTGAGTGGACCAATAAAGCACTTCTCGAGCATTGATTCTGCATTCACCCATTTATGTGTCTGCAAATTGAACATGCATGAAATTAACATATCAGTTGTTTTCAAGTGGAAATTAGTACTACCATGATTCCAACTTTTATGTTACAATTTCTGAAGATAAAACTATAATCTTACACCAAAGAGAGTAACTTTTTCTACAAAACATGTTGACTTGGAACCTACTACCTACAGTACAGCTCACAGATAAGTGAACCAAAATATATGCAAAAAACGCGCATACACAGAGCGCGCATACACAGAGCGCATAGACAAGTCGAAAACAATTTATATACGGCCTGTCTATCACGTACACAAAATGGCTCATTAGTATGTATGAGCTTACTCATTGCCTTCCTTTTGTTGTTGAGTCATTGTTAATTTTGAACAGTCTGAATAGCAAGAGTTACTACAGTATATACCGAATATTCAAGTTATATATAACGACAGCATTTTTGCCGTTTCACTCGTAGCGCCTTGTAGAACATTTGTTCGTTGTGAATTCATGCTCGTCGGTGCATGCTAAATAAATAAATTATATAAACTACGCTAATTACTCTTCAATAAAATTTCTAATGGAATTCAGCATTTAAGACAGTATTTTGTCGCTTTAATCGACTCTGTGACTTGTTGAACCAGAGATGCCACATTTTTGTTAGTTGTGACGGCACAATGCACGCTTGGCAGTGCGTGATGAAAAGAGAAACACTTAAGAAACTTTGCTTTCAAAGGAACAACTCATCAATAAAAGGCAGGTCACAACCACTTCGATAACAAAATTGAACGTTTAAGACAGAGTATTTTCCTGATACAATCGTCTCTGTGCGACTTGTAGAACCAGCAATATCAAAATTTTGTTTGTTCTGACGGCACAATTATTCACACTTGCCGGCACGCGATGGAAACACTAATTAGAAACTTTGCTTTTGAAGAAACAACTCATCACTAAACGGCACATCACAAGCGCTTTGATAACGAAATTCAGCATTTAAGACAGAGTATTTTGCTGTTTCAATCGTCTATGTGCGCCTTGTAGAACCAGAGATGTCACATTTTTGTTTGTTGTGACAGCACAATGCCAGCGAGTGTGAATAATTATTATTTATGCTCGCCAGCACACTGACATCTTTGAGATTATGGTATGCAGATTTTTTGCTTCTCAGCGGCTGGTATTAAAATAAATTCTTTTGTTTCCAAAAATAGTTACACACAAAGAGAACTTATGGTTATGAATAACAAAGGCCAGATGCGTAGGATACGCAATTTTAGACGCGTCAAAAAAAATTTATATGCAAAAAACGCGCGTATATTTTGCGTCTGCGTAGTTCACTTATCTCTGAGCTGTACTGTACTGCAGTTGTACATGTATGTGAGTGTTACACCAGGGCTGTCAACCCCTGAGTCTTCAAATATTGAGAATTATGATAGATGACGTCATAGCGCACATGATGTCATTGCACAGTCTTGATCACAGCAAGTGAAGGACATGTTGATTCAAACACCCTATATAAGGCAGTTGCTCTACTACTGTACAAGCTCCTTTGCTATAAAACTGGATCAAAATTTCAATTGATATTAAACGAAAACGTCCATAATTCAGTGACAGTAAGATTTAAACTATACAATTTAACTGTTTTTGCCAAAGTAAACAAGAAAATAATTCGCGATGAATTTGAAAGTGGCCTTTAAATGGCCACCCATAGTTCAAGTAGATTGATTTAGGTCTTTTGCAACAATTTGTATCCAAAAACATCTACATGTAGCTACTCTGAGCTATAATTATGGTTTCATGGCCAGAAATGGTTAAACACCAATTTTCAGGCCTGCAACGTTGTACAAGGCAGTAAGATTTTGTAAAAGTTTGAATAGCTAGGTAAGAAAATAGAATGCTTTGTCTCAAGGTGAGATTCAGCATTGCCATCCACATAAATTTATTTCATTAATACTGCTTCAAAAAGAAATGCATGGCTACTACATTACTTAACAAATAAAAAAGCCTTAACCATGCTTTGTTCTGTTATAAGGCATGCAAGGAAGTGACGAGAGCACAAAAGAAGTAGGAAGAAGCATGAGCTACTTCTTGAGTAGCGAGATTTTGTAAAAGTTTGCATAGGTAAGAATAGAATGCTTTGTCTCAAGGTGAGATTCAGCATTGCCATCCACATAAATTTATTTCATTAATACTGCTTCAAAAAGAAATGCATGGCTACTGCATTACTTAACAAATAAAAAAGCCTTAACCATGCTTTGTTCTTATAAGGCATGTAAGGAAGTGACAAGAGCATGAAAGAAGTAGGAAGAAGCACGAGCCGCAGGCGAGTGCTTCTAACTACTTCTTGAGTAGCGAGATTTTGTAAACGTTTGCATAGGTAAGAAAATAGAATGCTTTGTCTCAAGGTGAGATTCAGCATTGCCATCCACATAAATTTATTTCATTAATACTGCTTCAAAAAGAAATGCATGGCTACTGCATTACTTAACAAATAAAAAAGCCTTAACCATGCTTTGTTCTGTTATATTAGGCACGCAAGGAAGTGACGAGAGCACAAAAGAAGTAGGAAGAAGCACGAGCCGCAGGCGAGTGCTTCTAACTACTTCTTGAGTGCTCTCATCACTTCCTTGCGTGCCTAATATAACAGAACAAAGCTTGGTTAAGGCTTTTTTATTTGTTTTATAATAAAGAATTCCTTAATTTCCTCATGCATTCGGCTAAAATTCTCAGAAAACTTTATTTTCCAAATCCTATGAGTGGTGTCAGCCGTGCATCTGTACTCTCATAAGGCACGCTAAAACAGACCAATCACAATCCTTGTTAGAATGGCTCAATACATTTCATTGGTTTAACACAACCAAAGCTGTCAAAATGTCAAACCATCAATTTGAAAGTTCAGAAAACATCAAAGTGCAAGTTGTTTTTTAGTCTTAAATCGCGATCAAAAAGCAAATTGTTCCGTGAAATTCAATGGCATTTTGGCTCATGTTTTCACTAAAAAAAGGCGTAATGATCAAGAGCTAGTTTTAAAAGATAATCAAGAAGGTGAATTTTCGAGTGAAAAAAGAAAGTGCAAAAGATTTTACACGTGAAAAGCTTAAAACTTGGATCGGCTTGCATGGCGCCCAGTGTAGCAGGATTGTGTGGTTGAAATTAAAACAAAGTGATGATGATTCCACAACATCTTGCAGCTCACCAAAAAGGGTCACTGAACAGTTTACCATTAATGGGAGGAATAGATCAAATTTGGAGGACGAAGTTCTTTATTTGGATAATCCATTTGCTATGTTTACCGATGCGTGTTTTAAAGCGGATGTGTATTTTCAAGTGATGGAAACCTCTACAACGACAGGTGAATTAAGCTTAAATAAATTTCAGCTTTGAACATTTGGTTTAATTGTTCTTACTTTTGTTCAGGGCTGAAACTCGTATTTATCTCTTGACTGGATGTAAATAGTAATCATCTACATTTGTTTTGGACGCAAATTAAGAAGTAAGCTTAAGCTTAGTTGAACTGTTTTTTTTTTGTTTGCTTTGCGAGCGAACAAGTGATTTTACTCTGCTTGGCTGACTGTTTTTTGACATGCCTCTGCAATGTTAAGAAACTTTTGCCCTTATGTTATTAACACGTAATTGGAATGAGTCCTCGTAAACCACTTGTGTTTTCAGAAGTTGCTGAAATTGCCCTCGTCACTGAATGACTCAGACAATTTCAGCAACTTCGGAAAACATGATTGACATTAAGCCTTAAGTTTTAATGCTGTTATTTGTGGTGTTACTCGCAGAAACATCTTCCAAATCCATTGAGGCTAACCGCTCGTTTTCATACACATTTTCTAGGTCGTACAAAATGTCTGAGTCAAAATAAAAACCGAGGGAAAAATTCAGATTTTCATTTGGGTCCATGGCATGACACCGTAGCTGCCCATGCATCTGTACTCTCATAAGGAATGCTGTTTTAACCAATCGTAACGTGCGCTATATCGAAACTTTATTATAAAGTAATTTAAGGAATAAGAAGGGCATTCAAAAATGTATTTTTAGGGAAAATTTCAGGACAACAGTCCCCAAGGAAGAGATTTTATGGCAATTTGAAAACTTGAAAATCTACAAGGATTTGTGTGAAAAATAATTAATACACTGGAGCATGACTAGACGGTAGGGTTGTTAAATTCACATACAAATCCTTCTAATTTCAAACAGCCATAGACCTCCACCTTTTTGAGTTACAAGCCTACAGCTGTAGAAATTCCCTTGTTAACAAACTTCTGTATGGTCTTTCTATTCCTCACATCTCAATCTCTGAAATGGATTACGTTTGCGTTGAAAAGTTGATCACATGACCAACTTCAGTGGCTTGGTTAGAGCATTGCACCAGTATCAATGTCAAAGACTAATATATCTTTGTTCCTTTAATTCCAAAGTTATTTATAGATTTAGCAAGTTTTGCAGAGAGTGATGGACAAGACAAAAAAAATGGGGTATTACCAGAAGCACCTCATCACCATGACATTGGCCACTTAATAACATTAGTCCTCACCTCATCAAACAGGTCTGTGCCATCCCTTCCAACGCCTCTCATGATCTCTGGTATACCTCCAGGGTGGTACTCCAAGTAGGGTGTCACATTGTATACTCTACCTAAAACATTGAATTTATCAAAGGATCAAGAACGACACACCTTACATGTGATTTTAAACAAAAAGTCACTACTAGGTACTATAACTAAGCATGTAGCCAGTTAAATATAGCCTGCATGACACAGTCATATTCAAAGGGGAGTTCCCCTCCCTCCCCCTCTGATTGTGCTTCATGCTTAATGCTTTTTACCCTCTTCTTCTCTCTGAATGTCTGCCACACAAGCTACATGTACCAGTTACATGTATATGGGAAATCTACTGGATGGTGTCATCTCCAGAGCTTACAAGAGGAATATTATTTAATTATGTATTTCACAATAATATTGTCCCACAAAATTGTGCCAAATATTTAATAATGATCCTTAAACTTGAGTGGAATATCGCCTGATACTTAGCCAAGATTAGGCCATAGGCTGAGTTGGCAATGGTTTAAAGGGGATATTCAGCATGATTGAACAGGATAATTATTTTATTATTCAACACAGTGAATTTAACAAAACACAGTTTACGTACTGAATACTGTATTGCTGACAGAAAAGTTGGAGTCATTAGCCACCATTTTTCTTGACGACAAGAGAAATAACGTATATTGCACAACTTTGAGTACACTATGGCCATGTTCACAATTGGTGCCCAGGCACTGAATTCTGGGTTGGATACTTGATATAAGGTGTGTTCACACAGGTGTCCAGCGGGTAATGTACTCGGGCACCAAGTGTGAACATGGCTTATGAATAGCCATATTTGGACAGTGCCCAAGTGCTTCATATATCAATTAACTGACACAGCTGATGCATGAACCAATATTGTTTTATAACATTTTCAACGCAGTAGTTTAAAAGAGAAATCCCTCCTCTGCTACGTCATCAGCTTGCACAATAGGAATATGAAGCACGCTCGAACAATTGAATTTGACTACACAAAAATACCAGCTATGCTATAAAATGTGTTGAATAATGATAAGTGGCTGTATGTACCTAAAACAACCATAAATCGTACCATATTTGTACATGAGTGTTAAAATAACTTGAGTAATAAATACCCATATTATCTGCAAACTATGAACAGTTATTGAATGAGGATCTTTTGCTCTTGGGAATGTCAAATCTAGTAATCAAGAGTAAGCCTTTTGAATTGCGTTTTGGCCTTCAAACACTAGTCTCATTTGAAAACTAAACTAAAAACAATGATGGTGTTCATTAATGCCCTAAAAAATTTCTTCACAAAAATTAATTTAATGTTCTGCCTCCTTCCTTTGTTTTTCAACTTCCTTCTGAGTGTTAAAACATTTCTTCCTTTTTTTAACTGATAAGTTTTACATACAAATCAGGTCAGCATGCAAAATGATGCATTTTTAAAATTACTCGGTACTAAGACAACGTAAGGAAAACAAGGTCAAACAAGGTTATTGTCTGCACTATAATGCACATGTCATCGGCTTCCCCGTGGGGTCGACCCCCGGGCCAACCAGGGGGGTTGTAAAATCAGTCAAGCAAACTTGAGGAATTTCCCCCGGGGGTCGGGGAATCTCTCAAGACAAAGTCTTGAAAATCCCAGTGACTTCCTTTTCAAACTTGTGAATTCCCCCACCCCTAATCTTTGATCGTAAAACAATGTCAAGATTTTCCCCTACCCTCGGGGAAAGAGTCCCATCCATCTCCTTGTATCCCTCCACATATCTCCCTGGTAGGCCGGGGGTCGACCCCACGGGGAAGCCGATGACATGTGCATAATGCTGTACAAGGCTGACAGTATGATTGCAATACTACAAGAAAACCCTTAGCCAAAGGACGTTTCGCGATATAATAAAATGAAAAAGGTCGTTATGCTAATACCTCGGATACAAATCCAAGCATCTCTTTCCGTGTTGTGTTTGCCGAGTTCTTCAACAGTTACAGGTCGCACAATCCCGCCGGTTCCAGTTAAATCTTGTCCGCTTTTACCGAGCCTAATCCAATCCATCAAACTTCTGCCCGGTTTCAGAGGGACAACTTTGGCTCTGATGTTGAGTGGACCCGACGAATTCGTCCGCTGTGGCGAATTTTCTGCCGGAAAGCTAATCTTCGGAGCCGTCATGGCGGAATCTGCGTTGTCGTTTTCAGCTACATCACGTGTTTGTATGTTGCGATCAGCCGCTGAGACCGGCTGAGCTTTGGATCCAGAACAACCCAGCTTGCTGATAGGAAATGGCTCTTGTGAGAATGGGTTTGACTTCGAAATCAAATAAATGACCTGAACAACGACGTACTAGTGTTAAATGGATCGTGGCAATTTTCGAGACAATCGAACAAGACTTGAGTCGAGTATCGGTCAGATCGAATGATAAAGAAAACAGATGCAAATCTTTTTATCCAGCCTTGACAGCTTCACCGATCCAGAAAATGTCGGGTTGTACGGACTGCCGTTAGAAGTGTCACTATCTTTGCGGAATAATTAGTAGAAAATGCAAATAACGTATCGTGGGAAAGTCCTGGCAAGTTATTTCATCGGGCGTTGTAAACAAAATAATGATACACTTGATTGTCAAGCAGATCTGTCAAGCATAGAAACAACGACGTTGTTAACAGAAACCGCTGTCAACAGAGCTGTACTCTTTCATGCACTATTGTTTACTTTTGCCGCAAATATGAATATTAATCCCTTGAAGTACCATTTTTTTTTTTATCCTTGTTCTTTTATGTTTTATTTTATTATTATTGTTTCACACACACAAGAAATGTTGCAGATTTTACCTAATAAAGAAACACGTTAGCCGAAAGTGTTTCCCGGCAATTTACGCTTGCGCTTATAGGCCTCACATCGGTCGGTTTAATAAAGTAGCAGGTGCTATCACTATCGTTGTCGGTGGTTTGAATAATATAGAAATTATAATTATTTCCCTCTTGTTGTCACGAATTTAATTTTCGCAACTTATGGGTATAGACAGTTTTTATGCAGAAACCAAACAAAACTGAAGTGAAGGTAGACTGTTTTCATTGATGGCAAATTTCAATCAAGCTGCGTTCATCTGGCATCAGTTGGTCAAAGAGATAGAGAAACTGATCTAGAGTGTGAAATAAAATCATGTTGCGGCGTCAGCTTTGACTTTGGCCGCCAGAATATCTGCCCTTGAGACAGTACAGTAGCCTGCAAAAGGAGAAGGGAATGGGGAAAGCGCGGGACGCGCGCGGAGCGAGGGGAGAGAGCGCCCCCCTCGCTTCGCGCGCGCCCGTTTCTTCCTATCTTTCCCTTTCTTGCGCCTGCCACGCTTGAGACAACTCTGAGAATACACTTGCATAGCAAGGGAGGGTTCATAATTTATGTAGCCGGGGAGGGGGCTATGATGATTTTGTTGGGAGGGGGAGGTGTCACGATTTTCACCAGTAGGTTTTGAGGGGGGGGGGGACTTTTGCAAAATTTTGCCAAAAGTTTGGCAAGGTATAAGGGTGGGGGGGGGGGGGGCATCCAAAAAACACTTGATGACCGCAACAATTCCTCATGCTATTGTGCGTATTTTTTGGCAATTCAGTTTAACGAAAATGCACTCGATACTCGCTTCTGTACAAAAAAATAGATATCATCATCGCCTATTGTCGCTTTTAAATTTCCCGGTTGCGGCCATTTTGGTATGATGACGTGTAGTGGTTGCCCTATTGTTTAAGTAAAGGATACAGTTTTCTGGAAAAAAAAATTCACCTTTAAGCATAAAACAACCCAATTTGCCCATAAAAATGCCAAATCGAGTGGGAAAGACGAAAAAACACGAACTGATCTGGGTTTACAAACAGGTTCTCATGCAGTGATTGACGTGCGCGTGTATAATATGAATGAACAGAAGATATTGGCTTAAAGTAATCAGTAAAACAGGAAGGAGTTATTTTATGAGACCACTGATAAACAAAAGAAAAGAGTCTCAAGATGAATTATATCAGAAAATTTGAAGAGGTTGAGAGATTTCAACAGTGGTTCTGGATGTGATGTAGGTTCAGAAAACGTCATAATTCTGAGTATACGCTTTTACAAAGTAATCACAGGCTTTAAATAAGTTGGATATGTTACTCCCAAACTAGTATACCATAAGTGAGAAAGGGGTAGATTAGCGAATTTAATAAAGCATGCGAAGTATATCAATGCCAACATAGTACCTCAATTTTGAGAAAATTCCTACAGATTTTGACAGTTTTAGGCAGAGCTCATCAATATGATTCTTACATGTTAGATTTGAGTCAAAGGTAACACCTAGATATTTAACCGTGGAAACTTGTTGGATATTCACACCATCAATCTTCAGATTAAATGACTTGTGTGGTTTCAGTTTTTTAGAATGAAAGAGAATAAAATTAGTTTTAAGAATACTAAGTGCTAATCTATTAGATTTCAACCACTCTGCAACTGCTTTTAGCTCATGATTTAACTTTAGTTCAAGATCGTTTAGGTTCTTACAGGAGCAAAATATGTTAGTGTCATCGGCAAATAAATGAAAGGTGAGTAATTTTGAGGCATTAGGTAAGTCATTGATATATAACAAAAACAACAAAGGTCCAAGAACAGATCCTTGAGAAACCCCACAAGTGACTTATAGGGAATCAGAGTCATGACCGAAAGAAAGCCCAAGAAAGGCCCAGCAAGAGAAAAAGAAAGCGAGGCAAGAAAATCGAAAGTAAAGTGGAGGAGAGAAAGCGAAAGGTAGAAGGAGAGGGGGCGGTGAAACTTTTCAACCCCAAATTTTGTTTTCTGTTCATGCCCGATCACTGGAAAACTAATATTAAGCATCAGAAACAGAAGGGCGCGATGAACTCCACCAGCAAACGATTCTTTTTGGCTAGAATCTGACCAGAAAATGGTTCGACGAGCTTCAAAAGGTGTTTTCGGCAAAATGCTCGGTAGTCAACGAGTTAACACAAAGGAGTTTCTGCTTCATTTGCCTCCTGTCAATGGCTGCAACCATTACACGTCATCAAATCCAAAATGGCCGCGCCCGGGAAATTTGTACATAAATGTTATATCCATGTTTCAAAACAAAATTTGGAAAGTAGTAATCATTTCCACCAATTTAGCGTGAATTTGTTGTAAGAGTGGAGGTTTTTTAATTCCGTGTTCTGCGCTTGCAACTGGTTGCACAAAAGGCTTTAATGATCAGTGCCACCAAGAGAGGATTACGATGGGGATAGGGCCGATATGGGGGATTCGTTCTCTGACCTTTTATCCTCTCTAATTGGTCTCACGGAAGTGGTGCATGATAATTAGATAGGCTCAGTTTAGAGCAAAACTTGTTGCACTATGCCCACTGCAGGTGCTGCACATTTTCTTTGTCGGTGATTGTTCAAGTTCACTGTCACTTTCATTTCTCACTCACACTCTCTCTCACTCACTCAGCATTCCTTCTCTCACTTTCACAACACCATGTTTCTCCCACAATGACTGTGTCTTCCTCATCACTTTCAGAACCATCGTCGGAAATAGATTCGTTGGGATGTAAAAGGCCCTGGCCTGTCACTGTCGTTGTCTGCCTGTCCCCTAACTTTGTCTTATAAATGACTGGCACGGTTATTAAGGGCTATTTCCATTTTTTTTGTTACTTCTTCCATGGAAGGGAATGTTTTTTCAAGTAGGTGTCAAGTTCAAAAACATAAATGGATTTCAACCCTCCAGTAAAAGGTAACTCTTCCATGTTGTAATCCCCATAGCATTTGAACGTCAAACATGTTTGAAAAATATTTGAATGGCATAGGCTGGATTGTAAAAGATGCCACATTTGCATGAAATCTTAAAATGATTCATTGGCAAACCAAACAGCCGTTAATATCGTTTACAAGATAAAATCACTGCATTCCCCTCATGCAAGCACGAATATCAATTGTATCCTTTTTATATATGAGGAGGTTTGGAAATATTTTATCCTTACTGATTAGAAAGCAAATGTCATAAAATTTCAGATGTTAAGAAAAGTACTTGTATCAGCCATTATAGAGGAGGTATGAAAGTTAAACAGGGTGGTGGTCAGAAAAGGGGGGGGGGGGGGGGTCATGATTTGCAGGGTATCTCAAGAAGTGGGGCCAGAAAAAATTCCGCTAGACAATCAGGGCAGGGGTACTTCCAAAAAATGCTAGGGATCTACGTAAATTATGAACCCTTCCTAAGCAAATCCAAGAAACAGAAAAATTACCTCAACTGGTTGTTAGCCTGCAAAATAGTCGGGGTTTATTTTGTTGCATGGATCTGTTATACGAATGCGCGCGGTCTTTGAAAAAAAACGAAACGCAACTTGTTTTGCCGTCTACATGTAAGGCTACATGGTTCAGCCCCTTCGAGCTGACAAGGTTTCGTTGGTCCCAGTTCATTGCGAGCTGAAATCGTGGAGCACCATAGAGTCCCGAAAGTAGCGCCCTCCCCCCGGGGGGTACTCCCTATAATGGCCTATAAGGGGAGACTCCGCCCGAAAGGGGTACCTTTTTCACGCTTCAGGTATATGAAAGGGTAGAAATCTGTCATTTAGGTATTTAAAAGGGCCTTTCATTAAAATATTTCAAACACACCTACCTTGCGACTGTACTGTTTTAATTTACTGAACGCTACATGAAAATGACAAGAAGACTTCCTGTTTTAGGTATACGAAAGGGATACCCTTTGTCAATGGAAGGTATACGAAAGGGGTACCTTTTCTGTCAAAAATGGTATGTAAAAGGGTAAGGGCTCGGACCTCGGGGAGGAGCCTCCCCGTACTAAAATTTTTTTACTACCCCCCCCCCTCACTCCCCGGGAGCGGCCCCCGTTACTTTCGAAATAATTAGGTTAAGGGGCCGCAACTTTCGATTTTCAGTCAGCGATATAACTTTCGGGAAGCTAACTAAAATATTTGAGTAATTAAAGAAACGTTATCGCCTAATAACGCCTAACTTCAATACGCGGTCTTGTTTAGTGAAACACTAAGCTGTTTCATCGGCAAGACGCTGATGAAGAGAACAAAACTCCTCTTTCAATGACCTCATTTCGTACATACAAGGACCCGCTCGCTCTATACTATGGTATTTACGAGTGGACCGTTACTTTCGGGGACCTGTTCCTATTCCATTGATATGAGCCGTTATGTTGGGAAATTAATAGATGGGTCCAAAAATTAACGTCGCTTTTCGGGAAGGCATTACTTTAGGGGTACAACTGTAGCGTTAGCCAAAGAGGGGGAGGGATGGATTCGGGAACGTGCTTCCTCCGAAAAAGGTGTGAAATTTCAGTCTTCTGAAACGACTCGAAATGCATCTAGATCTTTTTAATTATTTTAACTATTATTTAAACATATTTACTGGCAAAGTTGGCCCTAAGAGTTGCAGTGCTCATCGAGAGGGCTCACTTCGAAAATGAAAATTATTAACAAATGACATTAAATTAGGTTGGGTCAGAAACGGCAGAAGAAAAACAAACGCAAAAACCAACTACACACACAAAAGGTGATAAGATGAAAAGAGGAGCCGGCAGGTGGAACGCACACTATTCACAGCGTTTCCTTGAAATCTCATAGATTCGCTTATAAAGGACTGGATATGAAAAAACAAGTCACTATTTTGTTCTAGCGACAGAAAGGGCGCACCGAACAGAAAAGCCGCAATTAATTGTTCGTTAATTATTAATTATTAAATTAATAATTTTGCATTCTGACCCTTGACTGCATTCCACCTTCCATACTTTCTAAAAAGACTAAACGGTAAACCTGGTATATTGATGTAAAATGTCGGTACTCCTATTCTTATTTGTTGAGAAACATAGATGACAACTCTCTGATGCTTTATTATCACAAAAACGAGAAGATTCACGTTGGGTCAACCGCCGTTCTGATGCGGAAGCCTGGCTGAGGGAAAAAGAGGAAGAGCGGTTGTCTCAGAGTCGGATTGAAAGACCAAACACACAGTAGGTTTACGAAGCTCGTTCTGATGTTTTCGTCAAGATTATCAATACTCGTCAACCGTTGTTGGGAACAGGGCCTCTGTCAGATTGGTTACGAAATTTAGCACATGGGCATAACATAATTTGTTTGGATACATATCAAGACAACCTTTGCCTCTGGAGATGTCTCGCTGTGCATCAGGGTGCCAGACCTGCAATTCTATATGATTGATAAAAGTGAAGAAGGAGGCGACCGGTTCCCAAAACGTAGGCATTCTGAAATAATCTTTTGTTGCTGAAGTGCCGTTCAGTGGCACACTTTTAAGTTTACAAACCATTCCTGGCCAAACCACAGGTTTCAGAAAACGCAGGGCTTCATTCTGGTAACCGAATAATGGGTCGTTATTATTGTAAACGCCCTGGTTATTCAAATCTAAATTTCCACCCAACTTCGGTTGATGAATCACACGCCCATTTATATTCAACGCATTTTGCATTGTCAGGCCGTGGCCGCTAGAGCCGAACAAAGGGCAGTCATTGTTGTAAACCAGTGGTCATTCAAATTCAAATTTCCACCCAATTTTGGTTCAAGAATGAAATAACTGTTCATGTTCAAGTCATTCATCATTGTCATCTGCCCGTTTGTTCCACCAAACAATGCTGCATTTTCATCGATGACATATTTGCCATTTAAATTTAAATCCCCACCAAGTTTCGTTTGATAAAGAGCATGTCCACCAAGGACCAGATCTGTCTCCATTGTCATACCGAAAGGGGTTCACCCTGAACTGTTTGGACCGCTTTTTATTCTTTTGGAATTCAAATCCAAGTCGTTCCCCATTTTCAGATTCAAGAGAAGCTTCCCATTCATGTCCAAAGGGGCTTGCATGGTCATGTTGCCGTTGTCCCTGAGTCCACGCTAGAAACGTACCCAGAAACCCCATAAACAACCAGGTGGCCCGTGTTTGAACCAGAAGTTGTGCCATGCAGGTCCAAATAAATGTAGTTGGGGGTGCTGTCGCTCCACCGGTGGAACTGAATGAGGGTTTTTGTGTATGGGGGGTTGGCGCTGCTGAAGGTTTGCGTGGTTTGGCTCGTGATGGAAATGACAGTGGCACTTACCCTGACGGACACATTTGTCATTTCCGGTGAAGAATACTCGACCAAGAACGTGTAATACCCTTTCGGTAGTGGAAAGAGATTGAAACCGATCCGCGAGCGATAATCATTGCTGCTCGCGCCTTTGACGAGGGTGAACTGATAGGCGGTTTTGTTGATTTGGTGTGGGGAGGCGGCAAAGTTGACAATCCCATGAACCTGAATGTTGTTTTCGGACGAGGACTCGTCGTTATCGTCCATGAGGAAGGCAAATTGATTTTTTTGTCCGCCCGACAGGGAAAGGTGCGAATGACCCACATAATCCTTCGTTGCCGCGTCCGTTTCGTCGACCGGCTTGTCAAGAGCGGTGATTTTATGGACCCCCATGTTGAGATTGCCTGTCATTGCTCGGCTGCCATCCTTTTTCAGAAAGTCATCCACAGAATCGTCCACATACTTTTTCGTCACCGCGTCATTGACGGTGGTTGGTTCGTGCGCAGCGGTGATCCGTTGTTACCCCATGTTCAAGGTCCCATACATCGGATTTGTTCTGTCTCTTCGGAGAAAATACTCATCTACATAATCTTTGTTCACCGCGTCCTTGAGGTTGAAGGGGGGTGCAAGATTCCCGATTGCATTGTCGTTCATGTTCAAGTCTTGTTGTGCAATTGCGTCGAATTTGGTTCGCAGTCCCTCATGCACGTATTTTTTGTTGACGGCGTTTTCAGCAGGCGTGCTGGAATCGACGTCTTTCAAATCTTCAATAGTAAGCCCAGCCATGTTCAAATTACCCCACGCTGGGTTTGACCCGTCGCGTTTCAAACAAAGCGCGATTTCGGAGTCGACATAGCTTTTGTTTGTGGCGTCGAGAATGTCCTTGGGGAAACCCATCTTGGTGATGAGGTTTTCTCCCATGTCCATGTTGCCCGTCATCGGGGTGCTTCCATCACGTTTGGCAAAAGTGGCCGTGGCATAGCTTTCACTGACCGCGTCAAGCGGAACAGCCGGCGGACCCAGATTCTCAATCGGGTGGCCCCCCGCGTCAAGAGGGCCGGTCATTGGGGTGCTACCATCTCGCTGCACAAAAACCTCCGTTGATATACCCCCAGCCCCCGCATGTCTTCTGAAAGTTCCGGGCCGTTTGGCGAACCACCCCATATACATTTTGAAATAATTTTTCACCCAGGCAACTCGAAACCGTAAATGAGAGACAAAAAATGTTTCGGTTGGCTGCTGGAAGACAAAGGCGAAACGTAAACTGCACTGACAGTGAAAGTTTCATCAGCTCCGACGGATTGTGTGTGGGGGAATCCACTTTTCCCTTCGCGCCAGTCAACCTTTTCATGTGACTTTGCCCCTTATATTCCGTCAAAAGCACGAGCTGTGTTCTTGACAGAAGGGCGGGTGTTATTTCGAACCACACAAAGGTTGGTTTCGCCTGGCCAGGAATCAACACCCTGGGTGATCCACCAATAAAGGTGCCTTTTGCTCTCGTTGTGTTCTCTGGAAAAACAACCGAGCCCAGCAGATGAAAAGATGTTGGGGAAGCGGAGGGTGGCGCCGTTTGCGCGTCCGCGCGGGTCACAGGGCTTGCTTCAGGCCTCTTTGCAAACCACCCCATTATATAGTTTCGTCAAAATTTCTCTTCATCAACTTTCGCGGCTTGTCGAAGTAAAACAAGGAAAACTTCTTGTCGGTGGCGCGATTCAGCAGGTCAGGAGGAACTCCCAGCCCATCAGCGATTCGTCTGTTCTCCCTCGGGAGGAAGCTGAACAGGCAGAAATGGCTGCAGTTGTCCCTGATGTCTTTGGGAACCTTGTAATAAGTTTGAGTCAGATAAATAACACTGCAGTTCCGGTGCCGGCCGTTGATAAAGCAGTTTATGATGTCGTTTTGGTTCTTTTCGCAAAACAAGTCGTCGAACACAACTATTTTTTGGTTGTCAGGTTGGAGTTCTTCCAGCGGAATTATTTCGTCGCCGAGGGCTTCGATGACCTCGTAACCCACCTTGGGGTCGAAGTTTTCGGCAAAGTCGCACAAAAGCGCTTGGTACTTGTGGTGGTGGAGGTTTTTCGAAAAGAGATAAATCTTATTGAACGCCAACAGACGTAAAGCATGTGGATCAAGATGTTCGTCTTGCCTGAATTGCTCCGCCCACAGATTAACATCCGAAAAACGTCGTCCGGCATGGCTGGATGCCCCCGCTGGAAACCGTTTGTAGCGGCGACGTCGGGATCATAATTTGGGATTATCATTTTCTCCTCTTATATACAGGCCGCAAAAGCCGACCATGTCTCTGAAGAAATGGCAACAAAAGGCAGAGGCCGAAGCTGAGGTTGAAAAGCAGGAGGATGAAATCCGCCGGAAGTTCAAACTGAACAAAATCGCCAAAGAGTTTGATCAGGTCGAGGATGAAAAGTTTTTCAGACCAGTCACGAAGAAGTTGGACAAAAGTCTTAATCAGCCGCCCGCGGAAGAGGTGACCGGCCCCGACTACGGGATGGAGGAGTGCGACCGGATCAACCCGTTCGATTGGGACGATGTCAGGCCGGCGGGTGAAACAACACCACCGTCACCATCACCAACCTCTGAAGAAGAGTTTTTTCCACCCCCACCACCACCAGTGGAAGAGGACGTCAGCGGTGATGCTGAAGCTTCCCTCCTACCACCACCACCCCCGTGCCAAACCTGGGGAGGAACCAGAGGTGCCGGACTTGCTCAAAAAGCCCAGCGAATCTGTCTAATTGGGAACGATCAACCAGCTCCTCACAAAATATGGGGAAAACCCCAACTACAAGGTGAAAAATGAAAAGTCCCTGTTTTACGGATATTCATTGGAAGATCTTCGAAGTGAACGAAAAGAAATTTATGACCGCCGAAGAGGGGGGCGGCGGGGGGTGTCGCCACAGCAGCTGTAAGAGGGGAAAAAGGAGTTGAACCCCCCCTCCCCCCCCTCCCCACCCCGAAAAAACAAGAGCCAAAGAACTCTCAACTTTGGAACAGGCCATTTTGGCGCGGCGCCCCGCAATTGCAATTCAGGAGGAAGAAGATACAGAGGACCCTAACTATTGGCCTGAAGGGAAGACTGGTGGGGAACGGAGGGCAGCGGCTTTGGTAAAACAGCCGACAGCATGATCAACCGACTGTACGTGGGCCTTGGTTCGATGCGGGCCGGCAACTCTTCGAGGAAACTCCGCAAAGAGGTTTCTGCTCTAATCCAAAAGCTCCTCCATCTTGGTTTCATCAACGAATTTCAAAGCCGCAAAATTTTCAACGATTACATACGGAGGTGAAATGTTTCACCTGCTGCTAAACTCGAGCCTCGCAAAGCTGCAGCGCAACGGCGCCAACCAAAAGACGCACGACTTCCAGATCGTCTTCAACCCACTAATCATACTCGACAGCCGCCGAAGCTACGAAGCGGCGCTCGACAGCCTCGTCACCATGAGCTACTCCTGGTACAACGTCGCGGCCGAAGACGGAAACAATGAGTTCAGGTGGCGAAAGAATGGGGAGGCTTGGAAAGTGTTGACCCTTCCTGGTGGGATGTACAATTACACCGACCTCAACCGTTTCCTGCAAACCAACACCGGCTTTGTCGACCCTACTGCGGCAGAAAAGAAACACATCTTCAGCCTGTACTTCGATTACGCCATCACCCGGGTCGTGATCGGGGTGGCGACGGGGTATGAACTCGATTTCAATATTGGTGATTTCGGGGAACTTCCTGGTTTCGACAAACAGGTTTTGTCAGGCGCCACGACCTTCACGGCCACAGGGTACCTAACATCACGCGAAGCGTCGACTGGGTGTTCCTGCATTGCGACCCGATAACGCGGTGGGCAAACGACATTCCAAGTGATGTTTTGTTTACCTTCTCAGCGGCCAACCTCAATCCCAGCTACCCTTTCACGAAAGAATACCTCCGCCCCAAGTTCCACCCGGTCAACAGATCACGAATCAACGCGGCGAGAATCAGAGTGACCGACGAAAGGAACAACATCCTCAACCTCAAGAACGCGCCCGTGGCAATCGATCTCATCATCCGTGAGATTTCTCCTTGAGTATTTTTCGTACGAATATACTCGCGTCACAAACATGAACCGACCGAGCGAGTGGATGAAATTTTAGGACACACACACTGGCCGTTACCGATTCAGGCATAAAGGGATGGGTGTGGTCCGTGACACCCTCATGTGCATTGGCAAACAGCTCAAGAAAGCGGTCGCGCCGGCGCTGAAAAAAGTTGCAACACAAACCGCCGCAAAGGCTGCCGAAAAGGGGGCCCAGGCACTCGCCGCAAAGGCAACCGAGAGGGGCGGCAAAAAATACGTCAACTGTTGCAAAGCCGCACGGCGAAACGTAAACAGGCTTCGACTTCACGCCCGAAGCCCACCGCCTCGCGCCCCAAAATGGATGCGATGGTTTAACTCAGTCAAATTTGGCAAACCAGCTTTGAAACTTCCTGCCTTGTTGGACCAGGGAAACTTCTCCTTCCTTTAAACATCTCTGCTTCTATGTGTTAAGTTGCTAATTATTTAATACGTTTTACAAACCGCGTAATGGAAATGTGAATAAAGTGTTGCTTCGTGCAGAAAATTTTTTCGGTTTTGTATACTGCGATATTCAGAACGCTTGCTTGACAGAGTGGACTTCCTCCAATTCCAACTGAACAGCCCGCTCACATTGCCGGGAAATGGGCAGGAACAAAAGAAAGGTGGGTTGGTGATTGATTTGAAAGACCGAAACGTCATTCTTGACTGGTACAACGCTTATTGCCGGGTGGAGTACGATCTGCAAGTGAAGGCCGACGGAGCGGTCGTGGCCGCCGACACGGCGTCGGCGCCGGTCAACGGCTCCTTCTCCTTCATTCGGAATTTGATGGTGAAATCAGCCGGAAAAAAGCTTTACGAAGCCGACAACGTTCATAAAGTCGTCTTATCAAAGACCTGCTGGAGTTCTCCGACGACTACGCGCGAAATGTGGCGAAAGATGAGTTTTGGTATCTCGACAACGACAACACGACTGTGACGGAGGCCGGCGCGACCAACCTTGCAATCATGGCGCGCGCTCTTCTTTCGCAAGGAGACCCGCAAAAACGGTTAAAACAATAATCCCTCTCAAAAGCTATTCGTTCTTCGAGGAGTTGTCTGACAAACTCCTCCCCCCGATGCAGCTGCAGTTTGAAATACAGGTGCAGAATGATAATGAGTTGCTTTTCGGAGGCGCCGCTGCCGACAACCACCGAATTGTCGTCAAGCTGTTCGAGCTGTGGGTGCCGAAGTTGATGTTTGCACCTGAGGGGCAAAAGATCGTGAATGAAAACTTTCCGAAACCCACCCAGTGGCGCTACATGAAGGAGACGCTGACACCCGGCACCGACCGACGGGACGCTGGAGGGCAATGGTTGATAAGCCCGGGGGTCAAAAAAGCGAAGCATGTGTTCGTTTTCATACAAAAGGTGGCGAGCTTGGAAGTCACCACAGCCAACCCTAATGTCTTCCACACCTTCGCTCTCGATAGTGGGGCAAAACTCGCAACTTGCCCCGAAGTTTCTGAAAAAGAGGGGCGGGCGATGGTCGCCGAATACAAACGCCAATACGCGGACTACAAGCGACACGGCGGCACTCGCAGCTACAACTCCTGGATAAAATGGAAAGGCTATGGTGCTGGCATTGGGAGTCTTCTTGATCCCCGCTTTGTTTCACAGGGGGTGTTGGTACCCAAGTTCGCAACCGACACGAAATTTTTGAAAGCTTTCGGCACAGCCCTCCCTCAACAATACGGTTTCACAGATGTTCTCAAGAAAATTCTGCGCAACTACTATGGAACAGGGGTGGACATCCACGCCCTGATCGGAAAACTGCCGGCGCCAAAAAAAGGTGGACCCTCCCCGGCCACAACTACACCGGGCCTCACAACGCCTTGGACCATCAGCTGAGCTTTAATCCCGAAACGGGTGAAATCTTGGAAATCTTTCAGAAACCAACTGGTTCCGCTGATTCTGTAGCAATGCAACATGATGTTGATTACGCCAGTTGTGATTTCCGCGCAAAGAAGTATGGAGAAAACGAAAACAAGTGCAAGCATGTTGCTGACCGAAAAATGGTCAAATCACTTGACGCAATTCCACGAAAACAGAGACAGTGGGGTCACGCTTTGGCGGGAAATGCAATTAATGTGAAAGAAAAACTTGGTTTAGGGGTTTAAATCCCATTCCCGCTCTTGGAGTTCAAGAACAACTCGGCGGAACTCCTCTTGTACAATTTCCTCTAAGGTTTTTCTGGGGGCACATAATTCACTTGCAAGGGACACCATGAGCCAATACAGTGTGAACATCGATTCATTTATAAAGGGTTCACTATTCTTTAAAAGGGTGTTCGAACAAAAAATATAAATAAAGATTGGAGGATTCACCATTTTGGGTTATTTTAAGGGGTTCAAAACCGTCAAATGTTGTATTATCAACAGACTGCATAAAAGGGCTTCATTTGTAATCATTAACCCAAAATTCGTGGAATAATCTGTTCCTTTTGTTCTTTTTCTATACCATATTCTCGAGCTGAAACTCCCGGCAATCCCTGCAACATTCATTAAGTTTGAGGGGGAGGCGCCTTTGTCTGTGACAGCGGCTGCATTGACCCCAAACACGAAGCTTGACTTTCAACTCTTTGCAAACCCTAGGTAACAAATCCTATTCTTCAAAAGGCCAACCGTCGGTGAAAAAAATTGGAAACATGAAGCGAGACAAAGGAACCAAAAGCTCCTTGTGCACCTGCCCCCACCCCATTCTCTTTCTTTCATTTAGTTGGTTGAGTGTGGTAGTGGCAAATTTTCTCACGCAACTCTGGAGGGAGGGTGTGAATCTGCTCCATAAGATTCATTTATATCTCGGCGCGGATATTTAATGGACCGTGTCATAAAACCCCTCATCGGTCAGCCACTTGTTCATGAACTCCTTTTCATCTGGTGGGAGTGAGTGAAGAACCATGTAACTCACATAGGCACATTCATTGATAAAATGGTTATTTCTTGTTTTCTTTATATACTGCCATGGGGACATTGCATTTCGCAACAAATCACGCAAGTGGCGCATGGAAGGTTTAAAAATGGAAAGCGGAGATTGCTTCCCCAACCACTTGTCTATCTCCACTATCAAAGCGTGCCTCACATTGTAACGTAACAGGTCTACCGCCATCATACCCTGACACCACCTTTCTCTAATAGGGGCAACCAACAGGGTCATCTTTTTTTCTTCCTATGCTGCTGCTGCTGCTGCTGTTAATTTAAAATAAACAGGGCCAACTTGGGGATGAAAGGTGCAACCTTGTACTAAACTCAATTCTTCCTCATTAATGAACTTGTGGTTCTTCGTTTATTTCAAAAATAAAGTTCTGAATCCCCCCATCCTCTAAAAAAGGGCTTCTATAATTGATGCCGCCTCCTCAGGACTAAACATCTCCTCCCACATGATCCTCACCAATTCGTCAAAAATCTCAACTTGGTCCATATTTCCTCAGATACCCCCCTCTCTCTAATAGGGTGACCCCGGTGCTTAGTTGTTTTTGATTCTTTTGTTTGAATGTTGTTTCCTGCTGTCTTGGTTGGCGGCTTCCCTTCAGAGTAGTAATAGGTGAGTCGAGCGAAGCGAGGAGGGGTGCTGCGCGGAGGTGGTATTTGAGTGACTCACCTATTACTACTTCCGTGAAACGTTGGACTCACATTGCTCTACTGCAACTGCAACTGCAATTGGACATTGCCCCTGGACGGGATTCATCATATTCTGCAAGGTATGGTGACATAGCTACAGAAGAGGCTGTATATCCCCCGCGAAAGTCTGTCCAGGTTATAAATAAGAAGCTGTATGCGTACAATCCTTTTGTTGAAAATGTTTCATATTCATGGTATCCTTGACTAGTAGCATTTAAGCACTGGTGAATGGCTCTATTTGGCTACATACGGCTACACCGACGCAAAGAGAAGGGAATAATTATTGAAAACGCCCCGAGAACGACGATTTTCCAAGTCCCAGGAAGCTTTAGGTATGAAAGGCAAAAGTGAATGAAAACGAATCTTTCCAAACATAATCATGCTAAAACAATGACCCAACAATGCCAATAAAAGTCGCAAAAAAAAAAAAAGAACTGAAAAGTCTTCATGGGGAACGAAAAAGGAATCAGAAAAATACTCATGCTTGAATCAAAATCGCTTTTTAAAGTTCCGCCCATGTAGCCATTCAGATGGAAATGGAATATCAATCATACAAAGGATGCTATTTTACAAGGCTAAAAGGTTAAAAATAAAAGAGAACGTTTTCCACTAATTAAGTCGGTTTTTGTTTTCTTTTTGACCTTAGTTTTTAGCCTTGTAAAACAGAATTATTAAATCCTAAGCGAATGCTATTTTCGAAGTTTGTTTGCGTTATCAAATTTTTGATTAGAAATAAAAGTTCCTCAAGACCTCCAGTCTCTAAATGATGCATGTATAACTTCCCTGGTACGACACATGCGATGCAGTTTTGTTTCTTAGTTAGTAATATTCAGGGCTAATAATCAACGTACGTTTAACAACAGATTCCATTTGACCGTGGATGTGTCCTCTGATAATTAATACTACTACTACTACTACTTCTACTACTACTACTACTACTACTACTACTACTACTACTACTACTGCTAATAATAATAATAATAATAATAAGAAGAAGAAGAAGAAGAAGAAGAAGAAGAAGAAGAAGAAGGAGGAGGAGGAGGAGGAGGAGAAAAAGAAGAAGAAGAAGAAGAAGAAGAAGAAGAAGAAGAAGAAGAAGAAGAAGAAGAAGAAGAAGAAGAAGAAGAAGAAGAAGAACCACTTTATTTAAAAAAATAATTAAATATAATTAACAATAAAAATTAAAAGGATACATTAGTCACTTTGGAGGGTCAAATAAGATCTAAAATATATATCAATTGAAATATTTAAATTCATTATTGACAGCATTTATTGTGCTACACACAAATTATCTGTCACTGAGCCTTGCATCATAAAACAGTCTCTCTGTCAACAACAAGAAGTAAATCTCTAATTTTAACAGGGTCATGAACTGGACAACTGTTGCTAGCAAACTCTTCATCCAGTATAGGCTGCATCTCTCCAACCTTGTAGCCCATCTCAGGTGTTGAATCTTCTGCAATGCTAAAGGAGTTATCATTACCAATGCTTGAACACTCACATATGGGTTCCCTGTGACTAGAAACATAGCTGCTCCTGTGTCTTTCCATGTAACTGACAGCAAAGAGCAACAGAGCAGAAAATATGGCAACTGCACCAGAAACATAAAATGCTTCATTGTAGGAGCCAAACCCTTCATGCAACCAGCCTGAAATATAAATCAATAGTTTACTTGGGGTACGTCGGCCAAGAAGATGTTTGCATTTCATTGGTGAAGGAGAAGTTGGGCAGTGAACTCCTGGCCTTTCTGGACACTTCAAGGTACATTGGTTCTTACCTTTTTTTACCTTTATTCTGTTGCAAGTGGTGGAACATTTTTCTTCTTTTTCTCACTGACCACTGCTCTGAGAATACTACCAGACCGTCAATACTATCTTTTTAACCTCTCGCAGTATTTCCCACCCTTTTTCTTTCATGTTGGACTTTGCCAGGTCACCAAAACATTGCAATATACATGTCATTATTAAAAGCAATCTGGTGAAAAGAAATACTTCTTTCAATATTAATAATATACATGAAAAAATTTCTCGATTCTGATTGGCTGAGAGAAATGCAGTTCTTAGGAAACACCGGTGCAGAAAAAAGGTAATTCGGTGCAGAAAAAAGGAAATACAGTGCAAAACAAGGTAAAAAACTGAGCATTCTGATTGGTTGATAAACAAAGGCGCTGCGATTGAGCCAATCAAACGCGGCCTCTGAATGGCGCAAAGTCTGAAGAGCTGCAAGCGACTCTGCGAGCCAAAACAATGGCTGGCTTTTTGAGCAGGTTTTCTTTCTTCGTGACCGCAATAACAGCAGAGAAGCTGCAAAACAGCTCAAAAAAGGAGAAACGGCTGCGAAAAGCACTGTATGTTAGCTGTCTGTTTGGAAACAGTGGGGTCCAGAGAAGGGAATTACCGACGTAATTGGAATTACGAGTCCGTTGATGGAGTGACGCCGACATTAATAAACAAACAAGGACAAACAAGGCGAAGATAACGAACTAGAAATCCTGAAGGTAATAATTACAGCGCTTGATAGACACTTAGCAAACAAAGTAGCCTTATAGCTATAGCCTGTAATTGTTTAGCCAGTTTTTACAGCTAAAAACGCGTTAAAAACATCGAGAAAACTGTTGTTTTGGTTCACCTTATCTTCGTTGCGTTGCTTCTGCAACGTTAAGAAGCTATCTCGCAATTTTTTCATGTATATAATTAATAAGTAATCACATGATTTTTCTCGTGCAATTTGGAATAAATAAGCACTTGTAATTTTTTTCAAAGACCACAAATTGCACTCGCCCTACGGGCTCGTGCAATTTTGTGAGTCTTTGAAAAAAATTACTCGTGCTTATTTATTCCAAATTGCACTCGAAATCATGTGATTACCTATACTAATTTATTTCATGAATACTCTTCATTTAGATTTAGCTTTCATCCCTACACACTGAGCAAGTGCATTGTGTGGCCAAGCAAATGGGGCTGTCACCTGTTTGATGGACAAGCACCACAAGCATCTGCAACGAACATCAAACAGTCCTGTTCATTAGTACCGGTAATATGTCGGCCACAGTATTTGCCCGAGATAATTCAAGCTGAGCAAGGACATTTAACTTATACTGATAATAGATTACCTGCAAGTGGTGGTCCCAGACTCATTGGAATTGCCAGTGCGCCAAACATATTCCCAACAGCTTGAGACAGCTTCTCATGGCCAACAACGTCCGCAGTGATGACTGCAACTTGACCCACAAAGCAGCCATCAAAGAAGCCAAACATCAAAGCATAACTAACAAGCCCAGCATAGTTCCTTGCCAGCGGGCATAAGACAGTTATTACTCCAATGGAAAGAATAGAGAATTGGTACATAAAGAACCTGTTGACAAATTTCAGATCCGATAACTTGCCAAACACCACTCGTCCTACTGTTGAGGTGATCGAGAGAAATCCAATTAACCATGCTCCTTTTGCCTTTGGAATTCCTAAATCTTCGGCAAATTTCACCTAGAGAAAGGTATTTAAAAAGAAACCAAAATTTTAAGGGGTTAATTCAGGTCTGTTCCTATATACTATGAACTGCCTCACTGCCTCACTGCATGGTGGAAGTCATAGTCACCTGCAAGTTATTTTTTGCCCAGTTGGTAGAGTATCAGCCAGGGTCTTCCTTTTTGCCCAGCGGCCGGCAATTTTCATCACTTGCGAACGGCTCAATCACTGGCACATGTGCACCAAATACGCACTGTTGTTCAGTAATAATTTTTGCTTGCACACCCATAATCTCCGCCTGCTTTGCTCAGAATGACTGCAACTCCATTTGAAAAGGAGAACCCTGATCAGTCTAGAGTAGGTTAAGGTCAAGGTAATTGACCGGGTCTATATTAGCCATTAATTTTGTTGTACTTGCAGAGGAGAGAAAGACACTTGATTTCTGATGCATTACAAAAAGAGTAGTTATTCAGAAGGAACTGACAGAATTACCTTTCAGTTGGCTTGTAAATACCATTAATGCTATATTGTGATAACATAAGTCAGTCAAATCCCTCATACCACAAACACATCTGCTATTTGCTATATTAATTGATAAATAAAAAGACCTAATGACAATGCCCTCCTTTCCAAGCTAAGGCAAGTGAAAGCATGGAATAGCCTAAAGGACCTGGATTAAAAAAAATTATGGGGTTTATTTTTTTTGGCCTTGCATCTGCTGTTTACATCTTTTTGGCCTAATATGAGCCCTTGTATTTGTGTTCTGTGGAATAACTTATGCCATGAATGCATGCACACAGTTAAATGCAAGCACATGGTTGTATTTCAACAGTGCTTTTTATGATATACGTACATATTAGGTGTATTTGTGGCATCTTCCTTCCACATTCGGAATATCTAATGGAGCTAACAAACCCTCGCCTTTCTACATCTACACTTATCTACGTACATAACTTACCAAATGAACAAAAGGGATAAGATAACCAAACTGAAACAAGGCCACTGTTGTTACCCATAAAACATAAGCTTTATTCTTCCAAATTGATGTATCAAATAGCTTGGTATGCTCCTTTGTCTCTCCATTATCATCTGGGCTCTTTCTTGGTTTGAATACCACAGCAGCAATCCACAATACATTAGCAAACCCACCTAAAATGCGCATGGAGTTTTTCCAACCAACTGAGTGCAATAAGTAGTTTATAACGGGACCAGCAACAAGTGAACCAACTCCACTGCCAGAGGTGGCAATGCCATTGGCCAAAGCTAACCGTGTGTTAAAATGCTGTCCCAGGACAACAATTGAAGACACAAAGGAGAAACTGGAACCCACTCCCCAGACAAGCCCATACGTGAAGTACATTTTATAAACATCTTCTACAAAGGATGTCAGAAATAGTCCCAAGACGGACAGCAAAGCCCCAGCAAGGGACACCACACGACATCCAAACCGGTCACACAGAGCACTTGTTATAGGACCAAAAAAGAAATTCAAGCCCATGGCCATTGCACCAATCCATGCTGTCAACAAAAAGGAATTGTACATTAAGGAACTTAAGATGTTAAATGCCACCACAAAAAAAAAACATTTAAACTTATGCATATAAATGGATTTCCAGGTAAGTAATACATTTATTTTATGGATGTATATAGAATTTTATGTATGTAAATAGATTTTCTCTTCTTTTGTTCTCAAAGATAGCCTTTCAGGCTACTCTGAAATTCGAGTTTTAATAAAGTTCAAGTTAGAAAGAAGAAACAATATATTTATAGAGGGCGGCACCAAAAAGCTTTGCCTTATGTTATGTGTTGTAATGGTAAGGTATTTATATACTACTCAATTGTCACATAGTCTCATGGCAGTTTACATCACTGACCGAGGGACTTGACCAGACTGCTTGTGCAGTTTACAATTTATGAAGAGTTTTGTTACGTCCCTAGTGTTTCTTTTACGTCCCACAGAATCAGATTAAGTGAAAGTACTGCGAGACTACAGATGAGTTCATACAGAACTGAAAGGCTCCCAGGACCTTTTGATTCAGCCCTCTTTAATTTATAAGTTTATATGGAGAAAACTTGTCCCCGGTAGAGGGGTCATTCTCCTACCCAACCTATCCTGGGCAAGCCAATTTTTCCTATATTTCCTTATAAAACTTGGTGAGAGACAAAAAGTTGGCTTGACCAGCTGGGTCAACTAGGACAAGGCAAGACAACCAGAGCATGTGTGAGCGCTGTTACCAGTCTTCTGGTGATCAAAACTGAGACGGCCAGCTGTTGGCTCAGGCAAAGCGGTCAACTTTTTTCTCATATAAACACTTGCTTAAGTTGACTGACAGCAGCGCTGGGAGGGTGATCCTCTTACTTGGGACAACTTTTCTCCATATTAAATAACACATTTAATGTGTCTTGGCCTTATAAACATGTAATAATGATAGTCATGTTTCATTAAGTCTATTATCAAATCACAGTATCGAAATTCACATTTTATTACACGAAATCAAAATCACCAAGATGCTGAAAGGTTACTGCGGTTATGTAATTGCGGTTGGGATTACTTCGGGTTGGGATAAAGTTAGTATTGAGCAAAGGGTACGTTATAGGCGACTGCGTACCACTGAAGGACGAAAATATTGTACTTTGGATGATGCAATCGGCCTTCAAGCGTGAAAAACAACACACAGGACTTCACATGAGCTTCAACCCAAACAGTGCGAATGTACTCATGACTGTGCTATTTTCAGCGTTTATTGTTTCACGTTTCGGATAAGAATAAATATGTTTCTACAAAAACCTAGGAAAAACAAATATGAGCTTATCCTGAAACAGATAATATCTTTTTTAGTTTAAGTTTAATAAACAAATTAATTTTCATGGTTTTGAGGGCACGAGTGCACGAAAGTGCCCTGATTTGCATCTGAAACTCGAAGTCTGACTTGGTATAAACTCTCCCGTATCACAAACAAAGACGAGGACTTAGATTATTTAATGCATCTATAAATAAATAATTCGATACACTTTGATCGCTTCCACGAAAAAAAAAACTTATTTTGGAAACGAAAACTTGATGGAGCAAGAAGTTGTCGTGACGCCCTCGTGTTGACAATCTTGCACAATAGTCAACAAGACTTTGAAATTGAAAAATCCATACCTTATTCCTTCTGAAAATCCATTCTACGAACATTTCAAATAAGCAAAGTATTTTTCTTATAAAACTGAAGCTTAAACTTCACCTAAACTAAGCTTTATGATATTATTACCAGACAGTTACGGCTGTCAAATTATAAGAATCCCCAAATTAAAGTGTCATTAAACTTACCCGTCTGCACTGCTCCAAGCTTGAGATCGTCTAGCAGACTGACGTACACAACGCCAAACGAATTGTGAATTCCAAAAACCACAAAATTTACGATGAAAGTTCCACAGCAAACGACCCAACCGTAGCCTCCGTCTTGCTTCGAATTTCGCGCGACGTCTTCTCCTGCGCGACTTCTGACTGTCATTTCTTCTTCCCGCAAAAGAAATCCTTCTACGGTCGCCTTGAAGCTAAGAAGCAAAGTCCAAATATACCTGATTACGGAGGCATTGCTCCGGAGCAAGTCTGCTTTCGTTTTGATTCAGAAGGCCCTGATGAAAATACCTAAAACAATGTCGATCCTAACGCGCCAAAACTCAATTATGTTGAAACAAACAGCATTTCCCAGGGGAGCTGTACATTGACCTCAGAGAAGTTGACTGACTTCTTGCCAAAGAAACACACTTGTCCGGACAGCTAAAAAGCTCAGAAGGAAGGAAGGCCTGACACTCGTGTTGTGTGACGATGTGATTCAGTGAGAGCCGTATTTCATGAAGAAAGTCAAGAAAGCATGTAGGCCTGGGGTCGGTGCAAAACGTGGACCCCCCTTCTGGACCCCCATCTGGACCCCTTCTGGACCCCCTTCTGGACCCCTCGATTTTTCTGTTGAAAAATAATAAAATGATATTTAACAGTCTTCGCTTTGGATTTCAACTTCGGCTGGTTCGTTGATAGTTACAGACAGTATTACAGTAATCGCGAACATTACCACAGCCAGTTGCCATTTTCATCCCGAGAAAGACTTGCTTTGAATTTCGCTGAATTTGCGTTGCTGACTTTTGTTGTTGTTACCAAATACTTTAGAATTTTCTCGCAAAGGTTAGACAAGAGGCTACAATTAGCCTAAACCCGGGCTTGCAAAAAACAGTATTGTATCCCTAACTTAGTGCTAAACAAAAGAATTGAGGGAAGTCTGTCTTTCTTACATCGGACGCATTGTGTTTAGCTTGTGTTGGAGTCTATTTCTTTAGACCCCTATCAACATATATTCCTCTAAAATACAGCTCAACCATTGAGCACAATAATTATAACACTTGTAAAAAATATTTCTAAAAGAACAAGAAAAAGAGAAACAGAAAAAATAAAGCCCGTGATTGCGTTCGACGTTAGGAGAACGCTTCGTAATCTTTGGGGATCCTGTGGTCGATGGGATACCTGTGCATGCCAGGCGTGAAGATTCGAGATTTTTGGTTACTTGGACGGGCGATGTTCAAAATCTGCGCCATTTTGAATAATTATTAAGCGCGAAGATAAACATCTTTGATTACATATTTGGGTTTCACTATTAAAGTTGCTATTGTTCATGTTGCTCTTTAAATACTTCGTCTTTCTCATTTAATCTCTCAACTAATTTCCTCCTCTGTTTTTGTATGATTTTAGCTAAATTCATTGAACTTCGAACGCACTTATTAATCTTTGATTACTACTAGTATATACCACTAAAAGACATCGAACCCGGGTTAGCTGCGTCACAGGCAGGACCAATGACCTTTAGGCCACAGAGGTTTATCGTTATGCAAGATGATAAAAATAGTGTATTGATTCCAAAAAAAAAAAAAAAACCAAGCACACTTGTTTTCGCTTCGATGGATAATTGTTTGAGAAAGGAAACGCTTATCGAACGATGTTGGATTTTTTCGCATAAATGTGAATGGAGTCTCGGTGAAATGTGAGTAGAAAATTAATTAGCAGAGTGAAACTGTTTACAAATACGTCAATCGGTCATTTGAAACACAAGAAAGGAACGTTTCTGGACAGTTTCAAGGGACGCTAGTACATTTGTAAAATATAATCGCGTATCATTCAAAAATTAATGTCCAGAAATTGAGATATTGTGGCAAAATAGTAAATAAACTACCTGTCAAAGTCTCAGGGGTGTGTGATATCCCGTACTTGAGTTATTCAACAAAATGTACATCTCAATGGAGCGGTACGGGAACACGGCAGTCCATCTGGAGTTAAATTTTGGTCATGTTAAAAGCTTTCTTCTCGCTGTTGAACTTGCAAACATTCGTATAGACACTTGTCTTAACATATTAGTTGTTCAGACTTCAAAGACACAAGGTGAATCGACGTTTTCCGATACGTGACAACAGGCATCATTCTTGCTGTTGATATGAGATTTACACTCGAATCACTCGGCCGTGAAAGGTCAAACTCCCTTTGTCTGTAGTCTCTAATTTTTGGCGCTCCCCTCGCGTCGCGTCTCCTCGCAACTTCGCGCGCGCACGTGCCCCCACAATCCGTCGCCAAAATTAGAGACTACTCGCTGTCTACTGAAGAAGACACGGGGAAACACGGCAGTCCATCTGCCGTTAAGTTTACGCATGTTAAAAACTTTCTTCTCGCCGTTGAACTTCCAAACATTTGCATAGACACTTCTCTTAACATATTGTTTGTTCAGACTTCAAAAGCCACAAGATGAATCGACATTTTCCCATACGTGACAACACGCATCACTGTTGTTAAAAATAGTTAGCGCTTCCGCAGAAACGCCGCAAGTGCCATTTGTGGATGATACTCGACGACGAAAAAGAAGAACCGTCGGTAGTTTATGACCCGGGCGCCGCGCGAGACGCGCGCAGCCCGGGTAATAAACGTTAAATATGCAAATTACTGTTCAGCTTTCAGCTGGCTTTCGGAGAATGTGAAAATTATTATCGCTGGCAGATTTATGTCACGTGCTAGGCAACCAGAGTGATCATATTTCATGCCATCATCATTCAGCGGATTTTCAGAGTAAGCTTTCAACTATATTTTGCCAGCGTGGAAGAAAACATTGCTCACCTTTTTGCTGCAGTAATAACATTACTAGCAGTGCTTATTCTAATCCAAACAGAAAAAAAGATAGTTTTTGAGCTCGGTTCACATTCTTCGAAACCCAGTTGAAAGCCGAACAGTAATTTGCGTATTTAACGTTTAATATCTAACCTTTGCGAGAAAATTCTAAAGTATTTGGTAACAACAACAAAAGTCAGCAACGCAAATTCAGCGAAATTCAAAGCAAGTCTTTCTCGGGATGAAAATGGCAACTGGCTGTGGTAATGTTCGCGATTACTGTAATACTGTCTGTAACTATCAACGAACCGGCCGAAGTTGAAATCCAAAGCGAAGTCTGTTAAATATCATTTTATTATTTTTCAACAGAAAAATCGAGGGGTCCAGAAGGGGGTCCAGAAGGGGGTCCAGAAGGGCTCCAGATGGGGGTCCAGATGGGGGTCCAGAAGGGGGGGGGGGGTCCACGTTTTGTACCGACCCGTAGGCCTGTCCCGATTGTGCTAGGCAACTTTTGTGCAACTTTAAACGTTTGCAACGTTTTGCACTAATGCAACCTCAAGCAAGTTTTGCCTTTCTAAGCAACTTTTGGGCAAAATGTAGGTTTACAGCACACATCAAGCACGAAAAAGCGAACAATTTGATAGAAACGGCCAATTTATGCGATCTGTGTTATTCTTCGCACTGAACAAATAACTTGTCACGTGGTAACATTTCGTAGACAGTATTGTTGGCTTGCCGCCATTCTATAGAGACAGACATCAGTGATGAAACAGACAAAGAAAGGCGGCTAATAAGAGATCTGTTGTTTTCTACCAGCATGGCGGCGATGACCTAACGTGCAAACCACCTATTGGGATTCCAGTTGCCTAATGGGAGAGTTAGTCTGATAACGTTCAGCAAGACGTCAAATGAACCATTTGTTTTGTTCCGTTAAGCAGTTGAGAAGGGCGAAAATTAGAGCTTTAATTAAGGTTTTTATAAAAACATCAAGAAATTCAGTTTTGGTTGCAACTTTTGAAATTTACGTAGCAGCTGTTTTGGATTTTTGCTTACAACTTTTTGGCATTGTAATGAGCAACCAGTTTCAGCGAGAACAATCGGGACAGGCTTGAAAGCGTGGTAGCGTGCCGGACAGACGGCTCTAGTTCTAAATCAAAACCAGAGCAATACGACAAAAGGAGAAATCCTTAGCATGCTACCAGAAAGACCTGAAATCCACCCGATTGTACGTCGACCTGGCAGTACTTTAATCTGGCATTGTTTTATTATTTAGGAAATTTATCCAAGAAGGCACAACAAGAGCACTCGACGTCCCTTACAACGGTCGACCTCCAGGGTTGGACACCAGGAGTGGTGACAGCCAAGGTTCGATACGTCTCTGGTGGTTCTTTAACGTCCCACAGAATCAATTATGAAGAGTTGTGAGACGGGACCTACAGTTTACAGTCCTCATCTGAGAGCACTAGAAAGTCTAACGATTTGCAGATGTCATTAGTGTTGGTACTGCCCGGGTTTCTTTCAAGTCTGGCTTACATTTCGGGTATCAGTGTAAGACCACTCTCCTCTTACCTCCCGCATGACTTCTGCAAAGTGATTTGCCTAGTTTGTTTCTCCGATAATTGCAAGTATCTCCGTGAAAGCCCTTTTCGTAGGCTACTTTTTAAATAGCTCACCGGCGATGTAGTACTGATAGCAAAGGAGTTTTTGAGCGACGTACTGCAACCGAAAGTGGACGGTTCTCATTTTTGGGCAGCCACGGTTGTGCACAAAATTTCAAGTAAATCTTCTCTATAAGAGTAAAGAGACTTAGTAATACAAATGTGGTAGCACCTAGGCGAGTAAAAAGATAAAAAGCTTCACTTCCGGTTGACGTCCGTGGCTCAATAACACGAGTGCTTAAGCTCACTATTGTTTCCTATAAAACGTCCCATTAACAACGATTACAGTCACACTACTTTGTCTCTACCTTTTAAACATGGTCGTCCAAAATTGTAAAGATTTTTATTGTTAGCATTAATATTGCTACGAATTTAGAATAGCCATCCGTTGCCCAGTTTCCTAAAACTCGAAGGAAATGTAATTCGTTTGTTCAACTTCGCCGTTCTAAAACGAAATAAGAATGGACAACCTATCCTCCAGAATATTCGTTAAATCAGCTTCTGACTGACACATTTTTCGAAGCTTTTGAGCTATTTGAAAAGTTATAGGACTTCTAGAACTGATTGAATATCATCAATTTTCACTGAACATCTAGATCGACAGTTCCTTCAGCCACAACTACACTTGAAACTCGGCCAAGCACGAACAAAGAAACACTATTGAAACTATACAGTTACATAAACCCGGCAGTGTTTAGAAACAGTCACTTTTGAAGTCTTTTGCGGAGGGCGGAAAAGTTTAATGATCTCTTGCCCAAGGAACCGCGTTTTTAACGCTATAGGAGCAGATTCAAAGCCACCTTAAATTTTCCAAAACTGAAATAAAGGTGGCTATGGATCCGCCCCTACAATTTTTACTCAACTTTGCAAAAAGAAGTATTTTATTATACTGTTTATTTCCCGACAATAAAAAAATGGGGGTCACCGAGCTCGTTCTTAAGTTACTTTTGTAAAATTAGATGTGTCTTCTAAAAGGTTATAGTATTGCTCTGGTATCCTTTTGAGTGGAAAAATTTTCATAACTCGTTCACCAATTATTGGGCATGCATTTGTTTGATACCACAAGAAAGGTGATGAGGATGGGTAGTGATGATCCTTCAAAGAATAAGAGCAGGAAAGTGCTAGAAACTGGGCCGGCGTTAGCCACCTGAAGAAACCCTTAAAATTCAGGTAATCTCCAGATGCGCAGAATGTGTGCCCAGTAACAAAACGAGGTACCGCGCGTCCCACAGCTTAGCGTTGCGACACGATTTCGTGTTCGGTAAGTAATACTTACTAACGCGTTCGCAAATTAAAAAGTTCGCAATTAGTGTCGCAAAGTCAAGCCACGCGCGCCGGCTGAAAAAGAAAATGTAGTGAACTTGGTACATGTCGTTCATGAGGGACAGTAATTTCTATATTTCCGTAAGTAACTCATCATCTAGCTGCAGCAAAAGTTAGAAGAAAAAAAAAACCACGGTGAGAAGATTTTCGCGTGAAGGTCCTTGATTCAGATTTGACTGCATTTGACACCCTTCGAGTCGGTTATTAAAAGATAGTTTAGACGGTTTTAGATAGTTTAACCGCGCGCTTAGCCTTTTTTCCATTTTGCCAAAATTCATATCAAAACATTTTCTCATGCTGATGGTAACAAGAAGGCTTACATTCCAGGCTAGAAAACTATTTACCTGCTTAAAATAAAGCACTTATAAACAGATTTGGAGGCCCACTGATTCCTTTAAGCCGCGTCCTAAGTTAGAAAGTGCCCCTAACCCCCAATTTTTTTTTTCGCTCTCTGGGAAATTCTTCTGTTGCTGATCACTTTGATAAAAAAATTATAGTCGTACGATTTTTCCTCAATTTTCTGCGAATTTTTAAAGTTCGGAAAATACGCGCCATTTTGGTTCACCGCCGAGTTTTAAGGAGATTGGGTCGAGTTAGGTCTGTGACGTCAACCGGGGAAGGCATTTCGCTTGTTCGAAGAGACGCTGAGGGAGCAAACTTAGCAGAGGGAATATATATTGTTCTACAATGCCCGATAGATGTGTTGCTGCGAATTGCAGTAACGTCGCAGATCCTGCGAAACGAATTTTTGTGCATAGCATACCTTTCTTTGGTGATTCTCGACCAGAGGCGATCAAACGACGAAAGAAATGGGTCAACTTTGTCAAGGCCAAACGTGCCAAATGGGAACCAACAAAGCACTCCCCAGTGTGCTCATTGCGCTTTAAGCCGGACGACTACTTATTTCAGTACAACTTCGTGCCAGAGCTGGGCAAGCCCTCCGTGCCCAGGCTGAAAAGGGACGAGATCGGAGTTGTCGGCCCTTTGTGTCTATACGCTGTTTGCCTCTACACACTCGAATTAATTGGCTGCTAATTCCCGGCCTTTATGAAACTGCACAGCTTGTTAATCATGTACTACTGCTCGTATTCTATGAAATGCACGACACGTTCTCTTTAGTACTGTTTCTATACAGCTTTTTTTCCCCGTAGACTCGCAAGAAAAAAATCCAATATAGAACGTTACCCTAAAGACCAAAACAAGCTGGTAAACTAGAGTGATCTTTCTATAGCCACAGACATCCTGGTGCTGTAATATTTGAAGAAGTTCTACATCAACATCGCCAAGGAGTTGTGCAAATGTACTGTGAACGAGACCATTCGATGCCGCTTTATTCACTTTATTATGAAAGCGCACCATGTGTTTATGGCCTCACAATTCTTCGATGATTTGAGCCTAAATATTTTTCCTAAGACACACTTAGAAAAAAATAATTAATAAATAAATAGATTCGTCTCATTTTAGCTACGGCCCTGTATCCTCGTCTTCGTAGGAATTCAAATTGCTTTAAACAATATAAATATTTTCAAATAAACTTACATTTAACCAAATATATCGACCTTCCCGATGTTTTAAAAAACAACTTCCTAATATAGCTTATCTTAAAACATTGCAATTTCTATATAACTTTGCTTTTCCTCAAATCTTACAAATGTTTCAGAAAGCACAATGCCGGTCGGACTTTTTAAAACTCTGCTTACTAATTAACACAGAAGACCTCCCCACCATCTTTTTCCCGTTTCTTAATCTAGTAATAGATTATTGCTCTTTCCTCGTTGAATGCATGTATTCAGCCTTGACTTTTAGCGTACTGAGTGTGTGAAAACAAAAACAAAAAGAACGAACGAACGAACGAAAGACAGAATGAAGGCCAGGCAGACAGACCGTGAGACAGACAGACAGATATCGATATCGAAAGAAGGCTTTGTATCGTACTTGTATCGGATTACACTGAACGAGTATGTTATCGTTAAAGTACAGTCACTCTATCAGTCACCACCAGAACCTCCTGGGACGAGAGCCCAACTAAAACACAGGTTTCACTTCCGGTGTCCATACTCCCCTCAAGCGCGCGTAAGCTGTCTGGTTCCGTTGTTTTACTGAAACTTGAATTGAAGCTAAACAATCGTCTCTGTCTACGAACCATGTAGGACACGATGAAGATGAGAAGTGAAGAAGCGATGGCCACACCGCCACATACAAAGAAGGCTTGATGATAAGAACCAAAGGCCTCGTAAAGCCAACCTGAAAATACAAAAAGAGTAAAAAGAAAAACAAAATGAGAACCTGGTCGAGGAAAAAAAGCTGATTAATTAAAGTCCTCCATTATAGCGGCCAAAAAGCCATTATTTAGTTTTGGTTCTATCAGATATCCCGAGCCGCTTCGGGGTGTTCAAACTTGGCTTGAGTCCCGCAACCCTTTCATAGAATGTCAGGCCAGTTTATATCTGAGCAGAAAACTAAAAATTCAACACTACCGGCCAATTTATTTCAATTTCCTAGTTAGAGAGCCAGATTATCGTCAAAACCACAAGGCACCTTGCACTACAAATTGTCATCGTACAGAAGATTAAAAAAGTATATAAAAGGGGCTCCGGGGCAAAAGATAAATCATGACTGCTAACCCCACATTATATAACAAGCTGTTCTTTACTCCACTTTCAGGTGCACATTTTGCACTTTGATATCTCCCATTAAGTAGTGCGCTTCTTTTTAAGGAGAAATAAAATGTTGATCATTATTGGCAAGAAAGGTAACGTTAAAAACGAGGAACACGTTGTTATGCAAAAATGAATTCACACTGAAAATTTGCGTGAACACAAACCGTTCAATTAATAGCTTGCGATAAATCGACCCACCGAGTTTTACTTGAAAAAACAGAGACCGTTTGGAATAATAATAATAATAATAATAATAATAATAATAATAATAATAATAATAATAATAACAATAATAATAATAATTTATTGATTTCTATAGGGCTTATTAGCATGAAAAAAGCTTAACTAAAAATTGAATACTAAATCATTAATAATAATTCCTAATTTAGATTAAATAATAAAATATTGACATTATCATGTTTCGATACGTCTCGTATATTTATATACGTATCGAGTCCTTCCGTGGTAACGACAGTAAACCTGCTAAATCCGAAAGGAATGAGGTGCGGAACTTTCACGTTGTATTGTGGAGGGGGGAGGGGGCGTTAAATTAAAACCTCCCGCTTGCCGTGCCCTGTTCTCCCACCTCCCTTCCCTTTCTCTCCCGACTCCTGCCTTTTCTGGAGTTGCCCCCGCCCACGACAAGTTGTTTGTCTCCCGCTCTTTTAGACCGCTGCATCCTGCACTTCTCTCTACCACCCCTATTATTCCAGCCTCCCAGCCCCCAGTCCCCCACCAGCCTGTATTCATACCTGCCACTGGCGGACCAAGCAGCATGGGAATAGCGACGATGCCGAACATGTTTCCTATAGCTTGAGATAGTTTGCTCCTGCCCGCGATATCACCAGTGATCACCGCGACTTGACCAACGAAACATCCATCGAAGAAACCAAATACGAGCGAGTACACCATGAGACCCGCATATCCCTCTGTGATTGGACAGATAACAGTACTAATTCCTATGATAAACACCGACAACTGATACACGCGCAACTTGTTGACGCACTGCAGTTCACAGATCTTGCCGAATATCACGCGACCCACAGTAGACATGATCGACAAGAACCCTACCAGCCAGGAACCCTTGGAAGGCGGGATACCGAGATCATCGGCGTATTTCACCTGATTAGGAGACAATACTTTACATTAACTTCCTAGATTGGGTTTTTCGAATTCTCATCAGTGAATTGGCCGCGGCACCAACATTCAGACCGTGGTCATCCATAAAAAACAAAGACAAGATTGAAATAAGAAAATTCTAGAATCGACCGACAAAAATACTCTTTTTCACGTGTTGGAGCAAAGTGTGGAATGGGATACCTGAAAGAATAAAAAAGTTGCAAAAAAAATAGTTTTAAGAAAGAAATGAAAAGAGTGCTATTTGACATTTTGAAAACTGAAGATAGTTACATTGAAATCGATAAAATAATATTTGATCTACAGAATCATTAGAGAAGACACAAGTGCAAGTACTTTTATTATCTTTGTATCTCAAGCTCTTCCTCTCTCTTTTGTTTTTTTGTTTTTTGTTGTTGTTGTTGTTGTTGATTTTGTTTGTTTGTTCAATCTCGCACAAATACACTTATCTTTTGTTTTTCTCTTTTTTAATCCTGTACTGTAATATAATTGCCCCTGTTTCAATAGACTGGCCTGCCACGATTAGCTAAGCTACCTGCAGGTCAGTCTAAATTGTAATATTTCTATTCATTTTATTTTTAATAAACCTTTATGAACCTTATGAACCTCAATAGGTTTTTATTGTCAGAGTTAAAAAACTGATAGGTTTGTTGCGAGTATGTGAGTTTCTCAGTAAATGATTAGTTTAGGATACACTAAAAACGTTTTACAAACAATTAGATTAATAGGTTTTGTAGAAAACAAAGACACACAGCACAGACCAGTCTTCACAAATTTCGCTTTAAAACTACTGACAAAAAACTTTTTTTTTAGTAAATCACTAAATGATTTAGTGAATTCACGGACTAGCTTATATTTGAGCTCTCACAATAAAATCCAAATCTTTAAAAGACTTTTAATATTTAATTACGTTTGACAACGGTTAATGCGAACACGGAAGTAGACCGTTACTTGTGATACTGGGTCCGCGTCTTGATCCACCTATGAAAAGCTCGACCCTTCTACAGGTTCACCCAGCAAGTTAGCTCAGTAAGCTGTTTTAATCATTTAAAACCATGACAGACAACGGGCAGGAAATCGCTTGCGTACTGGCTCATTGTGAGAGAAGTGTGGACCTAAGTACGCAGCGTATACGTATTTCCTTGCTGATGAAGCCCGAAGGTATAAGTATACGCCTTTTACCTTATCACCACTGACGAGGACAACAACAGCCACCGCTCGCACCCTGCACGCACCAAAAAGACGTGTAAACTCTCGTCATTCAATATTGCCTGCGCCTAATAAAATTGCTTAAAAGCACTTGTCAAGTTCCTATACGACATTTTGCAATTCATGCACGACAACAGCAATTTCCAAGTGCTGTCATCAGAATGTTACCTACAATTAATTCTAAATCTACCTTCCAGACACATTTTTTTTACCCTGGATTGGACAAAGAGCACAGCAATGCCCGGCCCGAAGTGATTCGGATTCACGGTAACCAGTCTGCCACTGAAATTTCGTGAAAGGTTGTACTCGGAACAAATTTATGTCACGGACATGCGTTGTACAGTGAAACCCCGCCCTATGGACACCCGCTTATAACGGACAGTTTTCTTTGTCCCGGCAACTAAGAGGTCAAATATTTTCTCTTAAATTAGCCCGCTTAATACGGACACCCGGATAATGCAGACACTTTGACATGTCCCTTTGGTGTCTGTATTAATGGGATTCTATGGACACCCGTTTATAACGGACAGTTTTCTTTGTCCCGACAACTAAAATGGTCATACATTTTCTCTTAAATTAGCCCGGTTAATACGGACACCCGGATAAGGAGACACTTTGACATGTCCCTTTGGTGTCTGTATTAATGGGATTCTATGGACACCCGCTTACAACGGACAGTTTTCTTTGTCCCGACAACTAAAATGGTCATACATTTTCTCTTAAATTAGCCCGGTTAATACGGACATCCGGATAAGCAGACACTTTGACATGTCCCTTTGGTGTCTGTATTAATGGGGTTCTACGGACACCCGCTTATAACGGACAGTTTTCTTTGTCCCGACAACTAAAATGGTCATACACTTTCTCTTAAATTAGCCCGGTTAATACGGACACCCGGATAAGCAGACACTTTGACATGTCCCTTTGGTGTCTGTATTAATGGGATTCTATGGACACCCGCTTACAACGGACAGTTTTCTTTGTCCCGACAACTAAAATGGTCATACATTTTCTCTTAAATTAGCCCGGTTAATACGGACACCCGGATAAGCAGACACTTTGACATGTCCCTTTGGTGTCTGTATTAATGGGGTTCTATGGACACCCGCTTACAACGGACAGTTTTCTTTGTCCCGACAACTAAAATGGTCATACATTTTCTCTTAAATTAGCCCGGTTAATACGGACACCCGGATAAGCAGACACTTTGACATGTCCCTTTTGTGTCTGTATTAATGGGGTTCTACGGACACCCGCTTATAACGGACAGTTTTCTTTGTCCCGACAACTAAAATGGTCATACATTTTCTCTTAAATTAGCCCGGTTAATACGGATACCCGGATAATGCGGACACTTTGGCATGCCACTTTGGTGTCCGTATTAACGGGGTTTCACTGTAATAGACCTTAATCGCATCCTCCGTAATGAACTGGAACTAGCGTGCACACGAGGCTTTCCCCCGCATGAGCCTCCACTTCATGCTAGATCCAGTTCAATACCGAGAATACGACTATGTTCCATTGCAAACATCGCATCCCGCCCATTTATTCAGTTTTTGTCCTTTTACCTTACTGAAATCAAAGCGGCACTGTTGAGTCTCACTAGCAATAGGACACTTACTTTGCTTTACGCCATGCACAAACTTACCAGATGGATGAAAGGGACTGGATATCCAAACTGGAAAAGTGCTATAGTTAGGACCCACGCTACATAGGTTCGGTTTCTCCAAATGGAAACGTCACACAACCGACTACACTGCCTCGTCACGTCATTCCTGTGACGTTGCGTCGTTGTTTTAAGCGGTCTATAAAGAAAGCAAGCCATGCCCAGAAACGCTGCGACACCACTGAGTATGCGTAAAGAATTCTTCCAACCGACGATTCGCAGTAAGTAGCTGATAGAAGGCGCGGCTACTAATGAGCCAACGCCACTTCCGCTAGTGGCCAGTCCATTCGCTAATGCTAATCTCTTGTCGAAATAATCACCTAGAATCACAATCGAAGGTACAAAAGAAAAGCTCGACCCCAACCCCCAGAGAAGTCCGTAAGTGAGGTACATGAAATGGAGACGAGTGACTAGCGATGTGAGAAAAAGTCCCGTGAACGACAGCAGAGCGCCTAGGAAGGCCACACGACGACAGCCAAATCGGTCACACAAAATACTGGAGAGTGGACCGCAAAGGAAGTTCAGAGATCCAGCCATGGCGCCTACCCAAGCTGAAACAAGAAAAAAAACCGTAAAAATTAACAAGGAATTCTGGACTCTTGAAATAGGAGCCATTCTCTTCTACGCATGTGTGAAATTAAAACTACAAGATCTTAGTACGTCAACAGTTTTAAGTATAATGAAAAACGCGACAATGAAAAAAGGTATAGTAAAAACGTTTTTAAGCAGTTGATCAATCAAAATACTTTCACGATCAGATATTAGTGGATAACAGTGGAACCCCGCTCTATGGACACCCGCTTACTACGGACAGCCGCTTATAACGTACAGTTTTCTTTGTCCCGAAACTACAAGGTCATATATTTCTCTAAATTAGTCCGGTTAATACGGACAGCCGGGTATTGCGGACACTTTGGCATGTCCCTTTGGTGGGTCACCTCGCAGCTCTTACAAGGTCTCACCTGATTGGAGACCACCCTTCAAGTGAGACAAAAGAACGAACAACACAAACAATGGACCCCAGCCCTGAAACAATAGGGCTGCGACACTATCCCCGCCACTGAAATTTAGAGCTTATAGGAGCTGCGTGGCTACCGCCTTTGGTGTCCGTATTAACGGGGTTCCATTTTAGTAAGTCGAACCAATCAGCATTTTAAAAAATAGAGGAGGTTATCCTACAATTTCCCTTTGTACGGTATGCGTTTTCCCCATACTATAGAAAATAAAGCGTCTTTGGTTTCACTTTGACGTTGAAAAACTCCTTCGCTGCTGCTCGCAGTTTATGTCATCCGCCACTAATTCAAAAGAGAACGACATTTCAGTTACGGCCAGAGAACGCCCTCATATCTTAGAACAGAGATTATTCGATTATCCAATCGTAGAGTTAGAAAGACGGCAAAACGAGATATTAATCATGCGACCCGTGAAATTCTTCGTCCCGTCCAGATTATCTGCCCCTGGGTCTCCGAGGACGATTTGCTCTCTGCACCAATCAAATTGCTATTTTTCAGAACATTTGTTGTTGTGGTTCATCATTTCAACTACTACTACTAACTATGATCAGCTTTGTGGACAATGCATTTTAAGTACGCCGCAAGTCACGGAACGTTTTTTCTGGGATAAGAAAATGTTTTAAGAGCACTACAAGAATTCATTCTACCAAAGCTGCCATCGGCCATATTGGCAAGGAATCGCCTGCTTCGCAGGCTAGAGATAAACTTGAATTGCACTATACAGCTGTAGTTGCTGGTTAATGACTATACTCCGTTGCATGCGGTCTATTTGAAATCTTTTTCCCTACTATTTTGCAAAATGAAATCGGTCCAAAATTTCTCTCGGTTTCTTCCGTATAAATTTGTAGCCCCAACGTGACCAAAATTCAAGTTTAATCTGCCGTGACATGCCTGATGACATACTAAATAACCAAGCCAGGTAGTCACATGATTTGTAAGCTGATTGAACTTCACGCAACTGCTGGAACATCGCCCAGAACGACTTCTGCCCTTCGGAACGACGACAGTGTGGTACATACAGGCCAGCGGTTCACTTCTTCAAAACGATCGAAATGGCTGCCCTCTTCCAATGCGGCGAAAAACGTTCGAGATCTTGAAGTCTTGAAACACTCTGGACGTAAAGCAGAGCCACATTACAAGGTAAGGTAATACCCAACCGTTCGACATGGAATTAACTAGCTTCACAAACAAACCAATTCTATCCAACAAGATGCTCTTTCGCCGACATCTACGCATCCGTACAAAATACCCGTACAAAATACACTGCAAAACTGTGGTTTCTGTAAGTGACACAGTTTATTCGGTCGTCAGTTCATTTCGTTGATGTGACACACATCTTTTTAAAAAAGTTGATGACGTAAATTTCATTTCTTCGCCAACGAAAACTAAAAAACTGCATCGTAACGAAACAATGTCGACAGCTCCAAAGAGTCTGAAGAGTGAAGACACCCTTCTTTGTGGGGGGATTAAACAACATTTAAACAATCTTTTCAAAAGATTTGGGTATTGGAGAGAGAGGGGCATTTGGAGTAGTTTCAATGATTCGGGTTCCCAAAGTTACTTTATGTGTGTTTAGCAGGGGGTCTGAATTGAATATTGCAGTTTGATGTAAATTCTTTGCTTCTACACTGTATGCATACTTCAAAACTCCGCCCTACTTCAACTGAGTGCCAACCCCTCAGAAGCACCTTGACATACACTGCAGAGATACTAACCCAGGGGGTACTCCCAGAAAAATTGGGTGGGGGTGTGCCCACTTCCTGAATCCCGTACCCTATTTCAGACCAAAATCTCTGATTTCCCTACCCTTTTTCAGACCTGACCAAAAATTTGATACCCTACTTCAGACTTATTTCATGTACATGGATGGTGCAAATGTAATTTGAGAAGGGCTTTGTTGATGGTCTTATTGCCTAATGATGAAGAAGTAGCTTCTCCTAAAGTACCTACCCAATTCAAGACTAGAGTGCACAAGCCATACCCTCTTTTAGACCAAAATGGTCAAAATCGATACCCAATTTCAGACCAAAACTGTTAAGAAAACCATACCATTTGGGACCACACATACCTTTATAGCCTATATAAGGGAGTACCCCCCCCCTCCCCCAGGTACTACTAATAATAAATATTGCTTTCTGGATGCTTGGTGTTAAATGATCAAACCCTTGTCAGCAAGGTTGTGTCAATTTGAATAGCCAAATATACATTTGCATTGAAAGAAATCAATGGACCCACTTTTGACTATTGATTCCCATGATGAAATTCCATCATGAGAAAGTTGGGAAGCCATTCATATATTTTCAGTTTCTTCCCTTATGTCTTCAATCTAATGTCTAAAGCCTGATGTTTGTTCATATCTGTTTTCAAGTTATTCATGGAAAGGAAGGACAAAATGTCATGTCACAAATTATGCTCCTTCACAAAGAGCAAACTAAATATGACAGTAAATCAGTGTATATATGTTTTCAGACAACAGTAACCAAATGATGTAACATAATTGTTCGGTTGCCTGAACCATCAAGTTGGATCCAAAAGATGTGAACTGAAAGAGGATTTGGAAAATCATGTAGAAAGTATAATTGGTCCTCATTTGGAGAACCTAGCACAAAAACCACCTGAAGGGTACCCCAAGGTATTAATAATAATAATAATAATAATAATAATAATAATAATAATAATAATGTGATGATGATGATGATGATGCTGCCATTAACTATTTGAATACAGTGGAACCCCGCTCTATGGACACCCACTTACTATGGACAGCCGCTTATAATGGACAGTTTTCTTTGTCCCTACAACTGAAAGGTCATATATGTTCTCTTAAATTAGCCCAGTTAATGGACACCTGGATAATGCAGACACTTTGGCATGTCCCTTTGGTGTCCGTATTAATGGGGTTCCACTGTAATACATATCCTGTCCTCCTCAAGGCACTTCCCAATGAAAAGTTAAAGTGCAGCTAACCCCAGAACATTTTTTTCTCCAAAATCAATCTTTGCACCTGTTTGAAACACATTGAGAATTTTTTCCTGTTTTCCACCAAATGTTGACTTTTTATGGGCTTCAAAACTGAGCCTTATTTGTTTCACAACCAAGTAAGAAGGGGCATTGGTCTATTCTTGATAATGCCACAAACTGATTTGCATTCCATTAGTACTGTAAAAGCTCTATTAAGCCCCCAGGGGGCTTATTTAATTTCAGGTCTCATTAACGGGGGCTTATTAGAGAGGGAGGCCTAAAAGAGAGGAGGAGCTAATTTCAAATTTTAAACGTCTTTGTTTTTGTCTTAAAACAGTTTTTGTAAAAAGCTTAAACAGCTACAGTGAAATTTCATTATCTAATAAAGAGCAGCAAACAGTATAACATGTTTGAGTGTATATTTGTTTAAAAACAAACCAATTGGGCCACATGAAGTTGATTTCGCAAGGGGGAATAGGAGTGACTTATTACAAAATCTCATGTCCCTAAAGGGGGAGGGGGGCTTATTAGAGAGGAGGGCTTATTACAAAAAATGACTTCCAAACGGGGGGCTTATTAGAGAGGGGGGGTTAATAGAGAAGGGGGGCTTAATAGAGCTTTTACAGTAAGTCTTTGCATTTGTAAACATGCATGCAGAGTAGTTTGTGACGTGAAATCAAGAATAGACCCATGCTCCTTCTTACTCTTTTCGTGTACCAAATGATGCTTGGTTTTTCGTAAATTTTGAAGCCTGTAAAATATCAAGATTTGCTAAAAATGGGAAAAAATAGACAAAATGCATTTCGAACAGGTGCAAAGATGTATTCTAGCGAAAAAGTATTTTGGGGTTAGGTGCACTGTAAAAAATAAATACAGAACAAAATTAAAATTTATTAAAACAAATTAAAATCACTAAGAATAATAGGCTTTCTTAACAAGATAAAGGTATTTAAAGCCCCATTTACACTACAGAAAAAAATGGTTCCTGACCCAAAAAAAAGTTGGTACGGACCAATTGAAGAGGCTAGTGGAAAACACTCCTAACTGACTTTTTAGGTCAAAAATTTTTTTTTTGTCAAAAGTACCCAATTTTTTGCATATGGCAATGCAATTTACTTACTTAACAATGCCTTGCTGTTTTTTTTTTGCCAATTTGCTTTTCGTTTTCGAGAAAAGCAAAGCCAAAATATTGAAGAATCGCTGAATGGTGTGCAAGAAAGCGGAACGAAAGCTGCATTCAATGATTAAAACCATTACGTAGCAACATTGTCATAACATAGATGTGTTAGCGCACGGGTAATGAGCACGCCTTTTGCGCTGTAAGTCGTATGTTCAAGGCCAACTTACAGTGTTGTCTATTTCTTTTCTTTTTTTTTTTTTTTTCTTTCCATTTTTTGTCGTGGGTTTGCTGATTTTAAAGATTTATACAGCATTTTGCCCTTGCATTGAATAAAAAAAATTGCGCAGTATTGAATTACATGGTGTTGTCTTCCCTAAACAACTTCTTGTTAAAGTAGAAGGGCACAATCAAACACTCAGTGAAAATGATTTTCAGGTTTGATTACTTGATAATCCTTTTACAAGTTTGATATTTGAATATTACTTTGAATTTGCTTTTCGTTTTCGAGAAAAACAAAGCCAAAATATCGAAGAATCGCTGAATGGTTTATTGTTTTAACCATTTACACAGCACTTTCGAAGAGCAAAAGGGCTCCAGACTCGTTTTTTTGGGGGGCCATAAACCAGAAAAAAGTGAGTCTGGACCCATTTCAAGCAAACATGCATGGTACGGAAGGTTTACATGGCAAAAATATCTGGTCCGTACCAACTTTTTTTGGGTCCGGACCCAATTTTTTCTGTAGTGTAAAAGGGGCTTAAAGCTTATAGATTTACAAGTACTTAAATTGTGACCTGAACGAATGCTATCAGGCAAACTGTTCCAGAGTCCAGGGGCCAGAAACAGTGAAGGCTTGTCACCCATAGGACTTCAGATTAAAGTTAATAGGATTCAAGATTCAAGGCAAGTGTGCAAAGCTCTGGTCTGCATTCCACAAAAAATGCAGAAAACAGTTTGCGCCCATCAAACCATAATGTGCATAATGATCACAAACAGAAATCCAAGTTCTAATAATTTTGACAGGGAAAACATGGGGAATTTGTGCAGGGTTAAGAAATACATTGGTCTATAAAAATGCTCTTACACAGACATACTACCAACTGATGGATAAGAGATTTCTACCTTTGAAACTCTTCAGAAATTTTGAGAAAAGGACCCCTGGGTCATTCTCAGCCAATTTAGTCAAAATTCAGGAAAACAGTGCTGTATACCCACCCCTGCCTCTGGTTCTTAATCAGATGCTACACCCCTGCTTATGCAATTCTTACCTGTTTCAGCTTCCCCCAAATTATGCTCATCCACCAAGTATTCATAGACAACACCAAATGAGTTATGGATCCCAAACACAATGAAATTGACAGAAAAAGTTCCACAGCACACCACCCAACCCCACCCTCCCTCAGGCTTGATACACTCATCCTGCTCTGTTTCTGTTGCTTGTCCCGAGGTAATGTCTCCATTAAGAATCACTTCTTTATCTGCTTTATCTTGCATGACTGTTTGCTTCGCAGCTATGACTGATTAGCAAGGCTGACAGATGTACTGCATTGCAATTAAACAAATGTTACAAGCAGTGGGAAACCATCTGCAAAAAACAGAATGTGGGCAAAGTTAATGTTTTTTTTACCCTTAAGTAATTTCAGTGTAAGTTGTTGATCATAAGCATTGGACCCCCCCCCCCCCCATTATAACAAACACATTTTCCAAGTCCATTAACTCACTATTTTCTACATCTTATTTTATTGGCTTTCCACAGTACATTAAGTGCTTAAGTGCCATAAATAATAGTTGGAAAACAATGTTGAAAGCCTCCATGTATTAAAACTGGCATTCTCGCTGCCTTGGTGTCAAATTTTTGATTCAAGTAATGAATTAAATAAAAAGCTTTGCTTGTTTGAAGATTGATTGCACATGCTGTAGTGACAAGTTTGTTGGGTGGGTGAGCGAGTGACACTAATGATTGTTCCCTGCTATTTAACTTCCTGGTGAAAATTTGAATCATAAAAAAGAACAAACAAGTTACTCACAAATGGCTGTGGTGTTTAATAATTTTTGTTCCATTCAAAACTAATTTCCTAAAAAAATGTTTGTTATAGATCATTGCAGATACATGTAGAAGGTTGGCAATGTGTATCATTTGATCTTGACAACATACATGATTCTCTCAATTGTCAAACAAAATATAGGCCAATTAAAATTGGCCTCTTAGAGAATGAGGCTTGGTAATCAATACAGCATCAATATTTAGATAAAATGTGGCAGGTGAAAGGCGGATTTTTCAACATAGAAAGCTTAGGATATGGTGAATAAGCTTGTTTTTCCATGAATTTTATTTCGGATATTTCTGTTGATTTTTTTTAATAAGCCTAATGAAATTTCACATTAGTTATGGTAACATAAAATACATTGCGAGAGGCCAACAATTGAACAGGAAATGGAAGCAAAAATGCTTTACATGAAATTTATTCTTTTCAAAAACGAGAATAAGGAAGTTTCACGAGAAGGCTTTAAAACGAAGAAGTATGGAAAGCCAACACAGATTGTGATATTTATTTTAAAAATTTACACATAACTTTTATATTTTCGATGTATGTAACTTGCATGTCGTTGAATTTAAGGCGTCATTTTTTTTTTGTCTCGAGTACTGGTACCAAAATATCGCCCTAGTTTTCTACCAATCTCATCGATTTAAAAAGGTTTCTCTGTGACTTAAGAAAACTTAAGCTTATGTGTATTTGTGACGCGAATTTCTCCTTAATTTCGGACTGCGAAACGGAGTAAGTTTTAAATTTAGTTAAGCTTACTTTCGGTTTGCGAAGCCGAATAGTTAAATCTACATTCCTTAAGAAATATTTTCCGATATTTTTTTAAATGATTTCGAAAATTTCAAGAGAATAAACTGTAAGCTTATTAATGTATTAAGAATTAATCGCGTACAAGCTTAAGCTCAAGTTAAGAATAGTTGAGCCTCTTGAATATTTGCTCCGAAGTTTAATACTAACAACTAACTTACCAAATAATTCGCCATTTCACTTTGAAGAAAGAATTGATATCCTCAGACTCTCTTTTAAATAACCCGAGTTTAAATTTATGAAATCCGCATGTACACAGTCGAAAAAACTATTTCAAATCGACTTCAGCTTTCGATGATCAACCAGCCGTGGGCAGATTGGATGACGCAATACTGTGTTGACAAACTTTTTCAGACTTCTAGACCGCAAAATTTAGATGCCGGACTTTTGGATTGAGGAGCAACGGATTATGCCGAAAAGTAAAACAAAGCAAACATCACCTTTAAACGAGCCATTGAGAAGTTCCTAAGTATTTCTTTAATGCTATGTTGTACTAATGCCAGTTAAGCCGATGTTCTTCCATACTTCCGTGCAATTTATGAATGAATGCCAGAAAACCTTGCTGGCTTCCCTCGGTATGCCTGCATACGAATTTGTTTTTTAAGAAATAATACCGAGATTGCTATCCTTTCACTTCCGTAGAGGGTCTTGACACTAAAGCGGACGAATTTATGTAACTGCCTGATTTGCCTACTGCT
>JAEMWC010000045.1:252500-262500 GCA_016490735.1 Pachyseris speciosa | reverse complement strand
GAACTGGATAAGGAGGTGAATACGAGATTTCGCGATTCAACGTCAAGTTCTGCGGCACTGGCTGAAAGCGCAGAATCGAAAAGCGTAGTGCCCCCTGAGAGGAATGCCCCACCGACAAACCCATTGCGAATCCAAAGAGGTCAGCGCCGGGCGTTGAAATTTACAGCATACGAGGACGAGTTTCTCAAGGAAGGGATTGCTAAGCACGGATTTGGACAATGGACCGCTATTTTGAGAGATCTCGAGTACACGTTTCAAGAGGGCAGAACGACAGACTCTCTAAAGAAAAGGGCTGGACTCAAATTTTCACCAGTGTCATGCACCTGAACTGAACACTTTTCTAAACGCCGAGATAAGTTGTTTTTGGCATATCTACTACTAAGAAAGCTTGTCGTGCTTCCTCGTTAAAGTAAAAACCAACAACAGTCATTGATTAAGCAAAATGCTTGCCATTCATTGAACTGAACTGCCACGGAACTATACAAATTAAAGCGTAAGTTTAATGAATGTAATATATTATGTACTCTCTAAAGAAAAGGGCTGGAATGAAAATGCCGCTCGGTTAGCAATTCAACTAGAACGAATCGACAAATGCACACCAACTAAAATGCAGTGGAAACTGAACCATTTAATGATGAAAATTTGACTACCAGCTAGCTTGTTAACACACTGATCTACGGAATGCGTTTTATAAATGATCAAACTGTAATAAACTCTAATTTCTTGGACGCAAAAGCCCATTCTTGTAACTAGTTCTCATAGGTACATGTAGCGTTCTGATTGCTTAATTCTATTTACTTAATGTGGGAAAGTAGCAAAGTACTGGAAACGACCACTCTACATTACGGCCTATCTTACGAGAAAAAAAAACTGCTTTTACTTTTGACTAGTAAAGTATCGAGTTAGAAGGTTCTGGGATTTTTTGACTGCTCGTTGACTGCTGGATTGCCTCTTTCGCTTCTTCTTGTTGGTAGTGCTAGCTCGAAGAAGTGCAGCAGAAACTGCGGAGTCGTCGAAGCTTGAATGAGACATAGACGCACCACTTGTGCTCGGAAGAGGAGTCATGAAAATACTCTCTACGTCTTCCGTCTCATCTACGCCATTACACTGCTGAGTGATGAAAATACTCCCTTCCTCATCCGTCTCAGATACATGCGACATTCTTCATGCCTGCGAAATAGACGAAACAAGCCATATTATTCACTGAATCTGCATCAATTAATTCCACCCAAACAACGACAGAAAAGCTCGAAATTTTAAACAGCACACACATAAACAAACCTTGCAGAGCTTTATCACAGGCATCTCTAGTTCGACACACGCCATTCCACGCATTTTCAAAACCTTCTTCCTGAACCTTGCAAGCACACTTTGCACTGATAATACTACATTTTCCCAAAACTACCGGGATCAATTAGCACGACGCAGCGCTTTTTATCGTCCTGCTGTTTAGTTGACGGCATGGATAACGAGCCCTCTGCATCTTGAACGACAATGTAAGCCCTGAAACGTGTTTTTCTTTTATAGAGAGAAGACTTGTGAAGTTCCCAGGAATAATTATACCACACAAAGTGCAATCAACAGAAGACGTAGTTGTTTGTTTTAAATGGCCAACTGTGACACGCTATCAGTTCGCAGGTGCTCTCCAGTGAAATTTCTAGACGACTTTTCTTGCTACGTAATTTTCATGTCAATGCCATTTTTCGTCGCACTGGTCAGCTATGAAGAGCTCTTTCACAGCGAACAATAAAGTAGGTAACGAAGCAACAGTGACATTTTTAATCAGCCAATTGTGACACGCAATCAGTTCTCAGACTATTTACAGCTACTTTTGTGGACGAATTTTCTCATCCGTTACTTTCCCGAATTTAATTTTTGCTATTAATATTTGAGCTGGTCAGCAATCAACAGCTATTTTACACCAAATAATAAACTCGATTAACAAGCCACAATGACGGTAAATTCGTTTGAGAGGAATTTAGGAAATACTGTCTACACATGGTCCCAGTAGGGGCTAACAACAACATCAATCAGAACTAATGAGGCAAGCGAAAAGAGTTGAGAAAATATCATATACAGCGGCGTGTTTTCATCGTGTATTACACAATTATCACGACTCATGTTAAAAAAAAAACGAACAAGAATAAATGAACTGAGACAGTTCTCATCTTGATGTTGGGGAAGGTAGAAAAGTGACAAGAAAGTGTCAGTGATTTTTGAAGAAAGATGTAACGTCTTCTATGTCACCGCAAATGTAGGATGTGATTCAATAAAAACAGTTGAAACAGAATATAGAAACCAGAGATAAGTAGAATCTTGTATTTCAAAGCCAATCGATGAAAGCGCAAAATGTTATGGTTAAGTTTTACAGAGACATATCATAATTAATCTCAACGTTTTCACAAAATCCGTGAAATCCGTCTTTTCCGCCCTGTTTAGTAAAAAGGTGAACTTAACTGCTCATCAGCACTGGAAGTTTCCACGGCATGTTTTTTCCCATTAATGGCGGCAAGGACGGATTTGGCGGATTTGGCGGATTTCTTTTTAAGTTTGATTTAAAACATCTCTTTAAAACTGTAAGTATATTATAAATAATATATATATATATATATATATATATATATATATATATATATATATATATATATATATATATATATTATTATACTTACAGTTTTAAAGAGATGTTTTAAATCAAACTTAAAAAGAAATCCGCCAAATCCGCCAAATCCGTCCTTGCCGCCATTAATGGGAAAAAACATGCCGTGGAAACTTCCAGTGCTGATGAGCAGTTAAGTTCACCTTTTTACTAAACACGGCGGAAAAGACGGATTTCACGGATTTTGAAACATTGATAGATTTAACTTAGTCATTTCCTTCTATATCTCAGTCATGTGCCTGCTTCTGAGAGAACAGTTTGGACTGTTTACCTTTAACTTTTTTTCAACTTTGTTTCAAAATCCAACAACGTTGACGTCTTTTTCCATTTTATATTGATTGGAAAATTGCAGTTCAACTTCTAAATCCTTTTACGCGACGAGTCAACAATGGCGCGTTATAATATCTAAGACTTAAATAGATTGAACGCAATATAGCAAAAGGAACGGGGACATTTGGGAAACGATCTCTCCTTCCTTCCTTCCTTCCCTCCCTCCCTCCTTCCTTCCTTCCTTCCTTCCTCCCTCCCTTCCTTCCTTCCTTCCTTCCTTCCTTCCTTCCTTCCCTCCCCCCCTCCTTCCTTCCTTCCTATCTTCCCTCCCTCCCTCCTTCCTTCCTTCCTTCCTTCCTTCCCTCCCTCTCTCCTTCCTTCCCTCCCTCCCTCCCTCCCTCCTTCCTTCCTTCCTTCCTTCCTTCCTTCCTTCCTTCGTTCCTTCCCTCCCTCTCTCCTTCCTTCCTTCCCTCCCTCCTTCCTTCCTTCCTTCCTTCCCTTCCTCCTTCCTTCCTTACCTCCCTCCCTCCTTCCCTCCTTCCTTCCTTCCTTCCTTCCTTCCCTCCCTCCTTCCTTCCTTACCTCCCTCCCTCCTTCCTTCCTTCCTTCCTTCCCTTCCTCCTTCCTTCCTTCCCTCCCTCCCTCCCTCCCTCCTTCCTTCCTTCCTTCCTTCCTTCCTTACCTCCCTCCTTCCCTCCTTCCTTCCTTCCCTCCCTCATTTATTTGCTGGCGTTTTTTTCTATCACAAGACCCTCTACGAAGGAGAGAATGGCAGTCCAATGCGCATGTTGAGGGGACTTATCAAAGTTCTCAGCTTAGCATGACTGTTTTCATTGCAGACCCTGTTCTCAAAATCATGATCCTATTTGAGACCAAAATATGCCATTTTCCATTCCCGTTTTCAGATCTGGCAGTGTGTTTCTCAAAACTCTGACCCGGACAAAATTTTGATGGGGCCTGGCAGGCTATTTCGCGTGCAAAGTGTTCATTAACAGAGATACAATTTGGAATTACTTTGACGGACAAAGAGTAAGCAAATTACAAGGTTTTGTGAGCCCCTATTTGTGGGCAATGACTTTGATATTACGCAATGCAATACAATAAAAACAGCTTCCTTCGTCGGCCATTTTAGCCGTCTTGAATGTGAGAGAGAGAAAAAAAATCTTCGGTAAGAGACTTATTAAGCGAACGTAAACAAGCCCTCACAATCATGAGTAGGGATGGTAAATAGTGGATTCGAGACTTTGCGAGCCCGCCAGACAATGTTTTTTTTTAGTGTCGGAGGCTTTTAAAGCAAGTGACACACTCGGACATGAACCTACGGCCTGGCCTATACCTGACGCATGCGCAAGAAATGCATTGTAGAGGCAACCAGACGGATTTGCAAAAAAAAAAAACAATTCAAACAAACAAAACCTGAGACAGAAAGAGGATAAGTTATGGTTACTTCCAAAATTCGGAAGGTTCTTCCAACAATTCTTTGGGAAGGTCTGCGTTTTATTGAGTTAAGTGGCAAAAAAACTCTTCTTTGGAAGCAAATGTCACTGATTTCCATACATTTCTGGGATCGTCCGCGATCACATGGAAGTAACTTCAGAATACCCAGTTACTTGCAGTTGTACCCCTAAAAAAGCTGGCTACGTGGATACGCAGTCATTCCTCTCTAACGCTTTTCAGTAGAACGAGACATACACATATTTCATACTCGTCTAGAGGTGGCTATGCGGCTACGTAGTTAGGAAGACCACCCCTCCCCCATGAAATTTGAAGGTTTGTCCGAAGTGGCCATGGCTACGCGGCAACACAATGAAGGAGAGCACCCCTCCCCATGAAATTTGAAAGTCTGTCCGTAGTGGCCATGGATACGCGGCTACGCAGTGAAGAAGAGCATCCCTCCCCTATGATATTTGAAGGTTTGTCCGAATTGGCTACGCGGCTACGCAGTGAAGAAGAGCACATCTCCCCTATGATATTTGAATCAATCAATCTTGTCCGTATTGGCTACGCGGCTACGCAGTGAAGAAGAGCACCTCTCCCCCATGATATCTGATGGTTTGTCCGAAGTGGCTAAGCGGCTACTCGACTACGTGGCTAGGTAGTGAACAAGAGCACCCCTTTCGTATGCCGCTCACTGCGTAGCCGCGCAGCCACTTCAAACCTGATCTTGGAGTGGCCGGGTATTCTGCAGATAAGCTGTCCGTGCGATCGTCTGCGATCAATTGCGATAGTGCGATCATATGGAAGCAAAGTGTTGCGAACTACAATCGAAACATTCCATAATATTACGCAACACATTGTGGCAATGCCCAGATATGGTCAAAGCGCGCTCAATATTCGTCGCGCACACTCAATAGATATCCTGCGATGTATGTAATTTCTTGTGCCTCCGAGAAAAATGGTGGCTTTTCCAGCTTTCTTTGCGCAAATAGAGGCCATATGAGGCCATATTGGCCTTCACTCGGTATTCCAATAGACCTTCCAACGTTGGCGAATTTGACGTACGCTGCGAGGATTTCGGTTTGTTTACGTAGGTTGATTAATTACGAATTCCGTGAATTAAGGCACAGAAGAATAGGCAATAAACTTTCCTAAATAATTAAGTCATATATTATGATGACCCTGTGTTTAACAGCAAAAGCGTTCAATTTTCGCCACGAGTAAATCTACGCGAAGGCGAAGAAGCGAGTTACTTCGAAGCAGAATTTATTGGCTCGAACTGAGAACGTTTTTCGCAAATTTCGCTACAGTTGCTTCGATTACGGCGAATCGGTCAGTTAAAGATAAAGCAAGGAAAAAAATCATATTCAAACCTGGCTCAGTTGCTCGAAGCATGGTTAGCGCTAACCATTCGTTAAGATGTATTAAAAACCTATAGGTTGTCATGTTAAGCGCTAACCATGCTTCGAGCAACTGGGCCCTCTACCTTAACTTAAAATCTAACTATAGCTAATGTATATCGCCTGCATGCTCTCAAATGTATACATGCATGGCACAGAGGTATTTTGCCAGAAATCTTTAACCATTTCTTCCAGTATGCCAGCAACGTACATCATTATAACACCAGGTATAGAGCCAATCAAAATCTACACAAATTCCGAGTAAAAACAAATACTGGCAAACAAATGATCTCATTTATGGCCATTGATCTCTGACAAGAAATACCATACAAGTTTAAAATCTAAATCAATTTGCTTTCTCTAATAGTATTTCAAACTATCTTCTATCTCAGCAATATTCGTAAGTTTCTGCAGTTCTTCCAGCTCTTTCCTTTAGTAATCCGTCCCTCTAATCCCATGTCTCTCTTTTATTTTCACTCAAACGAGATGGAGGCTAACTCGATATTCTCGTGTTTTCATTAGCCTCCATGCATAAACTATACACCACTTTCACCTTTAATTGTTATATATGAATTTCTTTGTTTCTTTCGATATTCTCGTGTTTTCATTAGCCTCCATGCATAAACTATACACCACTTTCACCTTTAATTGTTATATATGAATTTCTTTGTTTCTTTTTTATGCTATTGTAATTTCAAATTTAAGTGCAAAATAAAGTGAAGTTGAAGTTGAAGTTGTAATTTTGTTTTGCGAGGTGGATTACCAGAAGCGCTCAAACATTTCGGACAAAGTTCACAATATTTTAAGAAAATCCGACATGGCGGCATTGTTGTTGGGAAATTGTAAAACTTGTGAGGTGTGGCTGGAGTGACAAGGTATCCGCATTGGATATCACTGGAATGGATACTCCAAAATAAGGTGAGACATTTCGTGATACATTTACAGTGCAACATATCTCAAAACTATCGTGGAACATTTGGTGACGTTATATGGCAATAGCCGACAACCTCAGTGTTAACCAGAAACAACACTGTTTAAAGGCAGAGAAGAACTGCTGGGTTAGACACTGATCTGTAGCGATTAGGCCTAAGCGCTGACTCGAAATGGTTAGCTTTCGTTTATTGTTATGGTGACACCATATAAATTTGTTAACACTTGCCTCCCTCGTCAGCTACCAATCGTTGGTGTAGTGGATATGGATATCGTTGTGACGCCTATAACCCGGGTTGGATCCTATGTATGTTCTTCACTAAGTTCGTTTGGCATTTAATATACACAAAACTAAGTGTGTGACTTGACTTTGGAGTATCCATTCTAGTCACGACCATCCGCATTGTTGTTGTGTCAGTTTCGTTAGCGATTGCGCAGAAACGCCGGAAGTGAGCTTTTCGGATGAAACATGGCGACAAAGAAAACCGGACGACATTTTTAGACTCGAACTTTCCACTGGAAGTCCGAGTAATAAACGGCGAAAGCTGTTGCTTTGTCATTAATGTGTTAAAAGACGCACCATTATTTTTCTGAAGGGGTGGGGGGTACGGAAAATATAGAAAAAAAACTGTTTGCATGGACTAAAAAGACAAAAAAAATTGCTTGCAAACATGATATGTAGCAAAAAAAAAATAGTTTGCTTAGAGGTCAGAGAAACTTGTAACCTATTAATGAAAAAAATTCAAAACTGAAATTTAGACTAAAAGTATGTAGTTGTTTGTAGACAGGATACAGGGCTCCATTTAATCAACATTTTATTTGACCAAATTGGAACACCAAATATTGCATGAAATAAATAATTGAAAAAAACAAAAGTAACACATTGCACAAAAATAAACCCAAGCAGGGCATTTCAAAGTGGTCATGTTGGCAATAAAATCAAATATTAAATCAGTAACTAGCTGATCCTTTTCTTAAAAACAGTAACTTCTTGCAGCAATTAAATATGAACATTATTTTACGTAACACAAGGACTGGAAGTTTAAAATTCAAGCAAAGGTTTCGCTTTTCACTGCCGCCAATCATCATACTGTACCTCTCAGGAAACGAAAAAGATGAGTTCAGAGGTCTCAAAAGGTAACGCTCGCGGGCAGTGATTGGTGGATTTCGATCCGCTTTGTAAATTTCTCTTTTTTTTCCAATTCGTTGGTCGCCGCCGTAAAATATTAAATTAAATAATGATTGATGACAGCAAAAAGGGAGCCTCCTTTTTGTGTCAGAACGTGGTTAAAAAAGATCAAAGGGCCTCTGCTCGCAGGGTATTTGCAGGGAGGTGTTCAAAAAAATATGTTTGCAGAGGTGCATAAAAAAAAAGTTGCAGAGGAAAACTTTTCATACCCCCCCCCCCCCCCCCTTCAGAAAAACAATGGTCCATCCCTAAATAATAAAGCGATTGTCTTGCTCAATCTTGCGGAATATCACCTGATTTTGGCCAATTCGGTCTCCGGCCTCGATGGTTAAGTATTAGGCGATATTCCTCGTGATTTCGTAAGATAATTGTTAAATATGCCGCATTCAGAGCTATGTTACCCAGAAAGAAAGCTCGCTCGTATGTTCGTTGCAAAATAGTAAAGGTTAGAAATATAAAAACAGAATGGCAAACAGCTGGGAAAAAATGGGAGGAAATTCAAGATATCTGCAACGGATGCGAAGACAAAATCTCATAGCATCAGAAGTGCTATATTGTAGCGAACGAACATATTACGATCTCTACGAGGGTAATGCACTGAACCGAGGAGGCCTCCTGAGCCCGCACATTGCTCACAGACCACGCTTCAATCTCGTACCCAGAGTCCCCAGGCTCTTTGGCCAGCGGTTAGTCGCCAGGAGAGACTCTTGGATAATGGAAAAAATTCATATTTTTGATTGGCTGGCCCGTAACGGCTTCCATTGTTTAACCCAGATTTTCTGGGAAAATAACAGTCCATTATCCCAGAATCTCTCCGGGCGACTAACCGCTGGCCAAAGAGCCTGAGGACTCTGGGTACGAGATTGACTACGCTTTTGATAATTTCCTCTGACCAAAATGCAAGCCTAAAACTTCCTTTTGGGTTCCTTTGCGATACATGGAAACAGCGCTCTTTTCGATCTGCGATCGTTTGCGATCATAGAGCCACTTTCAAGTCAGTGTTGAAAGTAATTCGTGTCTGCTCTGGTTTTGCTTTAGTTCATTCTGTCAGCAAAACTCGCGCCACTTGCTCAACCAATTAGAAGCAAAACCAAAACCAATCGTGACTTGCTCGCGCGCATTTTCCCGCGCTTTGTCGCCGACTACATGTGATTGTTTCGTTTTCTGATTGGCTCATTGTGCTGTTTTCATCTGCTGTGATTGGCCACAGTGATTACTTTTGTTTTGGTTTTACGATCCCAGTCCATGGAAACTAGGTTTCGATTGGTGACAGCTACGTGACATATTTGCCACACAACTGCGTTTTCGTGCAAAATTCCATTCCCAGTATGCGTGTGTGTGTGTGTGTGTGTGTGTTTTTTTTTTTTTTTTTCCGCCGTAGCTGTCATGTAACCATTATGGAATTTGGTACTTTTAAATTACACAGTGAGACTGTACTGGCTCTAATCAAATTTCGACTTGCGCAAATACTGAGAGTGGTCGGAATGACGTTTGACAACTTGGGAATTTGTTTTTGTTCTTGTGAAGTGACGCGTTTTGTGACTGCGGTTCCCTTTTTGTTTATTTTCCCTTTGTCTCATTGTTATTCAAACATATTATGATAAACTCGTAATTTCCTTTTCAAATGCAAAGTTACATACTTTGGGAATTCGAGGAATCCACGCGTAACTAGCGAGCTGAACTGAAAGCAGGTCGACTCTTAGCTGGAAAGTTCGGAAAGATATTTGGAAAGTTTTAAATCCCGGCGCGCATAAAACGAAGGCCGCCCGTTCCAAGATGGCGAGCCTTGAAAGGCAAAGCGAGGCTCGGGAGTCTGCGATCTTCAAGCAAACGATAAGAGAGAGATCAGGTATTTAACTGCGCACTTTAAAAATCGATGTTGGGTGTTAGGTCAGTTCTATTTGTTCACATGCAGAACTTATTGCAGGAGAAATAATTATTGTGTTGTTTAGCTGTGTTGTCACAGTGAATCCGTCTGCTTCTTAACCGGGAATTAAGCTTAAGAATTCAACTGCTACAAGCTGAAAGTTGCTCACTACGAGTCTGCGACTCGTGTAGAAGCCAGGGTTTATTTTTGGAGATTATGCTTGCATTGCTCAGACCTGGGAATACATT
>JAEMWC010000045.1:117500-247500 GCA_016490735.1 Pachyseris speciosa | reverse complement strand
TTTTTCGTCAACTTAAGCCGGCTAATATGTCTATTTCGTTTATGAAAATGAAGCGTTATTTCATAAGACCAATGGCTTTTGGGTGTAGATGTATCTGGGAACACTTTTATAATCCCATTTTACGAGAATATTGAACGTCATTTAAGTCAAACGTCAAAAACAGGATGATGTTGATTGAAATGGATTATATTTCGCGCACATTTAAAGCACAAAGCTTTCAAACAAGAAAAAATGGCTGACTGGAAACGTGCTCGAAAGCCAAACAGAAGATCATCTGATACGACGGTTGCTGTTTTTAAAGGACGAGGTAACTTGCGTGAATTCTTTCTTAATTTTTTTATTTTGTTGACCAGAATTGTTCTGGCTTTCTTAGAACTTCTTAATGCTTTTAGTTAATAACCGGTACCCTTTAACAGCCGGAACTTGACTCGTCCAATGTGGTTGTAATTTCTTCCTGTGAAACAGCTACTTAGAAGTAATTTTACACAAGCCTTCTTCATGCTTTTAGGTTTTTATAGATACAAAATCTTAAATTTCGTGAAATTTGTAAACGGGCTTAAAGATTAAAGGACACGAGGGCACCAGCTCACGATGGTTTGTTTGTTTACAATATCACATATATGCTTCATATTGAGGTTACGAATGATAATGAGCGTTTTAAGCGGCAAAATGGACAAAATACTGGCGCCGCTTAAAATACATGTAGGATTCTGTTTAAGCTTCTGTTTAAGTCGAAAGTAAGAAATCTATTTTGCTAAGTTTGATCGTTAGTTACACAACCCGCCTCACTTGGTTTTGCTACATGCGGGTTGTGTATTTTTCTAAACTGTATATTTTAAATTACTGAAATAAAGTGATAAGTGAAAATTTAACAACTATATAGACGATATGGGAGTTTCCATCCTTGGCCCATAAGCAACCTTCAAACTTGATACAAACGGAGAGCAAACGGTCGTTTTTGTTTTTGTTTAATCCACTGACCGATGATATATTCGATGACAGTTGTTGGCCTTTTCAGTTCAGCGCGAGTGAGCAAAATAAGATTGAGGTCATGGAAATGAGCAATATATGTTAAAGAACAGTGTGATCGAGGAATCGTTGGCTCCGAATGGCTTCACATAGAGCACTTTTTAAATGAAGAACCGAACAAATATTGATGACCTTAATAAGGTTGTTGTCTTAAATCCTTCCCACCCGATTTCTCAGAGCGATCAAAACGACGTGTGATTTCTCGATTAGTTCGATTTACCACCAAATTCTTAGAACCGGTGTGAAAAGAAATGTGGTGTGCTTTGAAGGGAGAGATAACATTTTGATTGTTGGAATCGTAACGTGACGTTTTCGCATCTCTGTCTTACTGAAGTGTTGATACGAAAGTGTGCCCCTCGAAATGTTTATTTTTGTAAGTTAAATGTAAATATTAATAAAGTATGTTGTTGTTGCTGTTGTTGTTGTTATCAGTATGCTTGAAATTGCCTCCACGCCTTGGCTCTTGTTCTAGCAGAATGTACGGACAGAATTGAATTGTATGGAGCGAATTTTAATGTACATCGTATTGTTAACATCATAGAAATGTGCTGTGTCCATCTTTTTTAAATTTGCAATATCACCTTTAATTATCAAGCACTGAAATTTGAATGGATATTTTATTGTTATTAATACTTGCGTTAACGTTTTCTCGCTGTCGCTTTATCGTTGTTTGATGAATTTTTAAGACTAGTCAAAGCTTTTTGGACAGAGGTACAACGCCGCATTTTCATGCGCAACGATGAATCCAAACCTGTTTGCTCTTTGTGCTGTATTACTTTTTTGTATTATTATCTGGTCATCTATGAGTTTAATATCCCCTGATATTAGCACGCTATATTCATTCAGTTTGTCCATCAAGGGCATATCATTTTGGGGTTTGCGGAGTAAGTCGTCTCACAGGACCATGTTGCTTCTTTATGGCAGACCTAACGAAAAGCACAACAAAAACAGCAACGAAAATAATAACAACAATCACCACAGAGACAGTGATAATAACATCAAGACAATCAATTAAAACAGAAGTGGACGACTATTACAACAGCAGCAATAATTTATTTGAGCCTCTAAGAGTCCTTTCTATTGCTGTTTCGGCTTCAGGTAAAGAGGCGTTTGTTATATTTTCTCTGGTATAGCTGATAAAACGTAGTAAAAGACGCTGTTAACGAAAGTATTGCTCTAGAAGCAGTCGCTAGGCTATGAGTACTACATTTATGATCTTATGTATGGGAAATTTATCTTATCAAGAATCTACAAACTGCTGCAGACGAAGGAATGAGCGAGGAGCGCTTTGATCACATTTTTTTTCCTTTTTCAATAGGCGAAAGAGAAGAAATCCACAAGAAAACATTTCAAAAATGGATCAATTCCAAACTTGCAATGGTAAGCTAATCTAGGGTTCTTATGGTTTGAGTGTATGTCGTCCTTTGACTGTTGATTTCATGAAAACTGTCCTGCTGTATAGTCTCGGTCGCTGTCGTTCAGATACAACGGTTTTCCTTCGATTATCCAAAAATGGGCGTCCACTGCCCCACACTCCTTACATTTCTTTCTAAAGTCGCAATGTTTGAGTTGTAACGGTTCATCTTGTTTGAATCAAGCCTCTCAAAGACTTCCCATGCTAAATTTGGCATGGTGAATCTATTTGTGAACTGGCGATTACATCAGTTTAATTGAATCCACTGCAAACTGTTCATCTCTTTCTTATTGACTTTTCTCCAGGCCGTACCTCCGTTGGAAATAACAGACCTCATAGAGGAAATTCGAGATGGTCACGTGCTAATCTCACTGTTAGAAGTTCTTTTAGGGAAAACGCTGGTAAGACTTTCAAATTGACTGTGTAGCTCTGTATGGTAATTTCTTTTTGTGCAGAAGATAATCCAGTTATGAAAATCATGATGCTTGTAACCTTACTACACCTTGTTTTTACACGTTAATATAATTCTGAATGTGAGGGTGGGGGGATAACTTCACCTTAAATGAAGTTATGTTAACTCTTTTTTTTTTATTATCTTTATTTGCGTAACAAATCAACATAACACAACATCACAAAAAAAGACATAAATTACAAGATAAAATACAAAAGAAACATAACTCTTGGTTAGGTTAATTTAAATAACTTTTTTTGTCATGCTGTAACTCTAACAAGTTCACTTCACCCACTTTAAAGGAGAAAAAAATAAAATGCATATATTTTTTTTCTGTTCCGACGAAAGCCCGATTGTAATATACGACGCTTTCCCTGCTCTTATAGCCATTTACATGTGTTTGTTTCTAATTTTGGTTGATTCACTTTCTTAGCTCTGTTTTCGTTGCTTTTGACCACAGTATTTATTTTAGTTTTAATGTGCTACGCTTGGGGATGGTAATATATCAGATCTATTGCAGCGTTTTTCTCTCCTTTGATTCCTCCCCTACAGAAAAGAGAAAAAGGTCGAATGCGTGTTCACAAACTCAACAATGTTACCACAGCGCTGAGGGAGCTGGAGAAAAACAAGGTAAGTGTTTTTCGGAGATGAAGACTCCCAGCAATTGCTATCTCCACGGTGATCTTTTCTTATGCGACATTCTGCCCATTGTAAAAATTGTATGAGTAGATATCTCAGACCCGTTCAGTTTCAGTACCTCAAAAATTGGGTTGCAGAGTCGATTTTATTTAATCTCTGTTAGTCTAACAACGTTCCGTTAAGCGCTCTGCTCTACCACAGCAAGTGATGACCAGAAATGCTAACTCTTCTCGGGAACTACTCTTTTTTTCGTGCTGGAACAGCACGGCAAAACCCTACCATAAATTTAGCTTAGTTTTCGGTTGTTACCGTGATAAGCCCTTTCTGCCCAGTCGTTCGCTATATTTCCTTCATAACTCAAGTTTTCGCTCTCCCCATTTTTCCTTTCTAACGAGGTTCTGATCTTTATTGCTTATGTGACTCGTTTAAAGGTAAAACTTGTGGGAATCAGTAATTACGACATCGTTGATGGAAAAAGCACGCCCATCCTTGGACTGGTGTGGAGTATCATTCTACGTTTCCAGGTAATTAAAGACGGTGATTATTTTTCACACCACTTCTTTTTAATATTTGATTTTTTGTTTTCACAAGTATTTTCGGAGTGACTATCGAACAGGGCTACTTTAGTCTTGCCATGGAGAATTGCATTACTTTAGCCATTAGCAAACAGCAACAGTTATTATTATTATTTGCGCAATTAACAACTTTTCTTTATTTAATGTTTCTCTTGTGAAAGCACACAGTGTGTTTCTAAGCAGGAGATCATCCCCCTGGAATTGGTCTGTTTGTGACAACAGAGTTTTACGTTGCTTCAAAAGGGATATGTCCGACATATCCCTCTATTTCTTTATCTATATCTCATATGGAGCCCAAACACATCGGCAAAGCAAAAAACTCCAAACAAATGATTCAGTTTTCTTCGAAAGTAACCCTTTTAATTAGCCTTCCGGAACTGTTAGTTGGTATCTTCGGTTTTCAATGCTCAGGATTGACAATTATTCCTTGTTTAATGATGTAATCGCTAAAAAAACGGTTGTAGTTTTTTTTCCCGAGGAGATCACTCGTCTTAGCTTCTGTCTCTAGGAAATTTTTTGGCTCTACCTCGGTGTAAAAACCTGTGCAACTCACGAATGACGTAAAACAAAGAAAACGAAACATTCTAAACAATGGCGTACAGCAAAACAATACCTCATAAAACAGAGAAAACAAAACATTCTAAACAATGGCCTACAATAAAACAATACCTCATAAAACAGAGAAAACAAAACATTCTAAGCAATGGCGTACAGCAAAACAATACCTCATAAAACAGAGAAAACAAACATTCTAAACAATGGCCTACAATAAAACAATACCTCATAAAACAGAGAAAACAAAACATTCTAAGCAATGGCGTACAATAAAACAATACCTCATAAACCATAGAAAACAAAACATTCTAAACAATGGCGTACAGCAAAACAATACCTCATAAAACAGAGAAAACAAAACATTATAAGCAATGGCGTACAGCAAAACAATACCTCATAAAACAGAGAAAACAAAACATTCTAAGCAATGGCGTACAGTAAAACAATACCTCATAAAACAGAGAAAACAAAACATTATAAGCAATGGCGTACAGTAAAACAATACCTCATAAAACAGAGAAAACAAAACATTCTAAGCAATGGCGTACAATAAAACAATACCTCATAAAACAGAGAAAACAAAACATTCTAAGCAATGGCGTAAAGCAAAACAATACTTCATAAAACAGAGAAAACAAAACATTCTAAACAATGGCGTACAGTAAAACAATACCTCATAAACCATAGAAAACAAAACATTCTAAACAATGACGTACAGTAAAACAATACCTCATAAAACAGAAAACAAAACATTCTAAACAATGGCGTACAGTAAAACAATACCTCATAAACCATAGAAAACAAAACATTCTAAACAATGACGTACAGTAAAACAATACCTCATAAAACAGAAAACAAAACATTCTAAACAATGGCGTACAGTAAAACAATACCTCATAAAACAGAGAAAACAAAACATTCTAAGCAATGGCGTACAGAAAAACAATACCTCATAAAACAGAGAAAACAAAACATTCTAAACAATGGCGTACAGTAAAACAATACCTCATAAAACAGAGAAAACAAAACATTCTAAACAATGGCGTACAGCAAAACAATACCTCATAAAACAGAGAAAACAAAACATTCTAAACAATGGCGTACAGTAAAACAATACCTCATAAAACAGAGAAAACAAAACATTCTAAACAATGGCGTACAGTAAAACAATACCTCATAAAACAGAGAAAACAAAACATTCTAAACAATGGCGTACAGTAAAACAATACCTCATAAAACAGAGAAAACAAAACATTCTAAGCAATGGCGTAAAGCAAAACAATACTTCATAAAACAGAGAAAACAAAACATTCTAAACAATGGCGTACAGTAAAACAATACCTCATAAACCATAGAAAACAAAACATTCTAAACAATGGCGTACAGTAAAACAATACCTCATAAAACAGAAAACAAAACATTCTAAGCAATGGCGTACAGCAAAACAATACCTCATAAAACAGAGAAAACAAAACATTCTAAACAATGGCGTACAGCAAAACAATACCTCATAAACTATAGAAAACAAAACATTCTAAGCAATGGCGTACAGCAAAACAATACCTGATAAAACAAAGAAAACCTGGCCAGGTTTTTATACCGAGGTAAACCCAAATTATTTTTTGTACAAGGAAAAGGATAATATTTAAAGCCCGCCGCACACGTGAGGAAACAGCTGAGCAAAATGTCTCGCGAGGCAGTTTGCTCAGCCGTTTCCTCAAGTGTGCGGCGAAATTTTGGTGAGAAATTCGCCTCGCGAGGCCGTGAGGAAAATATCAAACATGTTTGATATTTTTTGCCTCGCGAGGCAAATTCCTCATCGTTTGCGGCAATTTTGAGAATCTAGCTGAGCCCGATTAATCGATCATCCAATAAAATTGCATGGCCTACTCACGTGACTTCAGAGCTTGGAGTTCAAGATGGCAGCAGAGATGGAAAAGATGGCTCTTCTAATTGTTCTTTTACTTCGACAAATCCGTCGTAGGAGGACAGCTGGCCGCACAAAGACATGGGCGAGAAAATAATAGATATGTATTCATTATCTACCTGTAGCGAGAAACCTTAAGGTTAGTTTCTCGCCCGGTGGGAGACTTCTTCGCATGCGTGTGTCCCGCTTGGTTATTAAAGGCGCAACCCTAGCCAGAACTTTTTCAAAGGATTCTCTATCCAGTCGATGAAATTAACGGAAAGCTTCAGGGTCTTCGACATGCAATTCCCGTAGAAGATTAGGGTATGCTCCCTGTTGCTATCCATTTTCTCGCCCATGTCTTTGTGCCGCCAGCTGTCCTCCTACGACGGATTTGTCGAAGTAAAAGAATAGCTAGAAGAGCCACCTTTTCCATCTCTGCCGCAATCTTGAACTCCAAGCTATGAAGTCACGTGAGTAGGCCATGCAATTTTATTGGATGATCGATTAATCGGGCTCAGCCAGATTCTCAAAATTGCCGCAAACGATGAGGAATTTGCCTCGCGAGGCAAAAAATATCAAACATGTTTGATATTTTCCTCACGGCCTCGCGAGGCGAATTTCTCACCAAAATTTCGCCGCACACTTGAGGAAACGGCTGAGCAAACTGCCTCGCGAGGCATTTTGCTCAGCTGTTTCCTCACGTGTGCGGCGGGCTTAAGCAACCACTTGTAAAGCCCGCCGCACACGTGAGGAAACAGCTGAGCAAAATGCCTCGCGAGGCACATGGCTCAGCCGTTTCCTCATGTGTGCGGCGAAATTTTAATGAGATTTTCGCCTCGCGAGGCCGTGAGATCAAAATCAAACATGTTTGATATTGATCTCACGGCCTCGCGAGGCGAAAATCTCACCAAACTTCGCCGCACACATGAGGAAACGGCTGAGCCATGTGCCTCGCGAGGCATTTTGCTCAGCTGTTTCCTCACGTGTGCGGCGGGCTTAAAGACTGATCATAACCTTTTTGTTCACCGCTGACCAGGTCCAAGGCGTGATGGAAGAGCGTGATACAGACAATACTGTGAAAGACTTTCAAGTGGAAAAGAAACTGCTGTCATGGTGTCAGACCGCCCTTGATGGGTAAGAAACGTGATGTTACTGGATGGTCTTAATGGGCCAGATGGGCTTGATGTGTGCATATTTCGATAAAAGGATATGTGAAATGAATCGTATGAACAGCGGATGATTCATACCGAATATGCAACACTTTTCGAGTGGTGTACCGTGGAATACTCACCACGAGCACACGAGTGTGTATACCAAGAAAACGCAAGCGACAAGTGAGATATTCCATTGTGTATTACGAGCCAATATAACAAAATCACAACTCCCAAAAACATCTTGCTAACTTAAAATATAAGTATAAGCAAGAAATGCGCGACAAACAGGGAATTAAATGTAATATTTCGGTTCTTATTACAAGATTATTATCAATCGTGACAAAGATAGTACAGTGTTGAACTTCTAAGGAGAACCAGCTAGGAGGGTGTGACCCACTAATTAATGCAACAAAAAATACATAAAAAAGTGTAACTTTTTATACCGTCCCATAGCCCTATGGAATAAATGTTGTGCGGCACAATGGGAACGTTCGGTGTAATACTGATGATTGTCTATATTTTCTGTGGTATGGTATAAAAATGAATGTAAGATGTGATCCTCAAAGTCATCGTCGACTTACGCAGCTGAAGAAGAAACGTAAAACAAAATAAAACAAAAAATCAGGCTTGACGGGAACGTAACGTTCATTGTAATTGAAGTTGTCAAGCCAACTGGAGAGCGAGCCACTGTGACTCCGTTATAATATCAGATGAGTAAATAGATTATAAATGAATATGTGAAGTGAATCACTTATGTGAACTGATGATGAAACAAATGAACTTTGTATTAGGGAGGAAAAATGCATACGGAAGACAAATAGAAAAGAACCGATAATCAGAGGTTCTACTCCTTTACCAATTTCGTTTTCTTTTAAGAATCTGATGGCCGTTAGTTTCACTGCGTTAGACTTTTGTTCGTGTATGTACAAAACACTCTCTTCTTGATGATAGTTGTTCGTCTCATTTATCTTTTTGTTCAACTTTGGAACTGTCGATTGCCCCCTTTTAAACATAATGAAATTCCTCCCAGGTATGATGATGCCGTTAAATTGAAAGACTTCACGACCAGCTGGCGAGATGGCTTGGCGTTCAACGCCATTATTCACACGCACAAGTGAGTATAAGTAGCATGACTGTGGTGAAAAAAAGTATTGGACGCCTGCTGACTTCCTTTCAGAGCTACTTTTCAGTGATACATTAATGCATGATGAGATATGATTGTCACCGAGAGTAAGAAAAGTAGTTCAGTCAGTCAAAACAGGCACAAAGTGGGTTGGTCGATAGAGGTTTGAAATCTGTAGTTCCTGTCCCGTTAGTGAATAGTGAGTAACCTATCCACTTTGTCAACAAACCCGACTGATTTGCTAAGGAACTGTGGAAATGGCATGTATTGATGATTGCGAACCCTAGGCTCGATTACCAGCCGCTGCTTTGGGAAATGTTGCTCCGGACCCGAGTGAGCGGCGGAAATCGAGCCTCTGCAAACCGGTGTAAACATGCGTAAAATAACTGGCATCGGATAGAAGAACTTAGATGACAGAGAGGGAACTCAGTAGGCTCTAAGACTTGCACAACCCTCTCTTACTCCACCAATAACACGAATCCTCCTTTCAGCTATCTATGTGATTTTTCGTTTCTTTTCAAAATCAACGTTAACTGCAAGCACGTCTGAACAAGCTCAGAATATTCTTGAAATCGGAGATTTGTTTTTTAAATAACGAGAAATAAAAACGTGTGATGAAAAGATGTAAAGCAGGGAAAATTTTGAAATACTGAATGTGCTTAATTTCTTTAAAATATCTTGATTTTTTCAGACCTGAGCTCTTCCGGTTTGAAAGCCTTTTGAACAACGACAACCGCACCAATCTGGAGCACGCCTTTACTGTTGCAAACGAGGAATTCTCAGTGCCAAAGCTTCTTGACCCTGCAGGTGAGAGGAATTTTCCCTGTCATTGTCATTTGTACGTGGTCGTTTTGAATTCCACTGTTGATAATTCGGTGAGTCATCAGCACTGCACCTGCTAGCTAACACTGGCCGTTTACATGAAACGAGATTATTCGGTTGAGAGGCTTGAAGAGAGGAATCAAAGCCATCTCAAGAGGATTGGAAGATGAGGGGCATTCTGTTACATTCAGCACAATAGACTCGCAATCGGTTACAAGATAGAGGTTAAGCATATTTGTCAATATGCATTGGAAAAAAGCGAACGAAGGGAGTCGGACTGGGTAGCTGCATTTACATGTACCTATTTAGAATCCCAGAAGTTAAATACCAATGACCATGGAAAATTGAACTAGTACTATCATCTTCAACTCAAACCCATAAATAAATAAAGAAACGGATGAAGTCGTATCGCATATTTCAAAACCAATGCTCATTTTCGTAAAACTCTAGTTTTCAAACCAAACCACCTACATATTTTCACCTGTCTTTCTGAAATTTGTTCTTAATTTTTAGATTTACCTTTCCCTCAGCTTCCTGGTTCCATCGCCTTCTCTTCTCGGCGATTTGTGGTTTAGTTGTGACGGATGTCCTCCTGCATTTATTCAGTATGCGATCATTCATTAAGTGCATGTCTCAATTAATGGCATGGCACTAACTTGATTTACAACTAATGAAAACTTTACTTTTCTGACTAGCGCAAATTAGCATATATCTTGTCAAAATCTGGACTACAGCATCTTTAGAAAGAACCAATTTGAACCAGTAAACCTTTCCTCTATCAAATTCAGTTTTCAGAAGATAATTAGTGTTGCTCACTCGATCCCCAAAGAAAATTGAAATTGGCATTGAAAGTTCTTCGAACAGTCAACATATTTCAATTAGGCCCTTTTTACAGACCAAAAATTTCCTTCGAAATCCTCGACGGTTATTAACTGACTGATCAACTTGATGGGTGCCTTTCTTTGGGACGTAATTAGAGAAAAAAAAGCTCACCGCCCGTAAGACTTCTTTAACCTTTAATGACAGTGTCATTAAAGGTAAACATTAGCATCAACTTTGAGTCAGAATTTTATGGTTCTCAATCAGAAAAGTGTTATTAACTAAAAGCGTTTTAAACCGAGTTTGCTTTTAATTAATCCTTGACGTATGCAATTTGCAAAAAAGGACAAAGCTGTCGAATACGCGTCAGTTTTTACCTGGGCAACACTGAAAAGCTAACGAAAGGAAGTTCATGTGTGGAAAAAAAAATTGTACTGTTTCTCGCTTCCATGAACCAAATAGAAAACATTAAAGCATGTCACATTTATAAAGGCAAGGGAGGTTCAGAATAAGCCAACAACTGGCTTTAGCACAAAGGTAGCTATTAAATTTCACGTTTTAAAATTTAAATTTTATGCAAATCGAAAAACAAATACAGTAGAGAAAAGAAATTCCTACATTTGAGGTTGACGAAATACATTGGCAAGAGTGCTAAAAGCGAATTCTAAAGACGTCAATGGCAAAAAATCGACAATGAGTGGCAATAAAATGCTCCACGGAGACATATTTGGCATCGAGTGAAGTAGCTAAGAGGACGAAAATTGCAAAAAAATGCTGATCTAGTTACGGTAGTCCATTGCAGCAACTGAAAAACGAAAGGAATGTAATAAAGAAAGTGTAAGCGCAAATGAACCACTCCAAACTCAATGAAAAGGCGGCGTGCAACCACGTTTTCAAAAGAAGGTGTCAGCTGATGTGTTCTATTTTATTATTTGGGGGAGACCAGTATCGATACCAAATACTCGATATCACTGATCTTGGTTTTTGTTTTGTTTTCTTTCCCTTTTTGTAAAACTCGATACTAATATCGCTTGTTTGGATGACTTTGGATCCTGCGCCCGTGATTTATATTCTACTTTGAGTCTTTTGAGTCCAAATTGCACTGAATTCTGTGAAAGAGAAGTTTCAGTAAATGTTGAAAAACGAGATAAATAAATGAAATAATGAAAAACAGGCAAACAATGTGTGCATGTGTCACAGCAAGGGCATCTGCCCAAGTCCCTTGTGTCTTGCCTTTGCATGACACAAAAATTGAAAAATTTAACCTTGGAGCAAATTTTGTTGGGAATTTTTTTTCCTGGAACACTTTTTATTCTGGAATTAATTACTTTAACTTAGTTTAGAGAGAATAGCAAACATTTCAAGTCCCAAATAACCTGTCTCGGCAGAACAACGTAGGTTATTTCTTTCAGCAAAGGAATAGGTGAGACGTGCAGCGCTTGCCAACCATCATCGCTGCCTTTCTGAGGGCGTACACTGTGTTAATTTATATTTGCTTTTCCCATGCCAGATGTCGACGTGGATAAACCGGATAAGAAGCTTGTTATCATGTACCTTACCAGTTTATATCACGGTCTGAGGGAGTACTCCCCAATAGGAGGCAGAAAGAGAAGGAAGCTAGACGTAAGTAATCGGTTCTCTTTATAAGGCAAATTAACCCAAACTCCTTTCGTAACTGAACATATCAGTTCAGCGTTAAAGGAGCTTGGTTTTACTGTTGTGTATAGAGCGGTTTTCAATTGAGTGTCGAAAGTAATTCTGGTTTTACTTTGGTTTTGCATTGCTTCGCTCTGTGATTGGCCAAGAAAACTCGCACCACTTTCTCAACCAATGAGAAGCAAAACCAAAACCAATTGTGATTTGCACGCGCGTATTTTCCCGCGCTTTACGCCGGTTACATGTAATTGCTTCGTATTCTGATTGGCTCATTGCGCTGCTTACTTCTGTTATGATTGGTCAGAGTAATTGCTTTGGTTTTGGTTTACGACACTCAATTGAAAAGCGCTCTAAACTACCTTTATTGAGGGATGTAGTGATGATTCGTAAATGTATACATAACCTGGGAACAACGTAGAAGCAGAAAAATTAACTACAAGTTCTGAGGTCCATAATTACAGAACATGACATTACCAACCTTTAAATCCTCATTTTCTACGCCCGACTTCAGGTCAGTGATCGCTTGTTTTATCACGTTTAAAAGATCAGTTAGAAGTGACCTCTTTTATTGATGTAAAAAAAAATTAACTAAAGGTTATTACAATATATAAAATTGTGACTAATTATGACTTTATTTACAATGCTAAGGATTATACAATATAATCGTACACTTAATAATAAGTCTCTTTAAATAAATATGTCTTAAGTTTTGTTTTGAAAGATTACAACTGTTTTGATAGGTATATTTGCTGTATATATTTGACTTAATTAGGTTAGGTTTCAATTTGTATAGCTATTTACAAGGAGCTTGATTTTTTAAATTGGAAATTAAGGATTAAACAACCTGTTAGGATTCCTCAATAAAGTTATTGTACTGTATTGTACTTGCTAACTTCGTGTTATCATCATTTCAGTTTTGGAATGAATGCGGTATACTCCTTCAGGTGTGTTGGCCAAAGAGCGATATCTCTCATACTGGCCTTCGTACCCACATCAGTTTATTTTTTATTACTCGGCTTTCTGTTTCAAATTTCTAAAAGCATTTTTGTGGTATCTTTTCAGGATTTAGCTGATCTTGAAGCATATCGCACGGCGTTGAAGGACATCAATACATACATTTCGCAAACGGAAAATAAAGTTTCCACGAAACTGGAAACGACCAGCCGGTTTGCGCAACCGGTTGAGGAATACAAGGCCTCAAAGGTGAAACTAAAGAAACTTTCAAGACCCAAAACAAGGGATACTTTACTTTGCGATAGCTCACTTTGGAAAGAGTGATAGTGTGAGAAAATAGCTCACTTTAGAAAAGATTGAGACCGAATGGCCGCACGAGCCATTGTGGGATTGTCTGGGGGGAGGGGAGGGGGGGGGGGGTGGGGGGCGTATACACCTTATTCCAAAATGGCAGCCGACTGATTATTTTTTTGTTTGCATGTTAATTAGCCCTCTTTGCTTCGTCAACACGTACAAAAAACAAAAGAATTTTGAAGCGAAAATGAGGCAAAGAGGGTTAATTTACATGCAAACAAAAGAATAACAAATTGGCTGCCATTTAATTTTGGAGTTATGTGTATTGCCAAGAAACAGTCGCTACCCACCCAAACAATACCACAATACCTCACGCAACACTCTCGATCCCAGGAGTGAGCTATGCCGAAGCACGTATACGCTGCTGTGTGCTTTTGTACAGGAATAATTTCAGAAACTCCTTGAATCTAGCCTCTTAAGCCGCGGCTACACGAGTGATTTTTTGCTCGCGCTGGGAATGCGATTTTTCCAAATTCTGTCGCGTCCCCAGCGCGCCAGGGTGGCTACACGAGTGACAAATTGAAGGGCGCGCGCTACACGGCCAACAATCTGTGCGATTTTGTCGCGAAAGTTTCAACTCTAGCGACTTTTTTCTTGCGATTTATTCAGCTGTCGCATCACCTATGCGAGGGTGGCTACACTTGCGATTTTCATCTCGCGCTGGGGACGCGACAAAAGTTGAAAAAATCACATCACCAGCGCGAGCAAAAAATCGCTCGTGTAGCCGCGGCTTTACAGAATATTAGAAGAGCAACGTCTTCCGCCGCGTTTGTTTACCTTAGCATCTCCGCCAAGCAACCCACAATCTTTCGCGCGCCCTTCCCTCGATCCCAGTCTTTTCCACAAATGAGTTATTACATAGAACCATTTCTGCCAGTCAGTTGTATTCGTACCTTACGGCTGGTCTCGAAGAAGGAAACCAGAATTATGCACAGCACACTATTTCTCAGAGCCAGACTGTCCACACAGAAAATCCACCGGGAGACATCAAGCTCAATTTTATGTTTTTGGAAAATGGCAAAAACCATTTATGTTGTTTTGTTTTGTTTTTTTCTTTCTTTCTTTTCTGTATGACCTCTGTTTTTTAGTTATATTAGTAGTGTACCGATATGCCATCGCGCAATCCGTTCTTCTCAGGAACAGAAATTACAATACCTCATTTCATAGTTATGTACTCTGATTTTATACTTAAACTCCGTTGTTTTGGACATCACTGAAACCAGAAAGCTAGTCGGTTTCCGTGGGAGTCCGTAAAGCGGGCTTGGAATTTGGCAAATTTTGGCATTCAACAGCAACAAGGGCGACTTTATAAGCTGTATCAGTAGAGAAACTACTTTTTGTGCAGAGGAACTGAATGAATGAATCAATGGACGCCCAAAATTTCTTTGCCTTTTGCTACAAGGTCTTCACTGCCGCAAGCTACTGATGAAAGGATTGGCTTTTCTATAAAACTCAGCGTCAGTGCGTTTTGACATTTTGGAACAGATGTAAGAAAAATTGATATAAAAATCTAAAGGAACAGAATATAATGTGTCTGCTTGTCTTCACCTCTCAGGCACTGAAGGACGATATCGCCAGCCATGTAGAAGGCGTAGCAGATGTGATCGAGAAAGGAGAGGAAGTAACGAAAAGTGGCAAGGCTGACGAGATTCAGAGTACAGAGATCAAAAATGAGATTTTGCTGCTTCACGAGCGATGGGAGAAACTGGAAATACTCTCGCAGAGACTACACAAACGGTAAATTTAATGGTTGTTGAAGTTTAAAGGTATCAGTGATGCGTTAAGGGTTTTTTCCCGGCTTTCATGGCCAAAGTGTCTGAATTCAGTTTCAAAGAATCAGACTAAACTTTTTCGAATTATTAAAAGGCAAACAGGAACACGGGAAAGACTTTCTTACTCTTTTCGCAAGGTGTCTTTGATTGGCAAAGATTAACCTTAGGAATAAAGTCAACAATTATCTTTTTACCCACTCAAACACTTTATGAAAATGAGTATGAATATACGAAAATCATAGATTTGAACTGCGGATTAAAGAAATCAATGAATATGTGAATGATCATCGCATATGTGATTGATCAAGCAATAGTGAACTAAAGGCTGAAAAAAATTCACGCTTGTACTGTTTTGGAACCTACGACCTCTGTTATACCGGTGCAGTGTTCTACCAACTGAGATAAGAAGCTAACTGGAACCTCGAAACTATGATATTTCGATAACTGCTTTGTGTGAGGATACCGGTAGTTAGACTGCGGCAAATTCAAGGAAACATAAAAGTAAAGGCTCATCTAATGATTCGTGCTCTGGACTCGGAAGTGTAATAGATGATAGTCACCACTTTTTACTCAACATTTTCTATAGCATTATAGCACTGTAACGCTGCAAATATAATTCTATTTGCTTTCTGTTTTCAGATGCCGTGGAGCTGTTGTGTCTCCAAGGGAACAGCAGATTGACGTTTATATCGTGTGGATCCAGAAAATTAGGGGCGAAATATCTACACGAGGTCACAATAAAGATCCAGTAGTGATCAAGAAAGAAATCGAAGAGCACGAGGTGGGTTGGATGTTTATTTTGTTGATTATTTGGTTTGATATGCTGAGGAACCGACCGACTGACTGACTGGCAGACCGCCCTGAAGGACTTAATGACTGGCTGACTAAAAAGTAACGGAAAGACAGTTTGGCGGACAGACTGACTTAGTCATCAACTTAGAATTGAAACAGGTAGATACGAAAAAATCCCTCGCAATGAAAGGGTATGTTCCCTCTGTAAGAGTAACAAAATTGAAGATGAAAATCATTTCTTACTAGATTGTAAGGCCTCCTCTCAAATCAGAGACATTTTTTTCTCCAAAATAGAAACAAAAATACCTGACTTCAAAACACTTTCACGCGATACTTTAATATCTATTCTTATGAATTCTTCTGATTATTTAAGTAACTGTCAATTAATTTCATTTATCTCGCAATGCTTTGAATTAAGAAACAAATTAATATCAATGAATGAATGAGAATTGTAATGTTTTTGTGATGTTTTACACAAATTAGTTGAATTAGTAATTAAATTTAGACTAGTAGCTTTTGCAAGACTGTAATTCCTTTATGGTCATGCAAATAAAGCATTTGTTGTTGTTGTTGACTTATCGTGGGAGCGATTGATCGACTTTCTAACAGACAGACAGACTGGCTGAGCCTTCGAATGAAGGAGCCAACGAACGAATGAAGGCAGAAACGAACGAGCGCGTGGATGCGCGGATGCATTCATTGCGTGAGTGCGTGAGAGATTGACTGAGTAAGTAAGTGAGTATCGTGACGCGTAAACAGACAGACAGACAGACTGGCTGAGCTCCCGAAAGAACGAACCAACGGACGAACGAATGAATGAAGGCAGAAACGAACGAGTGAGTGGGTGCGTGGGTACGTGGATGCATGCGTTGCGTGAGTGCGTGAGGGAGTGAGTAAGTAAGTGAGTAGCCGTGTGACGTGACTGACTGTCTCACTGGCCAATTCAGTGACTGACTTATTTACTTCATAAATTGACCAGTAAATGAGCATGCTGCAGTGAATGCACTGAATGTGAAAATGATAATGCCATAATATTTTTAGGGGACCATAACACAGATTGAACAAAAACAGCCAGAAATTGACCGGGTCACGGACGAAGTGACCGAGTTATGCAGGGAGTCATTCATTGACGAGGAAGACCGCGATGCCCTTCAACGAAAGCTAAATGATTTGCGTAAGGGCTGGGGCGAGTTGAGTACTGAGGCGCTACAGAAGGCAACGGAGTAAGTGTTCTGATTTTCTCTGGTTGAATGTGGGCCCATGCTGTTTTGCTTTCTCTTTTGGCACATAAAAAAGCAAAGTTCTCTTTAATAACTGTTCAGTTACTAAACCAGGTCATAAAATCAATTTTTTTTTTTCAAATATTGCCACGTCTCGTTATGTTCATTAAACGCAATAGTTATTATAATAAGCTTATAATACCATTTGGGTTCTTCAAGCCAAAGGAAAAAAAATGCTTTTCGTCTCTTAAATGTAACTATTAACTTGAAAAATTAAGACCTACTTATAGGAGACTATTCAGTTGCTGAATTAAGTGATGAAGTATAATTTTTATATATATATTTTTGCTCCTTCTCATTTAATCATTTAATTTGTCTCTCAATTTTAAAAACCAAATACTCTCCTGACACCAAATGTTGAAAGCTCAGTTTCTTTGCCCACAAGCCACTAAAAACTGCTTTAACCAATTAACGTCTCGTTATGTTTATAACGCAATAGTTATTATAATAAGCTTATAATACCATTTGGGTTCTTCAGGCCAAAGGAAAAAAAAACAAACATTATGCCGATGACAGAGAGCATAATGTTATTTTTATCGCGAGGCATTTACTATCTCTCATCAGCTTGTGGGTTGTGTTCTAATCTGACAACAATGAAAGTCTCCTGTCCAATGAAAATTGGGCGCGTGTCAAAGTTAAGTACAAAAGGTTGGTTATCTCGTACACGCACCCCCTTTCTACTATTGCCATCATCGCAAGAAGAACTTTCTGCTTTTAAGCCTTCAGACATATTTGTTCTTTTTCCCTCCACCTCCCCGGTCACCGACCCGCAGTCTGTCATCATATCTTATGTACTATTTTACTTAGTTTTACTGGTGGTGATATTTTTAACCCCACCTTTCCTGAAGAGATTTTAATCTTTGTTTGTAACCTTAGTTTCAATTAAACTCGTCACATTTGTGGCCATTTATCCCAAACGTTTTGGTTTCTATTGTCTTCTACCTAGCTCTTCAGCAAACTAGTGCGGCGCCTTGCGGAGCTCTCGATGTCTTATTGTTTGCAAATGACTCAGGATAAAAAATGTTTTTCGTCTCTTAAATATAACCATTAACTTGACAAAGTAAGACCTACTTATAGGAGACTATTCAGTTGCTGAATTAAGTGATGAAGTATATATATATGTATATACTTCATCACTTAATTCAGCAACTGAATAGTATATATATATATATATATATATATATATATATATATATATATATATATATATATATAATTTTTTTTGCTCCTTCTCGTTTAATCATTTAATTTAAAAACCAAATACTCTCCTGACACCAAATGTTGAAAGCTCAGTTTCTTTGCCCGCAAGCCACTAAAAACTGCTTTAACCAATTATTTTAATTAATTAACCCCTCTAAGGTATCTTGCTCAGCTTTGTAATACCTTTCACTAATTTTTTCCTCTTTATGCCAACTTTTCTTTCACCTGATTCTCAGATTTCAGGCGTCAAGACTGGGTATCTCTCGAATTGCCGTCACCATTTTGTGCGTAAAAGTCAATTATCTTTATAACTGCATGAATAATAAACAACGTGATAAGACTGCAATTAACATATATACCTGTAACTTAACTTAACTACTTACTTACTTACTTACTTTGACATTTCATAAAACTGTGGTCACTAGAGGTTCCTAATAACACACGACCTCGCAAACAAATGAAGTTGACGACTTTTGCTAATCTTAACTTACAATCAGCCATAGTTATTAAAAACGCCCGTACTAGTTCAAAGTACTGCTTTTATGTCATATGATACGTTTTAAAGCCTAAAACACTGGTTCTTAAAAATGATGCAAATATGGAAAACATTCATCCCAGAAATTAGTAAAATTGATCATCCTGTAGCTTATTATATCTGTAAGCGGTGTCTGAAGTTTAAAAACGAATAATTATGACTGACTAGCATACTATTCTTTGACCATAGAGTCTAAATTTCGTTTCAGAAAAGAATGGGAGATCTTTCCGTTATTTAAAGTTAAGAGCTACTGATTACATATAAAACCTTTTTGCTTCTGTGATGCCCTTTTGGCTGCCGTCATTAAATCTCATCAAGGGAACAGAATTAAAGTGCATAATAATGGTTTAAAATAATTCTCACAAAACTAATTAAAAATACTCTTCTATCTAAGCCCTTCTCGTTCCAGTAAAAGCATAGTACGAACGACTATTCTTGGCTTGCACGTCACGCAAGTATCACGCAAATAAAAAATGAAATCTCTTATCTTTCAATAAATTTAAGTCAAGAAATTGAGATAGTGTAGATGAGTAATAAGTAAACAACGTATCAAAGTTTCATTCGCATAGACACTTCTCTTAACATATTGGTTATTCAGAACTCAAAAATACAACGTAAATCGATATTTTCATGTACGTGATATGTTTCTCAGACGCAACCATGATGTCACGCACGATGTCACGCATTGTAAAAACAATCTGAATTCAAACTGCTCTATTTTCAAAACAAAGCATGCTACCGAGCTGAAAACAGACCAGCAGATATATCTTTAAAATGTCTTTGACCTGATGAAGGTAAAACGTCAAAATTTTTTAATTTTATTTTTTTCTGCCGTCACGTGTGAGCCAAGAATACGAGTGTTGGTTCCCTAACCGAATGAGCCTTTTCCGGCGACAGGTGGGTAGCCCATCGTCCAGAAAAGTGCACTCATTGGAGCTAAACTTTGAGCATTTTTTCTCTTCTCTGTTGTGCAGGAATTTGGATGGCTTACGCCATCTTTATTAGTTAAAGTCGACGTACATTAAGCTCGTCAATTAAACCCTCTGTCACTTTCTCCCACTTGTAGTCTCCAGGACAAACAGGCTCAGTCCTCCCCAGCCGGGGAGAGTGTTGAGGCAGACATTCTTGTCCAAATTGAGGAGAACGATGTCCAGTCTTCTCCGGCAGAGTTCAACACGTTCGAGATACAAGTAAGCAACATGGAATCCGTTTATCAGAGCCCAATGCACATCAACAGAATATGTGGTTACACCAGGTTTGACAAAGCGAAAAACAGTGACAGAAAAGTAGTTGAATGAATTTTACATTAAATGATTTGCACGTTAGCTGTGCTGAATCAGTGATATGCAAAAACCAACTACCAATCTCTACGAACGAACAAATTGCAACCATGTTTACTTAAAAACCGTTTCAAAAGGTTTTAGCCTTTGCTGTCAACTGAACATAGGTCACCTTACGCCGGGAGAGGGAAATAATCTACAAAGGTAAAATTTAATGAATCATTCTTCGAATTTCCCTCTTATTGCTTTTTAAGACCTATGTCTGAAGCTGTTGTAAAGTGCAACTAAACACACAGAAACTAGGGATAATATATTGTAAACATTTAATTTAGAGTTTATTCAGATCAATAAAGCAAATCAATAAAAATCAACTATCAACTAACTATTCATTTTACATTAAGTATAATGTTTGCGTTATCACTTTGGACTAGAGTAAGATGCATTGTGTGAATTCTAATTCTCTTTCTCATTTTTTTTTGCGTATTTTCTTAAAACATTCCAGCCGACGGTTCAAGATGTTGTTGAATCGAAGTCAAACGTCCATTATTTGATCGACTTGGAAGATGGTCCTCACGGTGATCAAACTGACAGGTGATAATTTATTTCTTCATTCATTCATTCACTCACTCACTCACTCACTCACTCACTCACTCACTCGCTCGCTCGCTCGCTCCTCTCGTTCGTGCGTGCGTACGTGCGTGTCTGTGTGCTTGGTTTGCTCCCTTCCTCTATTTCAATGAAGTAAATTCATCATTGAGTTTACAGGGAAGTGTGGTTTATTCCTCTTTTGAATGCATCCGGGATTCCAGGGGGCGCTTTCCATTGAACAAAAATCACCGGTGCAAATTTTCGAGGTCAAGTGCATTGACATGCTGGATGTGCTGCGTCCACTTATTGGCTTTTCCGCTTGTCCACGCGAGCTCACGCTCGGTAGGGTGACTAAAACCGACATCTATCGCGAATGGAATACGAAAATTTCGATAATTCTGGAAATCTTATCGAAGAGGATGCACTCAAAACGTATTCCTAAATTTTCGAAACCTTTCCCGGAACTTTGCCCGTTCCATTCAATTTCGGACCGCAAATCTCGAAAATTTTGGATGAATGGAAAGCGTCCTAGGTTACAAATAGAAAATTGAGGTTGGCCATGCAACAACAATAGGGCTAAGTCACGCAAAGATTTTTTGCTGGGTCACGTAATAAGGTGACGAAATATTGTGCGACGGGCTCTCACAAAACTAGTTTTAGGGACGCAATCTCGAACCATATAAGGCAGAGTGGTGGGGCTAGAGCCCGCAAAGCAGTAGCAGGGAAATACATGTAGGGGTTGAAATCACGAAAACGTTATTGGGATTGAGTCACAAAGGCAATGAATTAAAATCACGCAGCGATTCCAAGACTAAACTGAACTCAAAATTGTTCTTTTTTTTTTTTCTAGTGTTGACGGCGGAGCAGAGAAAGAGGCTAAACTGGGTAAATTGAAAGACAAAAGGGAAGCCGTTCTGCTCGTCTTGAGAAACTGCTCAGGAAAGTTGGAGGGTTTAAAATCTGTTGGAGCGCCAAACTACGTGCAGGAGGTTAAGGATCAGCAAAACCTTGTTCAGGTAAACCATTTAGGTGCATTTTTAAGTCAGCCTTGAAATTAAAGCTATAATTCCAGATATGAAATGAAGAAATGATCCTCTCAGTTGTGAACGCAATTTATACAATTGCGTAAAGAAACCTGAGAAAAACTTCAGGACTTCAACGGGATTTGAACCTGTGTCCTCACGATACCGGTGCGATGCTCCAATAAATCATATATGATTTCTTTCATATATCATTGACGCTCATTTATTTCACGGGAACATATTAACCCATAATTGACCTGCTCCCAACTGTCAGTGGCTTGATAGTTCAGTTGGCAGAGCATCGCACCGGTATCGCGAGGTCACGGCGCGAGTTCAAACCCCGTTGAAGTCCTGAATATTTTTTTACTTTTCAGGTTTCTTTACGCAATTGCATAAACTGCGTTCACAACTGCGGGGATCATTTCTTCATTCCATTTCATTTCCGCAGTTCATAAATGATTTATTTCATATATCATTCACACACTATTGCAGATATGTTAGAAAATAAATTTTGCCATTGATAAGCATTTAATGGATGTCTGCGTGTCTTTTCATTAAATTGTTTTTGTGTTTTGAAGGCCTTGAATGGCAGAATTTCGAATCCAGTGATTTATCGGAATCGTATTCATTATCCACAACTCGATTAACCTCAGAAAACTACTGCCTACTGGAAAACGATAAACATTTATTTTGAAATATGCCAATTTTTAGTAGCGACGCCTTAAAACCGCCATTTGGAGTTTATTTTTACGAAAGGGAGGGACTAATGTTGCACCTCAAATTTGGAAAAATGTTCATTTCTTTATTATTGTGAAGAAGACGTTTGAAAATGATGTGTCTAGGTTGTGCTTTTTTGTGGGTGCATTGTTCGCCAATTGTGACTTAGGTCGCTGTTTCTTTTTTCTTTCTTTTTTTAAATCGACTGAGTTGTCTCATGTCTAGGAATGTGACTCCGAATTGAAGGCTGGCGAGCCTCTTCTACAAGACGTCATTTTGTACGGAAGAGAGCTGACACAGGACGAGGCATTTAATGGCGACGAGAAGGAGGGCATCACTCGTGACATGGCCCAACTACAGGAACACTACGATGAACTCCGGATTTTCGTGGACGATGAACTAGAGGGGTAAATTGTAAAGATATTTTCTTTACCTTGCTTCTATCAGCTTCAAGTAGCAGCCTTTGGTGATACAAATGGGAATTCTATACGCCTTTCTTTACCATGAAGTGGTTACTGATACCGCTTTCTTCATTCTAGATTATTTTTGTTCATGATGGGGGTGAAGACGTTTTATTTTCTCGAAACGATAAATTCATATTTTAAGAAAATATTTTCAGTTATGGAACTTCAGTTGCTCTTTAGTTTATTGAAAAGGTAATTAAACTATTTTAGGTTTCTTGCGAAAGAACTCCAAAATGATTTCACATGATCGTGTTCATAAAAGCTACTAATATAGGAAATTTCTTTGTAAAAGAAAAATAGGCTGACACTTGGCGAAGTTGATACGAGTGAAAGTTTCGATAATACTTGTGAATTGTGGCCCATGTAAAATTAGTTAATAAACAGATATCAGTTTTGTCTTTTGTTCATCCCTCAGGAATGTGATTTCCGTGTCTTGTATCTATTAAGTGATCTTAACGTGGCCTGCATCACTCTGGATCATGTTGTAATTTATATTTTATTTTGAAGTCTCGTTGAACTGAGCAAGGAGTTGGAAAAACGAGGCAAAATCCGCGACTGGGAAGCAAAAAGAGACGATTTGAACGAGAAGCTTGACAATTTCCGGGATAAGCTGCGCCAAGTGAAAGAAGATGAGAAAGCAGATGAAGATCGTTTAGCAGCAGCAAAGGTGAGAGATGTGCACATGGTACAACTCCGATTTTACCTCTCTGGTAATTCCGCAGTAGGGTGGGTTTCTGGGCAATGCGAGTCTTAATTCCCCGTCTAAAATTTTGCGGTTTTACGCTGTGGGTTTAGTATGATCAAGCCGAGATTTAATGGGTTGTCAGTAGAAGGCATAAGATATAATCATAAAAACTGCCCTATAGAACCCCTTAGGGTTTGCACTTGCATCGGATGCATTCTTCTCGCGTTAAAGAGGCACTTTTTAAAAGTCGCGCTCAAATAGCTTCAAGATTTACAATAAACGACTCGAAGAACTAGAAGAAGACCACGTCTTTTTACACATTCGACGCACTACAAGATTGTAAAAACTGTAAAAAAAAAATTAAAAGTTTTGAAATTTATTTTGCTCTTCGAGCCTCTACAGTCAATATAAACAGTTGGAGGATTTGTATTAACGCACAAAACACTTTACCATAGGAATGATCATCCCTTATTTTCTCATCAGCTATTTTTTTCTGATTAATATTGTCAGTGTAAGGAGAAGCTAGATGATGGGCACTGTTATAGAGAGTAATGGTTAAATGGGTGAAACATCGCGTCTAGTCCACGTCTTGTGGATGTCCCTTTAAGTTGCAAATGGGAAAAAGTAAGGAAAAAATACAAGAACAAAGCATGTTCGATTCAGTGGATGATCAACATGGAGAGAAAGGTGACGGTGACATCCCTGATATTGCTGTTATCGCTGCTGCTTGGATACTTGATGTTGCTCCCAAATACGAAGATAATTTTTTGCGGCATATAACTATATGCAGGGAAAGCAGATCATAATTAGGACAATGGAAGTCCAAAAAGAAAATTGGGGATAACCATGCATTTTACAGAGAAAATTAAGCTTCAATTTGGACAAGGATTGTGATACATTGTTTCTTATTTTAAAACGTTTTGCAACTGCTGTTGCCTAATCATCTCTGAAAAAATGTTTGGGTACCCACAATTTTCTTTCTAGATTCCAGTAGCCCTTCCTAAGATCTAACAAACCGCACAAAACACTTTCGTCTTAGGAGACACCTTCCTTAAAAATGGCTGAGATTGTAGCCGAGTGGTATAAAGGTCTAAGGCTTTTCTCATTCGCATTTTCGTAGGCCTGCTACGAGGAAATCAACTCCTTCGAACCGGAAGTAAAGAGAGTTGCCGAGGACGGAAATGACCTTATACGAAGTGAGCATCTGGCTGGTGATCATAAAGACGACATTGAAAAAGATATTCGAGATTTTGAGGACAGATACGAGGAGCTAACGAACAGGAGCGACGAGGAAATAAAGAGGTGAGAAGTGTCTCCCTTTGGTCGTACTTTTTACTCGCAAAAGACCTTTTAGGGTGGAAGTGACATATATAGTTGCGCATTCGAAGTGGGTTCATGTCCTTTCTTTACACGAAAGGAAGAGACTCCACATTGTCGTTATCCACCCAGTATTTACCTGGGTCACTGAAGAGAAACCATGTGGTTGCCTAAAGCGAACTGTTGGTAGACCTATGAAACTCTGGGGGTATCCCTGTGGCAGAGTAACATCCCTTCCGAGGGGAGGGGTAGATATGACAATAGCTCATTCCTGCTACGTAAATCGAAGTCGGTTGACGTTAAGGGCAGCTGTTTGGGACCCAATATGTAAACTAAATATCAAAATAAAAAGAGAGAAACTAAATTGACAAGATTGAGGTTTGCCTTAGGCTCCAGGAAGTTTCTTCCCAAGAAGAAAAGCTAGCTAAGTGGAATGAAATATCACAGAACACAGGGGAGATTATTGAGGATTGTCAAGCAAACCTAAATGCGATCAAATCCAAGGATGCGCGTACCATTCCAGAGATACGAGAACAGCTTGATGAAGTGCAGGTGAGCCTCGTTAATCTTGGTTATCATGCATTGCTTTGTGACTTGTGCTGGGTTTTTTACGGTACACTACCTCTTTTCGGTCACTTATCAAAACTCCACACAGCCTCTGCAAACACGTGAATTGCTTTGAGGCAACTAAGAAACGACACCAATAAATAGTCAATGACAAACGGGTCGCAGTCAGTCTTAGCACATTCAATTCCCTCCGTAAGCGGACGCCCTTGGAACCGAGCACAGCTGTCCACTTACGGGAGGTGTCAGCTTACAGGAGGTTGAAAGATATCACGTATTAGTATAAATTAGCCTGCATAACAGGCGCTTATTTAGCCGAGCGCGAAGCGGGAGAGATGGAGCGCGTAGCGCGAGACGAGGGGAAGAGAAAAATAAGCGCCTGTCGCCAGTCTATTGTTCATGCCCTTCCAACCGATCGTCTGATGATCGGAAAACGCTGATTGGTCAATTCATACCACGTGATACTAATGTGAGCAAGAATAGCAAAAAAATAACAAACATGGCGACTATGAGTTTTCAACGAAGCTATCAAACTTGCGCTTGATTTCTTCCCTCACGTCGAAAATCTCAAGAAAGAACAAGAATATGGGCTAAACTACAGAATACAGGGCCAATTTTGTAGGGTTTTATTTTTTACTGGCTCGGTGGCTCGCTAGTCAAACGGCCCGCCAGTCAACTTGAATGGCTCGGCGGTTCGCCAGTGACTGCCAAGCCGCCGAGCCACCGAGCCACTCCGCTGTAGTATATCTACCTCGTTCTTAAAGCACTAAAGCGACTGCCGAGCCGTCGAGCCACCGAGCCACTCTCTAATATATCTACTTCGTTCTTAAAGCACTTAAGTGACTGCCGAGCCGTCGAGCCACCGAGCCACACTCTAATATATCTACTTCCTTCTTAAAGCACTTAAGTGACTGCCGAGCCGTTGAGCCACCGAGCCACTCTCTAGTATACCTACCTCGTTCTTAAAGCACTAAGTGACTGCCGAGCCGTCAAGCCACCGAGCCACACTCTAATATATCTACTTCCTTCTTAAAGCACTTAAGTGACTGCCGAGCCGTTGAGCCACCGAGCCACTCTCTAGTATACCTACCTCGTTCTTAAAGCACTAAAGTGACTGCCGAGCCACCGAGCCACTCTCTAGTATATCTGCCTCGTTCTTAATGTGCTCAAGTCACTGCCGAGCTGTCGAGCCACGGAGCCACTCTCTAGTATATCACTGCCGAGCCGTCGAGCCTGTGACAAGCACTTATCCTCAAAATTTGGCCCTGTATTCTGTAGTTGTATTCGGCGTTGTAAGAAGGGAGAGATGTGTTGGGTTTGTTGGTTACTGGGTTTGGTAAAAGTTTAATTTACCATCTTTACCCAAAAATCTTCGAGCTAGTGAAGTGCAAGACAGGATGCCATGTGCTCGTTGTTAGTGCGTTGAAAGCAATAACTGTGGAGCAAGTCCAAGAGATGAACGAAATACCACGTGCCTTACAACCACTATGCTGAAGAATCACTGTTTCTGTAACTTAAATAGGCCAACGACTTCACTTTCGTTGAAAGACGGGAGGCAGCGCCTAGGCGTCGAGCGCAATTTTGTTGTACTCCACAGCATTCTTTACGGCACCTTGTAAAGCGGAGTAAAAGAACGGCGTTTTCTGCCCAACTTCTTTCACAAAAGCAGCGTTTCTTAACTCAGGAATCAGTGCTGTTGTTCAGCAAATTCTTTGAATTAGCAAACTTTCTACACTGCGTTGAAATTTACACCTCCCGTGCAAGCGCTTCGGTTTCCGTGGAAGTCATGATCGTAAACAATGCACAGAATGCACTCTTGTAATTGCTTTCTGCCGCTCGTAGAACTATCGATGCCTGATGTAGGCCTGGGTCAAATCTGCTCGTAAAATGGCTTATTCTGCCTGCCGGCAATGCTCGCAAAAAAACGCTTATTCTGCTCGAAATTCTGCTTGGACAGCTAAATACGCGAGCAATCTGATAAGTTTCCTGCGAATGATTGAGAGCTTTTTGATTGGTCAATTGAAAACTAACCGTCAGTCGAATTTTGTGGGTGTGTCGGGGGGCGGAAGAGCATGAACAATAGACTGGCAACAGGCGCTTATTTTTCTCTTCCCCTCGTCTCGCGCTACGCGCTCCATCTCTCCCGCTTCGCGCTCGGCTAAATAAGCGCCTGTTATGCAGGCTAAGTATAAATCTACTAGCGTTCTATCACGAATGCCGTTCTCTGATTGGTTACGCTACTCGCTATCTATTCTGTGATAGATATTGAGTAGCAATTGTCAACAAAATGGCGGCCGCTTCTTCGCGTTTTCGAAGTGTCTGCATGGAGGATTTAGATAATTTACTTGTTTAGCTTTGAACGACTAGTAGATTTATACTAAAACAATTAGATAATATTCGCTCTCGATTTCTATGCGTGATAGCTGATTCGGGCTCCGCCCTCATCAGCTATCAGGCGATAGAAACCTCGAGCTCATAATCTAATTGTTATTTATAAGAGGTAGTGAGTGTCAGTCACGTTTTCTACAGTGGAACCTTGATTTAACGAATCTCTATAAAGCGAAGTCGTCGATATTACCTACGATATTCTCCAGCTCGACCTTTTAAAATGTATGGAAAAGGACTTCGATATAACGAAGCAATTTCCCTAGACCCTTGGCACTTTGTTATATCGAGGTTCCAATTCCGTAAGTCTACGCTGCATGAACAAAACAGCAGTGTACATTTCAGTTAATGTATGCCACCAAACATTTTAAGAGAAGTTTTGAAACCACCAGTATCTTGTCAGTATCTCGACAAATAGTCGCCTTACACCTGCTTAGTTATTAGTTAAAGATCATAAAAGAAAAATATGTTACGAACATTAGTGACACAATCGCCTGCTCCTCGTTTGCCACTTAATGTTATTGCCGCATTTTGGCGTCATTGATTTCAACAAATACTTACCCACTTTAGCTGTGTTCTGCCGACTGTACCACAGACATTTACAGAACTTTACATCAGCTCTTTGATCGTTCCTCAGAAATGTTACGAAGACGTTTCAAATGCCTTTCCTGAGATACAATCCGGTTATGATTACGGCAACGACTTGCTTGCGGATAAAAAGTTTAGAGATCAGAACAAGGATAAAATTGAGAAGGATATGGACAACATTGGGGCCAAGTTCGAAGACCTACAGAAGGACATCAATGACGAACAGGAAAGGTAAGAGAAGTGTTTACTTGTACTGTCATCAACATCGTCGTCGTCGTGGTAATTATCATCATCATTATCATCATCATCATCATCGTCAACATCATCATCGTCGTCATCATCATCATCAGCAGCAACAACATCGTCGTCATCGCCATCGTCATCGTCATCGTCATCGTCATCTTCGTCAATAGAGAATGTTAGCATCGGTAACGAGGGCGAGTACGAGAACAAGTACAACTTGTACTCGTTCTCGAAGTCGTGCTGCGCGTATTTAGGTAAGCGTATAATACGAGTTCCAGTCTGCACAAAATACTATTTTTTTTGTATACTACATAATACCGGTAATCAAATGTTAGCTCAATAGAGCTACTCTGATAATTCGAGTTGAAATAAAGTGTATGTATAAGTATATTTCATATCCTGTCACTGAGTATGAATGGCATCATCCAGCAGAAAGCAAAGTGCTAGCTTAATAAGCTGTTTTGGAGATTGCTGTTCCGTTTTTCAACGAGAAATAAGCTTATGTAGGAATTAAGTATTTCATAGGATCATGTATTGAGCTTGATAAGCTTAGCCCTGAGTCTTGTTTTCCAGGTCACTTCAAAGAACAACACAAAGCGTTCGCGAAAACTAAATTTTCACAACAAATCGTTACTAAATTTCATCAAAGTTGAATGAATCGTTCAACAGAAGTATACTTACGTTCCCGTAAGTTCCATCTTGGTGGGAACCGCGTGTTAAGATAAAAAAGGAAATGATAGTTGATCAGATTGCAAAGAAAGACCTTATGAAAAGTGTTGAACTCAACTGAGCTAAAAACCACACCAATTCTTTGGCAAAATATCAACATTTTAAGCTGCTTTTCAAGTTGAAATCCCCCAAATTATTTACCCAACACTTGAGGATTGTTAGTATATGATTATTACTGCTTTAAACTAAAAGAAATAGTTCTAAATCAAACGCAATTTCCTTTTGACAAATTCGTACTCACCGCTACGACTTTTCGCTGCAAAGTCGTCCCAGACCGACTTGGCGGAACGAGTTGAGCACGTGGAGCTGCGCAGTATGGATGCGCAGCAATCAAAATCCCAGAACTCGTACTCGAAGTCGTACTCGTTGTCAATGCTAACATTCTCTAACATCATCAGCATCACAACCAACCTCCTGGTCACCATCACCATCATATCACCTTGTTCTGTAATCGCAGAATTTGATAATCCCACTCTTTACTACCCTCTTAAATTAGAATATTGTCTCTCTCTTTTCACGGTAAATAAGAAACGAATGCGTTTTTCACACAATTTGACGTTAATTTATATCAAGAGAACCTTAAAAGGTTCCCAATGTAACTTTATTTAGGCGACACTTAGATAGGTGTTTCAGCGGCTGATCGTTGAGTGTACAAAGCAGAATTACGAGACGCCCAGTATGAGTGGTGATTCAAACACACAGGTCAAGAGGTTGTTGGAACTGATCGCTAAAGATGAAATAACCTAACACTTAAACAATAACACTTAGAAGAGTTTGCATGGCTGCATCAGGGCTTAAAGAGTTAAAACAATCTACTAAGAAACTTGCACGTTTTTTATGGTGTATTATCCAGGCTACGCGCCTTACTGGAAGAAGCATACGCAGAAGAGGATCGGAAATCAGAAAAGACGAAAAAATGGAAGGACTGGAGAGATAAGTTGAACTCTAAGTTTAAGAAGACTCGAGGAAAGTTTAACAAAGTCAAAGGACAGGGAATTCCTACAGAGCCAAAGAAAGTTCAAGAGCAGCTTGAGCTCACTCGCGTAAGTAGCGCATATAGTCTTGATTGGAAAAGGCTGGGCCACGCAAGTGAAATGTACTAAATCCTCAGCATATTTCTTCGTTTCGAGCATGGGGGATCAATGACAATGCGTAGGCTTATTTTAAACTCACTATATTATTTTCATCTGAAATTAACTTTTTGTACAAAAAAAATTAATATGGATTTACTTACTTGAAACTTTAAACACAAATGTTAAAAGTATTTTATACAAAGGAAACGTTATTTAATCTACCTGTAAGTATAGTTTTTCCAAGCATGCATGGCAATGACATGTTCAGCTTTCCCTTTATTAGTCTTCTATTTCTTTGTCTTCTTTGGCATTCGTCTGATTCCCTCGTGGAAGGGCGAGTTTATTGCAAACCCTGATTTCCTAAGGGAAAAGAGGGAAAAGCTTTTACCCGCATGGTCCACACCATGCGTAATTTTTTTTCTCCACCCATCAGTGACTCAGCTGGATTTGTTGTTTCTCTTAGGAATGTTCATCTGACATCGCGGAGTCAGTACCCGAGATCCAAGAGGCGTTTGAATGCGCTAAGGAACTGATTGGTGATAAGAGTAGCAACCCGGAGGACAGAGAAGTTGTACAGAAAGAAGTGAACGAGATCGGCGAGGGATTTAAAACACTAAAGCTGGAGATCAACGATTACGAAAAACAGTAAGTATTTAAGGCTACAGTAAGAATGAAATTTCACGAGTAGACGTAGTTTTGAGGAGATTCCAGTAAGTTCTGCATGTTTCCGAGACAACGCGCCGCTTTTCTGTTTTGTCAGATTGTTTTTCGGTCATGCTGTTGGTTTTGTCCTGAGGCGGAAAATGAATTCCGATCTTTTCAATAATGAGACAAACGAAAGAACACGAACCCGCCTATGTCAAGTATTCCTCTGGCGTAAAACTCATGAAATCCCCCCGCACAAAGATCAAAATTTAGTTTGATATATCACTGGTTGCCAAACACCCACTGTCCATAAATGCGGTTTTATCTTCTGTCTGATACTGTAGATACCAATGCGGTGTTTCCTTTCTTCAACAAGCATGACATTAAACTTCAAGGTATCATCGTGATTTTTATTTAGTATTATTATTATTATTTTTTTGTTTTGTTTTGTCTCTCAAGGTTAGAGGATTTGACCCTTAAACAGGAAGAAGAGAAAAATGAGAAAGTTGATAGGTGGGAAATATGGATCATCCGAATTAGAGAGCTACAGGACAGGTGTCAAGATAAGGCGAAAGAGCTCAAGTCAAAGGGTGAACCACAAAACAAAAAGGATGTCGAAGAACAAATCATCTTAGCAAACGTTAGTATGGTGATTGTGATGGTGATGATTAATGTTGGTAATGATTATTCTTTGATTTAAGTCGAAACATCTACCTACTAAGATAGAGCCTGCCGTAACTGAAAGCCTTTTTGCCAAATGAAGTGAGGGGGTCAAGAGATTGTCAAGTTGGCGACTAAATAAATGCAACACATTTGTTTGAGAAAAAGAGCAAAGAGTCGCTCGAACAATGAACAGTTTACCTCGCAGCAATATTGAATAAATGAATTATGGTGAATGTTAACGAAATGGTTTCTCTGAACGTAGATGCAGAAGAAGATTAGTTGTTTGATATTTATTCATTTAAGACTTTTTCTGTGAGCCCTCTTTGTTTTCGCACGCGAGCTCTTGCCTCTTCGCATTTCTACCTTGTGTTTCCTTTACTGATAATGAGACACGTAAGATTTAGACTACGTCTTATGCAGTCCCTGTTGTGTTGCTACAGGAATGTAAAGTGGAGCTTGAGTCTGCCAAGCCAGTGATTCATGAGGGACTAGATTATGGGAAACTTCTACTGGACGATGTCCTCGTCGATGACGATAACAAAACTGAGATTAAGAAGCAAGTGGACGAAGTGGAATCTGATTTGGCCAAAATGGAGAGGGATAATGCTGATACAGAGGGCAGGTAAGAAATAATGGTTTTTGGTGGGTAAGTCAGTCAGTAAGGCAGGTTATAAGACAGTCAATTAGCCTTTGAGTCATTTAACAAGTCCTTCGGTCATCAGTCCGTCAGTCAGTCAGTGGGTCAGTCAGTCACGCAGGCAGTCAATCATACATTCCACCAGGAAACCAGGTGGTTTTTATGTTAGTAAGCAATTATGCCCCCCGCCTGTCAATGATTTAGTCAGAGGACCAGTAAATCAGACGGCCAGATTCTCAACTCGTAGTGTAGTTAAATAATAAATATGGGTTATTGGCCAAGCATGAGGTCAAGATGGCGGGATATTGGCAAAGTTCTTTTTTTTGCGTGTTTATGGACCAAGACGAAGTCGAGGTCCATAAACACGCCAAAAAATAACAAGGCCAATATCCCGCCATCTTGACCGAACAATCTTAGTCCATAAAGGATTTATTATGACTCAAAGGACGCTATTAAAAGACAGTAAAACGCGGGACGTACGGGCTATCCCGAACGGTCAAGATGGCTCCATCTTGACCTCGCGGGTAGCCAATCACAACAGGAGAATTGATTCATCTTGACCGCTGAAAGAGCCAGTCATATAATAAATTACTATAACCAGGCCTCTGTTTGACTATTATTACTATTTTTACAGGTTGGAAGTCCTCGCTGCCCAGTATGACACAGACAAGAAAGACAAGTTGGACAAATGGGAAACTTGGAGAGTGAAGATCACATCAATCCTTGCTTTCAACCGCAACCGCTTGAATGACCTCAAATCCGAAGATCCTTCAGCAGATCCTGAAAAAGTTGAGGAGCAACTAGCAAAGGCTAAGGTGAAAACACAGTGAACTAAAAACCGAAAGGCGATTACACTGAACTACTCTGCAACACATACTGTAACGTACAATGAATGAAAAGTTTCAGTTTGTTACACAATCCGACCTTTATTAATTCTTATCCAGCCTAAGCAGTTTCTAGAAACTTACGTCATGCTACACATAGTCAATATAAACTTTAATGATTGCCTATTCTCACAATAACAACAACGCCCCAAGCAAGAATGAAATATAAGCGACCAAAGGTCACTAGGTCGTAACGGAAAGTTGATTGACAGTTATGCTGACTACAGATTTGTGTGTTTGTGTTTGTCAGGATTGTGAAGACAGCCTGCAGAATTCTGAACCAGAAGTAAAGTTCGTTTTGGAATACGGCGAACAGCTGATTGATGATGACCTTACAGACGCTGAAGATAAGGAAAAGATCCAGGGAGATGTAGAGGAACTAGGAAAAGCTTTGAAAGATCTCAAGGAGGATGCTGCGAAAGAAAAGATAAGGTACTTTGCTCTTCAGGAATAATCGCGTTACATTGAATTATTAGAGTTTCTTTAGTTAGTGGTGATAGCGATGCTGTTGATGGTGTGATGTTGTTAGTTAGTGGTTTTGTTGTTGCTGCTGCTGTTGTTGTTGTTGTTGTTCAGGTTTGTTCCTTTTGGAAACGCTTACGTTTGGGTCATGCAAGTGTTGTGACTAACTTCGGTAGCTTTGTTAATTTGGTTTCTCGTTAAGACTTGCATAATGATTGACTTCTTCCGAATCGAATATTTAAATAGCGTACGTGAGTTTTGAATGTGCCATGTTCTTATCCCAAAGTTATTAATCTTCATTCGCTTCAAATATTGTCTATTCCAGTGAATGAATCTCTGAAATGGAAACGGTTCAAGCTGAAGACTCTTCAGTTAACTGCCCTTGGCGCTGGCATTTTTTATAATACTTTTCAAGAGAAATGCGTTTTTCTTATAGTTTTGATCGACGTCTGAACTTTTAGAAGTGATGGGGTGTATGGAAGAACAAATCAGGGAAAGTGCGAAGCCAAAAAGTTGCCAAGAAAATATCTGTAAGACAGAGATATTCCTTAACAGTCAAGTTCTTTTTGTCTTTCTCTAGACTGGAACAGCTCTATGTCCTGCAAGATGACGAGAAGAAACAAAAACTGAAAAAATGGGAGCTATGGATGGTCCGGATTACTGCACTAGAGAAAAGATGCAAGGAGAAACTTGATGATCTGAAGGCCAAAGGGGAACCACAAGACAAGAAGGACGTTGAAGATCAGATCATTGTGGCCAAAGTCAGTTTACCTTTTTAATGCATCTTACTGTTTGTGAGCAAGGGGGATAAGAACATTAACCTTAACCTTTCAATCGCATGCATTTCTGTCGTCGAATTTTTACGCCAACCGTCGTCAAAATGCGGCTGTTGTTACATCCGTAGACACATCAAGAAAATCAATTGAATATGTTACATGTATCATGAAAATCCTAAAAACGAGCGAGAACATACGTATTAAGGCGCATTAAGAGATCCACATGAAACTGGTTCATCACGGAAATTAGATTTTAGATTCCTCGCACATAGTTGTTTTGCTTTGCAGTTAATGCGACTCGTTTAATTCGTATGATGTGTCTCATAGTTTCTTTATAAAGAACAATCAAGTTCACTTCTGAACCTTTAATATCTTGAGAAGTGCCTTCAGAATTTTTTACCACCGATTTTGTAACACGAAACAGTCCCTCAACGAAATCACATAATATCCACTTCTTTTGGGGGTGATTTAATACTGTGGTTAAAGGAGAATGCCATCATCCCAGATACTTACCAAAAGAGTATGACTGTCTTATTAGGTTTGAAACCAGAAAGCTCTTCTCGTCATAATAGTTTACTCAATTTTTGTTTCCTAATTGCCAAGTTTTTCATTTGGCGCTGTAAAATTAGGGAAACTCCTCCAAACATTAACGGTTTTCTCCACCTACTGTCTTCTCAATATAAGATGGACGCGTACACTTACACCAAGGAGAATAAGAAATGGGATCCTTTGAAAGAACTTTTAAACTTAAGTTAGACAGAAAAGTTAGTCTCACAGTCTCCCTTTTCTCCTTCACATTGAGCGACAATTAATACAAATAGACACATGTGCATACAAATATACTTGTAACACTTCCGTCTTACCGTAAGCTAAGATACCTTTTCATTAATGTACTTTTCCGACATGTTGAATTTGGCTGCCATATATACCTGTAATTTACTTTTCTCTATTTTTGTTTCACTAGTTGTTTTATAACATGTAACTGTGCACCCTGTTTTGTTATGTTCAGTGCATTTTTTTTCTTTCTCCTTACTTTTTGCCATTGATACCGCTATTAAATTCCTGTAACTTGCTAGCATTGCGATCTCCGTCCAACAACACTATCAAAATGACACTATCTAGCTCTGGTATTGGGAGCATCTCGCTGAATTGTCCAAACATCTTTGGGATAGTACACCGGTTCTTTTAGCCAATACGCATGGTGACTGAAAGAATAAACTCATCCTTTCACTTGAGCGGTGACGTTCCAGTGAGAATATGGTTTGATGGCGTTTTGGTTACCACATACGGCGGCTATGACAGGCTGTATACCATCGGATTGGTCTTGTATGGAAACTCAAGCACGCTAATTGATATATTACTAATAGGAACTTCAAGACGAATTGGAGTCGGCGAAACCCGAAATTTCCGAAGGTCTCGCTTACGGCTCGCAGCTTCTGGAAGATCACCTGATTGATGACGAGAGCAAGGCGGACATCAAGCGGGACATGCAGTACGTGAACGACGACTTCGCTAAACTCGAGAAGGCTAAGGATGACGAGGAGAACAGGTAAAGTAGTATTCTTGTGAGGTTCAATAGTCTCATTGAAGAAGGCACGTTTAGGGGTTCAGTAGTAAAGAAAGCGTCATATGCAGTTATGTTCACAATTGTTTGCCCTGTGGTGTTTCGCAAAACCTGCTCCTTTTAGAATATTCTCCCTCAAATAAACTTCTGGCGACAAGGCCAAGTTTCAAATTTGAGTTGAAAATAAAAAGCTCATCCCTTAAACAAAATCGATGCAACTACTATTTGAGTTTTTTTTCTCCTTACAGGTTGAACTATCTGCTTTTATTCCATGAAGAAGAGGGCAAAAGAGAAAAGCTTTCGAAATGGGAGGACTCGGTAACTCGCATGAAAGGGCTGATGGGCAATTGTGAAGAAAAGTTGGAAGAGCTTAAATCGAAAGGTGACCCGAAAGATAGAAAGGAAGTGGACGAGCAAATCATCTTAGCTAATGTGAGTTTTTTTATCCTTCGTTATAAACAGTAAAATGTATATTATTTTTGTCTCACGATGTAGTCATTTGTGGAAGAAGTAACATTGTGGCGTTGCTCGAGTGACCACCAAGCATTTCGTTGTAATTCATACCTACACCAAGATGAAAAGTAACAATTTTTAATGACAAGTGTGTATGTCGAGGAAAAAAGGTCCCGCACATTTATATGTTTATATGTTGTTTTGTTTGTTTTTTGGTTTTGTGTGTGTTCACGTTCCTCTCAGAAACACAGTGTTGCGCTCACTAGCTAGTGCCATTTCATACCCGGCAAAAGACCTAAATTTCTGCCCTTGTGGGTTCCATGGCAGGGCTAACTTAGAACTGGTGCAATTCGGCTCTCGCAAGGCGTGGCTATTTTCGCCTCAGCTCCGACGGTCTGTGAATATTCGCTAATTTCAGGCTTCGACAGACAGCAGACAGACAAAGCTGCAGTTATGTTGCCATTAAGTCTCTTAGCCTCCCTGAATACACCATGTTCGTATTCTCGGTATTGAACTGGATCTAGCATGAAGTGGAGGCTCATGCGGGGGAAAGCCTCGTGTGCACGCTAGTTCAGCTCATTACGGAGGATACGAATAAGGTCTATTACAAAAAGGCGATGGTGTTGACGACGACGAAGACGACGACGACGATGATGATGATGATGATGGTGATGATGATGATGATGGTGATAGTCATAATTATTTTGTGATTTCGGAGGCAGGCTATTCCAACATTTGAGGACAATTCCAGCTGAGAACAACTGTTGCCCGTTCGAGACCTTTAAACCTCGCCAAGACCCCATGAAAACTTGTGACACTTGTGTTATAATCGGTGAGTGATCCTAACCGAGGTCGTTTTTTGACGCTATCAATTGTCCCTTTCTCTTCAGGCTTTTAAAGACGAGCTTGAGTCCTCTAAGCCCATAATAAGTGACGGCCTCGCCTACGGACAACAACTTGTGGAAGATGATGCCATAAATGATGATAACAAAGCAACTGTGAGGCAAGACATGGGCGAGTTGGAAGATGAGCTGTCAAGACTGGAGCGTGCTAATGCGGACGAACTGCAAAGGTGAGAGGTCGCCTTTATTAATCCTTTCATTCACAACACCACAGGGAGCCCGAGCGCTAACTATTTATAAGCTTTATTAGTTATTTATACTATTACGATAAAAAAGAAATGATTTACTTAGTCAGGGGCACCCGACGATCCAAATCAACCAAAAGCCGTACGTTTTGACTGCCAAAAACAGCAATTACGACCTTTGCGAAAACCTCAGGGGCTATGCTATGGTTTACCAATTTCGAATCTTTTAGGCCACGTTTTTAATACCAAAATCTGAGTGTACTCATTAACTCTTTTCCAACAGGTTTACCAAATATGGTTCATTTTTGCACCCTGCCTTGAAAACCCACAACTTTCTCAAATCCCGGTCTATGTTTGAAATGAACCATTCTCATTGCAAAATAATCAGTTGTTTAGACTTTATCACCCTCTAAACTGGCCAAATCTCCTAATTTCCAATGAATATGACCTTTTATTCTGTTGCAAAACCAAACACGCCTCCGGACAACACCGTAAAATACGCAACTTTGTCTCTTAGAGCTAAAAGTCTACATTGCCAGCAAACGTCGACTCCACGTCTTACCATCTGTTCCACAATTTCCTGCTCACTTTTTTAGCGCGTCGTGGATAAAGCGTTTGATTTCAGTTGCTCTCACAGGTCTGTCATTTTCGCGTTTGTGACCCAAAGGAAATATGGGAAACTCTTGTATACCGGGCGAATGAAAGTACGCCAATTTCCATTTCAGACATTTTTTAGAACCGTGTCGAGCCACCCAGTCCTGCTGACAAAATATTGCACCGATTGCGTTATTTACGAGTCAAAACTCGCCGAAATTGACATGCCAGGTCCCGAAATCCACTCACAAAACGACTAAAGACACAACTTCACTGCGTGAATTGCCAACACTCGCTCTTATACTTCGAGAGGACCACTTCTTGTGAAATTGCTTCTCACCTCTGTTTTCTTTCAAAGGATTGCCTCTACCCATCAACCCAGCTTTATGATGCCAGGCAGGGGGCTTCTGAGGTGGAAAATGGCTCGAAAAACACACTTATAAATCAAATAAGTAACGAATTGTAGCTGCAGTGTTCGTTTAGAAATAAACGACAACTAGCGTGACGAGCGTGACAACAAAGATAGAGCCTTCGGTGTTGTGGACCAGCGAAATCTCCGTGTTAACCCCTTAAATGGAGTAGCCGCAGGTCGATTTGACCTCCTAATCTCCGGAAATTCCAAAAAAAGGCAACCAAATCGCTTGTAGAAAAAGAGTTAATTGACGCCGAAAACGCATGGAGAATTACTCTCCACCGAACAGATATCTATCGAAACTTGTCGTTGGGTGCCCCTGCTTAGTGTTTATTTCTTTCTTTGGTCGTTTTGAAAGGGATCTGAAGATGGTTTCTGCGTTTGATGTAAAGACAATCGCTTCAGGCGCGTCGGAAGCTGAAGACGACGTTAATGTCTGGAGTTTCATGTATTAACTATTACCTCTCACCGGGAGCGAGTTTCGGATTTCAGTTTTTATCTTGACAAAAAAACATGCCAAACAAGATGTAGCAACTTCCGGTCAAGTCAAGTCAGTGGAGTCACTGATTCAACGAAAACCATCTCCAAAATACTACGAGATTTTATCGGCAAAGAGCTTTTTTAAAGAGCAAAATTGAACATGAGTTTTTAATTCAACCTTATACAAGCGAACCCCTACTTAATCGGGCTCGGGGAAATGGGAGATGGCCTCTTAATGGGGTTTCCTCAGGAAGTAGCCTAGGGCTTAGTAGAAATGCCAATTTATTCAAATACAAACTTGTTTGGGGCCTTGTTACAGTTATCGTCGTCGGGTTAATTGCTAGCAACTTGAATGGAATTACGTCAAGACAATAAACGTGTGTCTGAAAGTTTTTATTAGTCGTCGCTTTCCATTTCGGACTCTCATCTGCCATGTCCTTTTCCAAATTAAAAATATATATTAAATTTTGGTTGGCCGCTTAACAGAGATAAAGACGTGATAAAAAAAACCTCATTGAGACGACCAAAAGGTAAGTGCGGCCGCTTTACAGAGATGGCCACTTTAGAGGGGTTTTATTTACAGCATTTTACTGACAATAATTTCGGGCTTTGGTAACTGGCCGCTCTTCTCTTGCGGAGACTTGAAACTCGAGATGTTAATGTCGTCTCCAGCTTCCGACGCGCCTGAAGCGATTATGTTTTGAATCGAACGGAGAAACCGTCTGCGCGCTAATGGACGCAGTCGCATCCTTTCCAAAACGAAAAAGACACTTTTTATTGTAACAGTATCAACAACCTATAACACTCAAAGAGTTTAAAAATTGAAACCCGAAATTCGTAAGCCGGCTAATAGTTTGAAGACGTTTTTAAAATGTCGTCTCCAGCTTACGACGCGCCTGAAGCGATTGTCTTTTGAAATCGAACGGAGAAACCGTTCGCACTAACAGATCCCTTCCAATTAAAACGACCAAAGAAAGACAAAGACACAAATTAAGGTAAATCTTTTTTATTTTTTTTTATTTTTTTTTCACTGTAGTAGTACGAATAACCTATAAAGCTTATAAACAGCTAGCGCTCAGGCGCCCTGTGCGACACCTACATTGAAAACGTTTTTACGGTTCTCTGAGTATTTATTTTGTTCGTTCGTTCACTCGATCTTTGCGCTTTGATGAGCCTCATCTTATCTCCGGACGAAGAAACAGGGCTTAGAAAAATTTTTAATTTGACGTGGAAACTGTGCAAAGTAGTGGCGAAATTGAACCACAGAAGCACATACCTTTGTGTCTGGCGGTTTTTTTGACGCAGCAAATATTCCAGAAATTATTCTATGGAGTGAACTATTTTGAATTGTAATGTGATTGATGCTCCGTGCAACCCAAAAATACAGAACATTTTCGTTGCATACATCATAGAACGTTTTAAGGTTTTCTCTTATTTACAAGTCGTGATAAAAAGTCGAGAAATTATTTCAAGATTTGTACATAAAGAATATATACAGGTGATTAGAACAAAAGGATATAGCATCCCCTACATATAAATCAACTGATCAAGATGTTATTGTTAATGTTATTGCTGAAAAGTAGTCAAGCTTACTTCCCAAACAAAGGTAGTGCTCGGTGTGTTTTCTTTTTGTAAGTAAACAGAAAAACCAAGCGTACGTCAACTACTTTGCTGTAATTACCATTTACAATGTACCTTCAAAGCAATTAGCCCCCTTTAAGCATTTCGTTTTTTCTCTGATTCGTAGACTGCAAATTCGTATGAAAGCTCTGGTCGAAGAGTCAGGACTTATGGAAGACTGGCGTGAAAAATGTAGTATCCTGAAATCTGGAATGGATGCTGCTGATGGGAAGATTGCAGACGGGAAGAAAGCGGAGAGTGAAGAGGAGATAGAGAGCTGCTACAGAATGCTCAAGGTGAGAGACGCTACAAGTTATCCGACTACGCAAGAAACACAAACCAACTGAGTTCAGTTAGTGACGCAAAAACCAACAAAAAGAAGGTTACGTTCCAAGACATTAATCTTAGTTCTTACCATATTTCGTACTCGTTTTCTGTCATGGTATCACCCTTGAGAGCAGCCTTCTTACGTAGACGAACTGTCGTATACCAAGTCGACTCATGCAACAGAAACCGTCGCCTTATGGCGCTTCCTTCCCTTACCGTCTTGTGTTATTCCTCAGGATCTATCCGAAGGCCTTGCTCTTATGGAGCCTGAGGTGATCACTACGCTGGATTACGGCAAGGAGCTGGCTTCAAATGACAAACTAAGCAGCGATTGTCGCCAAGAGGTGGCTGAAGATGTGAAGCACCTGGAGGAGAGATGGAAAGGGCTTTTGAAAGAATCGCAAGACGAGTACGCCAGGTACGCAGCCATGTCACTGAGCCCTCCTGGGAAAATACTAGCGTAAAAAATTCGCGTTTTTTCTTTTGCCTCAAACCTATTCTCTGTTTGAGAATACTTACCCCAAAATATTTTTTTCCTCAAATATAAAAAACATGAAGCCTTTATTTCCAGTTTTGAACATTTTTATGGGCTTCTGAATACTTACGATAAACTACAAGCATCATTTGTTGCACGACCGAGCCAGAAAGGGCTTGGGTCTTTTCCCAGTTTGACGCCGCAAACCTTTTTGCATGCATGTTTACAAAGACTTACCGCGATGCAAATCAGTTTGTGACGTCAGTTTGTGACCCATGCCCCTTACAGAAGATAGTTAAATTTCGTAACTTTTACAGCCTATAAAAAGTCAAGATTTGGTTTTAAAAGGCACTAAAAGGCGCAATGCGTTTCGAACAGGTGCATAGATATATTAAGCGAAAAAAATATTATGGGATTAGGAACACTTTAAATTTGCTCATACTGCATAGGCGAAGAACAAGTCATTGCTCCGTCTATGATGGGAAAGCATTTTATCTGCCGTTTGACAATATTTCAAGTGAACCGAAGAATTGCACCGTTTATTTTCCTCAAAAAAAGAAAAAATATGCAAAGGTATCACCTCTCGGAATCACAGATTTAGCCAGTTGGCTTGTATCTGAAACGGAAATCCTTCAATCGCGTTTTATTGTTTTGTTTGTCTTTGTTTTGTTTGTTTGTTTGTTTTTTTTTTAATTTAGTTTTCCTCTTATTTGTTTCTTTATCTTCTCAGGGCTTAGTTTCCATTAATTGTGCCTTTCTTATGCATTTCTCTTCTTTTTAAGACTCGGAGTCAAGCTTGGAGCCACCCAAGAAAAGCAGAGAAACCTGGACGATTGGCATGAGCGGTGCGACGACCTACACGAATGGGTCACTGACAGGTACACCAGACTGCGCTCCCGACCTACCTCCCCTGAGGTATCGTTTGGCAGAATAAAAAGGCAGCAAAGCGTTATTGAGGTGAGTGCAGTAAACAGTATCAGTTAAAGACCACGTATCGTACCACGTATCGCTTCATAGTTTATAATATTTGATCTATATTTATATTTTAAGTTTTTTAATTACGTATTTTGTCAGTGATATGCTTTAGAGTATTTTTATAATTTTAGGGCTATATAATTATATAGTATATACCACACAAGTAAATAGTGATTTTCGCGCCCTCTGATGAGTTAACTCGGAGGTAATTAGCAAAGTACTATTCACCTCCGAGCAGCTGGCGCGCGAGATTTTAAAATTTCCGATCGCGTGTGGGTATACTGTCACACATAAAGTAGTGTTTTGGACCGCTAATTATTCAGCTTGTGTGGTATATGCTAAAACAATTATTGACCTCAGTGTAAATATCCACCACTATTCACCTCCACTTCGGTGAATAATTGTTAGTCATCATCATCATCATCATCATTATTGTTATTATTATTGTGCCTTACTTTTCACTTTATTTCAATACTTTTTTTTTCACTTTATTTCAATAATTTATAATATACAATTTAGACAAATACACAACCCGCATGTAGCAAACCTAATCGAGGCGGGTTACAATCAAATATAGTATATACCACACAAATAAATAGTGATTTTCGTACGATTCACCTGCGAGCAGCTGGTGCGCACAACAAACCTGGGTAGGATATATCCGATTCATTAACCACGTATGTCATGTGTTAAAATGTGGCCATGAAGACGAAAATAAATTGAGAGGTATTCCTACAAGTTGCGGATTATTTCTTCATTGGTTATTGTTCTTTGCAGTTTGTTCCTTAAAAATAAGTTCCAGAAACCATTTCGTCGAACGAGAAAGTAGTTGGTGAATTTACTCTCACCACTTTTGCTACCCGTTTTGCAGGATTTAGTGAAAGACTTGGTTTCCAAACAAGGTGAGGTGAACGAGATCATTGACGAGGGAAACCACTTTATCGACGACGAAGCCTTACCGGACGCGAAGAGGAAGAAGGTCCATGAAAAGATGGTCAGTCTGCACGACGACTGGAACATGTTGGCCACATTAGCGTCTGGAAAACAACAGAGGTTAGTGTTGAATCTACCGTAACTGTTGGCAAAACTTGCTGTTTCCAGTTTGAGTTGAGGGATTGAAAGTTGCAGATCGGAATGTTTGACAGCTCTACTTGTTCATTTATTTGTAAACGCACGCACTTGGCTATTGGCAAGATATAACGTTCGTTGTGCATGTTATATCTTAAGAACTACGTATAGATTTTACCTCCTGGGTAAATTGCCAATTTCCGGCTCCTTTGCTTAAGAGCTTGTAAGGATATTATGAAATTTCAACTGCTTTTCTTTGGTTGACGTTCACCGAAACTCAATTTTACCCGCCTCTTTTCACAACAGTGGTTCACATCTAATTCACAGTTCAAATATATGATTTTCATGTATTCATTCTCAAATATTCATCACTCAAGGGTATATTACGAACCAACAAAACGACCAGCTCCCAGTTGGCTTGTTAGCTTAGTTGGTAGAGCACTGCACCGCTATCGCAGAGGTGGTGGGTTCAAATCCCGTACAAGCCTGAATTTTTTCAGGCTTTAATTTCACTACTGCTTAAGTAGTGTTCATAACTGCGATGATCATTCACATATTCATTAGTTCGTGTGTTATTGACAACCCCTGTGACGGGAATCCACTGTGACAATAATAAAACGAAGTCGTTCTCATCTGAGATCAATGTTTTCGTTTTCTCAGTGTTCAGGTTTTGCTTCTTGAAAAGGAACAAGAGCACTTGGACAAGAATCAAAACTGGAGAAGGAAGATAGATCCTCTTATGATGTGGGTGTCATCAGCAGAGACAAAACTCAATACTCACTTTGATATAGCACCGGATCTAGACACAGTCAAGAAACAGAAGCTTGAGCTGGAGGTAATAAATTTAGCCCTAATTAATATTTTTATTCAAGAAAAGACAAAACAACGGAAAAGTGGCGGTCAGTTATAGCTGTCAAATTAACGTTGACTGTCACTTGAATGAGGGAATGAGGCTTTAACTTTGAATCCAGGTTCTTAGAGGGTAGGAGCCAACTTGTTTAGCGTTTTAGAAAGGAAAAGGTGTTGGTCAGTAGCTTTCAGTTGATTTGGTCGGTTATGTTGTGACCGGGTTCAATCTTATCCTTGGTTTAATTTTTCTGCCCCCCCCCCCCCCCCCCTTTGTTTTAAACTAATTATCATACATTACCATACATTACCATACCCAAAAGCAAAGTGAGAAAAATTTTAAACCGAGGATAGAATTGAACCACAAGAGTTTACATAGATGGATTTCATGTAGTAGCTATCGAGAGAAAAACGTGGCCCGTGGTTGTTACTCAGGATTTCAACAATGACATGTTGTCGCATCAACGTGAAGTAAGCGATACTCTGGAGACTGGCGACAAGTTGCTGAAAGATTCCGAACTCCCTGAAGACGACAGGACTGCTATACAGAAAGAGGTCCTGGATTTGAGCCACCGCTGGGAGAACCTCGAAGAGCTAGTCGCGTGGAAAACAGAAAGGTATAGCAACTTATTCTTTGATTCTAAATCTGAAGATCTTCGTAGTTATTAGGACATTCGCGTTAGGCGAGAAAGAAAAACGTTAGTGTTAGTTTAAAAACGGATGCGTGAGTTTGGCACAAAACTTAAATTTCGTAGAGTTCTGGTTGAAGCTCTATGGAATATAAAAATTGAAAAATCGCCATTTTAACAGAGGAATGTTTGAAGTGCCGGCAGTGCCTTCCTGCGGGCCGTAAATTTCTTAATTCACCTTCAATCATGAGTATGGGCCTCTTCTTTTATATTTTCGCCAGCTTGAATACATCTCTACTCAGCGTGAACCCGGTCTTTCACTGCAAAGCGCTAGCAACCCGAAGAGTGTGCTTCTCAGGTTTACACTCACTCGGACTATCGTCCTTCACCAAGCTTTGATATTACCCTTGGCTTTAAGCCATTTAAAATATTACTGCACAGCTTCTTTGGGTAGAAACCAACGAAAATAGTGACCTACCTAACCTTCTTTTCTTGTAGTTAACTAAATCCCAGAGTAACGAAGGCCGATAACTCCAGTTCTCACACACTGCTGGTAGGCATGTCAAGCTGACCGCCACCGCCTGACCTTTATTGCAAAATCAAAGCTAATACAAGTAACATAACGCTAAAAACGAAATAACGAAAACAGTGCAAGGCCTAGTCCCTAGGCGTTCTCGGCTCAGTTAAACCCAACTGTCAGCGGTGACGTCACCGAGAGAGACTCGCCGAGAACGCCTAGCAAATACTGCCATATCCACCATAAACAACCCTGAATATGCACGAGATCGTACGTTACAATAATGGCATAATATACCTTTGAGGTTGCTGCACAAAGGATGGGTGTCCACATCGCACTCGTCGGAATCTACAAAAATTTTGCTCACGATAAAAAATGTGCGGCGAAGTACATGGAACTTTAATATGAACACGAGTGAACTTTGAACGGAAAAGCAACGCAAAATAACGGACTAAAAAGGTTATTCCACAAAGTTAGAACTTACCGTCGGTTGTGGGCACTTCCACTGAACGGATTTGTCGCGTCGGTGGTAAGCTTTCACACGATACGGCGTGGAAACTAGTAAATTCCAACCAGGCATTTTTTGCTAATCAGGGATATTTTGACAATATTTGCTAGGCGGTCTCTCCCACTCCTTCCCAGACTTCACGCGGACAAGGGTGGAAAGAGGGAACGCCTAGGGACTCAATCTCGTACCCAGAGTCCTCAGGCTCTTTGGCCAGTGGTTAATCGCCAGGAGAGACTCTGGGATAAGGGAAAAAAATCAGATTTTTTGACTGGCTGGCGGCTGAACGGCTTCCATTGTTTTAACCCAGATTTTCTGGGAAAATGGCGCTCCATTATCCCAGACTCTCTCCGGGCGTCCACCGCCGACCAAACAGCCCGAGGACTCTGAGTACGAGATTGCTAGGGACTAGGCTGCAAGGCTTGTACATTATACTGGTATTGTACAAAAATAAAAGCGTAAAATCTTTGGGTGGGTGGGCGGGAGGTCGGCAATGGCGGACGCAACAAAAACAACTGCCCGCCCCATAGGTCACATGACCTATACCCAGGCCCCAGCGGTGTGTGAGAAAAACATTTTTCTCTTATTTCATTTCACTCAGCCAGTGAAAAATTACTCTTCTTTCGTCAGGTTAATTCGTGCTTTTTTCTTATTGCAGAATTGATGACACGATTGTTAAGCTGAAAATACAACAAGAAGATAAGCTTCAGAAGTGGCATGAGGGACTGGGTGACGTTAATGTGTGGATGATGAAGACCAAAGTCAAGGTGGATGCAGAGACCATTCTCGCTACTGATGTGGATACCGCTCTGGAACAAATAGATGACTTCCAGGTTTGTAAGACAACATGATGGTATTTGACCCTACTGCTGACATATAAAAAAGGAAATTCTGTTGGAAGATTCAGATCAGAACTAACGAGAACAAACGAAAATATTGTCCGCCTAGATACAGTACATAGCCACCATGAAACTCTGAGATAACAAGGGTAACTTAAGTCATTATTACGGCTGTCAGTGCCTTCTTCATATTGATCAAATGTCTTGATCAAAAATTGGACAAGAAATTCCCAACCATCTTTAAGTACGACATTATTCGCACAAAGTTTGCTGCTGCCAAAATGGCGGCCAATTGGCGTGACAGGCCCGCTTGATTGAGCCATCTAATTGGAGACTTTCTTCTTGTGTGGTCATGTAGGAGATAATCAAAGACGCTCCTGTGTATCAGGAAAAAGTCACTCACTTGAACGAATTCAGTAGCAACCTGGTCACAGACCCGTGCCTCGGTGAAGAAGAAAGAAAACTTGTGCGCAAGGAGACTGACATCTGCAATAAACAATGGAACCAGCTTGTGAACCTCGCCAATGTCAACCAGGCCAGGTAACAAAGTATTATATGTGTAATGTTGCTTGCAAATCACCATTATGATTAAGTGTTTGATGCCGTTTGAGCAGAGAATACAGTAGCACTTGCAGCTAAGCCGGGGGAATTGGTCCGGCGATCGTTGACACAAACGAAAAAAAAAAAAAAAGAAGAGGCTCTCACGTTGGAGAGGTTATCAGCTCTCCCACCCATATTTGGGTTATTTTTATGTTTTGATTTGGATTAGAATAATCTGCATAACTAGTTGAAGTCAGGCCAAGCGGAGACTCACATAAACACAAGCTTGCGTTCGTTTGACTAGTTGAGATTACTTGCCGTCACTCGGGTAACGTTTTCAGTACAGTTAGTTCACCCATCACAAGTATGAGACAATTCAAGCTGCTTACATTGTACTCACTTCTGATAGTTACGCTCGCGAGGCCGTATTCCAATCAATTCCGGCTGCCTTCGAGTTTGTGCGGTCAAAGATTCAGCTTGCATGTAAACCACTTGCTTTGGTGACTCGTTGTTTGTCAGACATTAAAATACACCTCGCAAACGGTGAAGCCAAACAAGAAAAGGAAAAAGTTAATTTTTTCTGAAGAATACCGATCTATCCGTGCTCTTACTGACTGACCTGACTGTTTAGGATGGAGGAAAACTTGAACAAGCTAGAACGACAGGAGCAGGATGCCTTGGAGCGATGGAGGATCCGCTCAGAGAGAGCAGGATTGGCATTAGATAAGCTGGAGGGTCAGATATCCGTGATTGATGACCCGGTAGGCAATACCCTGGAGACAGTTAGGAGGCAGGAGGATGCGTTTGAGGTACATTCGGGAATGGTAGTTACACTTATTTTCTCAGAACTGTGTACTTCATCTCCCATTTAGTATCATTTAAAATACGGTCCAGTGATGATTCTCTCTACTTTTTCTATGAGAGAAAATCACAGTCATACTTAATCTTTGCTTGCCGAGAATCGTTGCTTGTTTGAACTTCTTAGTTTGTGAACTTAAAAGCATTTTTAACAAGGATTTGAAGATATGAAGACCTATATAGCTGAAGACCATTTTTCAGGCTTGCTTTTCTCAATGGTTTGAGTTAATAATAATAATAATAATAATAATAATAATAATAATAATAGTAATAATAATAATAATAATCACTTTATTAAAATCTCAAATCTCTATAGCTGAGCACAGATGCTCTACTAATTGGGGAGACTAAATCAAATCAAATTCAAAAAAGTATATTCAAATCATATCAAATCAAATGTTGGTTTTGGCGAGAGGGGAAAACCGGAGTACCCGGAGAAAAACCTCTCGGAGCAGAGTAGAGAACCAACAAACTCAGCCCACTTATGTCGCCGAATCCGGAAATCGAACCCGGGACACATTGGTGGAAGGCGAGCGCTCTCACCACTGCGCTAACTCTGCTCCCCCCGAACGCGTACTTACGATTTTCGTGTACTCTCAGTTTACAAGTATTGTTCAAAAATGCAACTCAGAGAATGCAAAAATGCAACTTAACACTGAAACATCATCATCATCATCATCATCACCACCACCACCTTCATTATATTTTTATTATAGTGTCTTTATTGACAACCCCTGACAACGCTTTGTAAAATGATAAAAGGTATATTAGTTGTCACGTGCCAATGGATTGTAACATCATTAGGCTATTCCTTTTTTTTTACCTTCTCTAGATATTTTCTAATGAAGTTGACTTAAACACGGCCCATATGATTGACACATTTGCCTTGGGAGAACAAGTCAGGAGAGATTCTAAGCTGACTATAAAAAAGAAAGAGGAAGTAAACGTTCACCTCAACTCACTGACAGCCCGCTGGGATCGAGTCAAAGATTTTCTGGCTTTAAGAAATGAAAGGTATACAAGTTTTTTTAGTAGCATACTAACGTGTCGCTCTTTATTTGGGGATGCTAAGAAAGGTAAAAGTATTCTCGGTGGTGATTTTTACGTTTTGGGGGTCAAATTAAAACCAAGTACTCTTAAGTTTCCTCATAACCAAAATACTCTTATAACACCCCCAAAATATATAAAACTATATAAAATAACGCGATCGATATTTGGCTATTTTCCCACGAAATAACGGGTAAACTAGAAAACTGAGGTGGCCCAATTTTTTAAGTTGAAAACCCCACCATCCGTGTCAAAGAGGCTTATTTACAACTTTGGTTGGCTATTATAGTATTTTTAAACAAAGCTGAAACATAATTTTGGGGTTTCTTTGCTCGCAATATGTCATCGTTTCAAAGCAATGTCAGCAACAAGTGGCATCTGAGCTCCTTTTTGAAATGCGAGGGTAACAACTCGTCAAATATGCTTTGAATCCGTTGATGTCATGAAATGTAGTACACAATACAAATTAGTAACAATCAGATGTTGTTGAACTAGTAGTCATGTTCTTGTTTTTGTTGTTGTTGATTTGCAAGATTGCCGAACGCACTCCAATCAGAATGCGTATTTTTCATTATGGACTAGATCAGCCATGCAATATACAGCGATGCGGTTCAAGTTTTGTCTTTTTACATCCAATTCCAAAAGTTCACTGTTCAAACGAATGCTCTCAATTTTTCTGCACGCTTGTTTGTTTTTCTTAAGACTTGACGAGGCTTCCAAGAGGCTTCAGCGGGAGCGAAGACATAAGCTCCATGACTGGGAAGAACGACTGACCTCTATTGACAGCTTTTTGCGTAAAGCTGAGCGAGGGACTGAAAGACTGGAACCTGTTGGAGACGACCTAGAGACTGTCCGAAGACAGCATGAGGACTTTGAGGTATATTGGCCGGCAAAAGCCATTATGTTATAATTACACGGTGTTAGCATTGTGCTGTAAATATCCGAAACAAGCTTTTCTTAAATAAAATCTTGTTTCTCCAGCCACATCCCACAAGTTTTACGCTTTCACTGCTTGTTTTATTTATATATGGGTACTTGAGCCTGAGCATTAGCTATGCCGTGCTGATGAGGCCCAACAAGGCCGAAACAGCTGTCCATGGCTGCTAATGCTTGGGCTCAATCTTTGCTTTGGTAGATTTAAGGGGTAATGCCCGATACCATGTGACCTCAGTGCCCTTTAGAGTGGCTTCAGCTTACCAGATCACATTAATTTGTGAGGTATCCTTGTTACTCCAGCCACATCCCACAAGCTTTACGTTTTCTCTGTGTTAGAAATGTTCCCTTCCTTGCGAAAAGGTATCACTTTTTGTTCAAATGATCTCGTATTGCTTGACTTTTCCTTCGGTGTCACCCACCACCAAACTTTTCATTTTCTTTGTTTGTTTGTTTGTTTTCTTGTTTTTACCCGAAGATAAAATCACTAATTCTGTTCTGTTACTTTCAGCATTCCATGGGCCTGCTCCTTGGACCACAGAAACGAGTCTACGAGTTCGGAAAATTCACCGATGAGTTATTAGCTGATCCTGTCATCGATGAGAAATCCAAACAGAGCATGGCAAGCGATAAGGACAACCGTCTTGAGCGATGGGCAAGAGTCGTGGACAAGACAAACAATCACCGTGCCAGGTAGTTATCCAAAGTGTTTAGTTATCGTGTTTGTAGGAAACAGGTGGTTTCCTTTCATTTCCTTTGTGTGAAGAGATACCGTAAAAACTCTATTAAGCCCCCCCCCCCCCCCGCGGGAGGGAGGGGGCTTATTTTATTTCAGACCTCACGAACGGGGGAAGGGGGTTTAATAGAGAGGGATAACAACAAGACCTGCAATTGACCGACAGGTTTTTGAACTACAGTAGAATTTACACAGACTGCTGTAAAAAAGGTCTAAGAAACTTGGTTTTGTTACATAGATTAGCAGATTTTTCTGCACATAGCCAACACCTGTACTGTACTTCAAGTAGCATGCCCTCTGTGTTGAAGTACAATACAACTTTACACGGACTGGAAAATGCGCCAACACAGGGCACGTGATGTTTTGTTACAATGAGTTTTGAAAATCTTCACTTCTCAACAAGCATTTTGCTCTCTAGAGTCGATAAATCACGTTGACTGCCATTTTTACCCAATTTACATTATATCTCTATTAAACGGCCAACCTCTATTAAGCGGCCACTTTTCAAAGTTCGAGGGTGGCCGCTTAATAGAGGCCGTACATATTAGTTTAAAAACAAACCAACTGGGCGTCGTGGAGTGGGTTTTGTAAGGGGAAATAGAAGGGACTAATTACAAACTCTCATGTCACAAAAGGGGAGCTTATTAATAATTAGAGAGGGGGGCTTCCTAACGGGGGGGGGGCTTATTAGAGAGGGGGGTTAATAGAGAGGGGTGGACTTAATAGAGCTTTTACGGGTATGCCCAAAGTTGAACAACGATAATGAGATTCATTCTCCTTATGATAGACATCACAAAGTGTCCCCTAGCCTAATCCTCCTCACCTGGGCACAAACAGTTCTAGAAATTGTAAATAACTTTGCGTAATATGAAATACCCAAATTCAGAGTTAACATGCTTTTCTCGACATTTGTTAACGCCTCCTCTGGTGACATGAAGGCAACAACTTCTTTTTCCTATATTTCTTCATTCGTCAGAGTAATTTGTACCCGAGGGCACTAATCAGCCAAACCGATGCATTAACTAAACTCAAATCTGGTAACTGATAGCATTTTCAAACAGTGCAAGGCAAAGAGATTGGAGTCAACTAATCCTGTTCATTTTCAGGCTGGAGGAGAAACTGTCGAATTTAGAGCAAAGTGAAGGTGTAGTTTCCAAATGGCAGGACGAGCTGGCCACCATCAAGGAAGAGGTCCAGAAAGTCGAAAGTGTCTGTGAACAAGAAATCGCTCCAGATCTGGAAGGACTTGAAAAGCAAAAGAAGGAAACCCAGGTTGGCTGAACTGGTATTTTTATGATATCATAAAGTATTAACAGCGGAAATAGAACAAGGGCACCCAGTGGATTATTTTAGTGGAATATTTGTTAGAAAGAGTTAATCGTGTTAGGCCAGTTTGCTACTTGTCTTTATGGTGTCCATATCCGTGTTCGTTTTTGTATTTTGTCTCTACGATTGCCTCGGAGACAAACGATGCCTTAAATACGACAAAAGAAAATAAACAGAAGGGATTTCGTGAACACTAAAAGCATTGAGAATTCTTAAAGTTGAAAAATCCAAACCCATGAATAAACAATATACTTCTGCTGATAAACAGTATAAAGTTTTTCTATGATTGTCATTTCTTTTGGCAGTCTCTGGTCGAAAAATAAATAAATAGAAATTGAATAAGAAACAGGTGAAAAGCGGAGCTTAAAATGTTCTGCTCGTTTCTTCATATGATATTTTTTTAAGCCTCTTTTCCCGATCTTTTGATAGAAATTGAAAGACGAAGTGCGCAAGCTCGACGGTCAGGTTGAGGACTTCCTTAAGAGTTCTGATAATTTGCTTGATGATTATGACCTTGCCGACCACGACCAGAGGACGATTGAGCTGGAGACGGAGTCACTGACGAAACGGTGGAATAAAGTGAAATCTGATGTAAATACAAGAGAGCCAAGGTTTGTATAAGAGTTCTTACTTCTTGTGTTGCGTATCTCTCTTTCTATTTGCATATTGATTAGGTAATCCAACTAAGGCTGGACAACAGGTCAACGTGTCAGCCTTTTGTCTGGGTTAAAGGGGACAAGCTACTCTAACCTATACGTTACAATCAGCTACTTGGATATAAAATCCTGATATACAAGAGACCTGATCTGTTCACTAACAGTTGTCAGTAGAACATATCTAAACTACAGCCAATGGTATTCTTCGCTGCAATCACTACTAAAAACAGATTGCCGGTTGGACGCTCTAACCACTGAGCTATGGGAGACTCCTGGTGAGCGAGTTCGTAAACTAGGTCTTATATCTTCTTATGTGGTTCTTATGTGTTCTTATGTGTTCTTATGGTCGTAAACTAGGTTCTTATGTCTCCCGTAGGGAGCTCAGAAAATTCTTTTTCTGAGTAATTCGACTTGAGAACGCTTCTTCATTATTCACACTTTATCCAAGTCTCCATTCCATTTATCATAAAAACAGATTGATTGAAATTTCAGACTCGACTCCGGACATTTGCGCTTTTTGTTTCAAAGGCAGCTCAATTATTGTTTTTCTCACCAGGGAGTTCGCGTAACTGTATAAAAGACTAACAATACATGTTGTTTTGAAGCTTCTTTACCGAGAAAATTTGTCCAGTATCTTGTGACCGTGCTTCTCTCGTTTTTCTGCCTGATTCTTGTCCACTCTTTGAAATTGGCACACCATCTGTTTTTTATGCAACACACTTGGTGTTACGCCCTGCAATAAGCCATCCCTGTCACAACGTAAGGTTTCCTTTATAGGACGTCGTTTTCAAGGGATCGTATTCGATAAAGTACCTCCTTTTATATCCTGCAGAATCGACGAAGAGATTCAGCGTGTACAAGAGCGTCAAAAGCAGTTGCTGGAAGAATGGAAGAACTCTTGTAATGTTACGCTGAAGTGGATTGCTGACACTTCTGCGCGTGTGCAGGCTCAGAATTCCACTGCCAAAGACCTCGATCATGCGCGGGCTCAAAGACAGGAAATCGAGGTTGGTGGAATTCGCTACAAACTGGAGAGTAATGAGAATGCTTTTAGAGTTGAACTATTGGATTAATCAGAGCTCTGTGTTGAGGCAATTATTAGAGTAAGTGTAACGGCCAAGTCAGAAGCGTGAAACACCTTTCATTTGGTATCTCGAAATCTCGAAATTGAAGTCTGGTTGGGTACGAGGTACGAGTCTCAGATTCATCCTCACATAAGATATCAATCAACGCTCTGTATCAAACAGTAATGGACGCCATGTTATCTTGTTAGGACATAATGAAGGAAATCAAACAGTACGACAAACAGATGGATAAACACGACCAACTTGGTGACAATATTAGTCATGACCCAAGTATGCGTGATCTGGAGAAGGGCCTGGTAAAGAATGAGAAAGCGTCAATTATAGGACGATGGAAAGAACTTATGTCGAATACGGAGACTGCAAAACAAAGGTAGGCGAAACATTTCGTGACGTATCAGCACCATCCCGCTGAACATAGAAACAAAGTTTCCTTCCTTCAAAAATTTTCGAAAGGAAAATTTCCTCGAAACTGATTTGAGGAACGTTTGCACAATACTGTGTTCAAACGTGCTTTGTGCTTTATTTAACTCGAGGATGACGTGGGATGTCTGCAAATTGAAACCACTACGTATGGTTCCCACTAAAACCCAAGTCTCATTTGTCCCCGACATAAAAAAAGAACTTAGCTTGAAGGCAAAATGCGGAAGGAGATCGGTTGGGAACTACCTGTTTCACATGTGGTGGTACTGTTTGACCTGTGTTGTGATGTTCATAAATATTACCAATTTTCTTTGCTTCAGGCTTGATAAGCAAATTGCACAGCTAGAGAAGGAACAACGGGGAAAAATGGCAAAATGGTCGGAGAAGACCGAACCCCTTGACATATGGCTGGTGAAACATGAGACCGTAGCGGAGTCATACGAACCAATCGGATATGATATCAACTATGTAAAGAGACAGAGTGAAGATGCCCGGGTGAGTTAGAACTCGTGCCATTGGTCGACAGCTGCGCTCGAAAACTTTGATTTAAAAGGTGACAGTTTAGGAAAATAATTGGCAATAATTTCGGGGTGAATGTGTGTGTGTGTGTGTGTGTGGGGGGGGGGGGGGGGGTGAGATAGCTTATCTCTGCTTGTAACAAATCCTTGTATGTCGCAACAGTAGTAATTGTTCCTTGACACAGAAACTGAGTTTCGTTTGATTTGGCTTTTGTGGCAATCGAGGCTCCTAAGGTCTTTACTTGACTTAAGGGGCTTTGGTATTCTATGCGTTTTGTAGGAAATGATCGCCGAACTTCTTCGCGAGCAGCCGAAGTTCGCTGAGATGACAGACTTTGGTAACCAGCTCACCACAGAGCCGTGTGTTGGACTGGAGGAACGGGTCAGGATACAGAAGGAAATGCAGTCACTACATGAGAGATGGGACGGATTGTATGCTTCAGCTACCTCCAGACATGACAGGTAACAAGCCACTGTAGTTACACAGGGTTGAACCCTGTGGGTTAGGACTAGTTCACAATGCTCAAAAGGACGGTACCAATATAGTATTCTATATCATCAGAGTAGTCACGTCATACGACAGCAGAACCCATTTCTTAGGCATAAAATTGAGAAAATAGAGATCCAGTAAGAAAAGGAGCATTCTAGGGATCAGCACTGAGCTACACTGATTTGAAAAAGGTTAGCTTTCATTATTGTGATGGGAAACTCTATATAAATATGTTAAAAATTACCTCCTCTGGCATCTTTCCCGGGTTGGCGTAGTGGACCTGGCTAGGAGAATATAAGCAAACGACCCTGGTTCAAGGCCCACTCCACACAGTTATTTTTCTTTTCTTACACGTTTTTAAGTTTAAATTAAGTTTTACTGTATGTAAGTTAACATGAAAGGAAAAAGGTCCTTTTGAACGTTGTTAACGAGTGCTAACAGGTCTGTGTAGATTAAAAGGTGGCTTCGTGGAGGTCGCGTGGTTAGCACTTTGGTTAACTCTCCTTGCCCGTGTGCCTAAATGGGTTTGACCAGCGGTCGAGTGTTCCGTGAAATCCTGGGTTAGATTTGCATGTAATGCGCTTTAACTACACCAGATTGGTCGTACTGTATGTTATCAAAAAGCTTTTTTTTTTCTTTGTGAAATACAATGGAACACTCCTCTACAGACACCCGCTTATAACGGACAGGTTTCTTTGCCCCGACAGCTAAAGAGGTCGTATAATGTATTTGCTCTTAAAGTGCATATGACACGAAAAATTTTCCTCCATTTTTAATATTTCAACATGTTTGAAAAACGACTTGAATGTGTAGAACCCTTTGAAATTCCTGAATAGCTTTTTTTAAGTGCATCGCGTGGCCAAAGCATCACGTGACACATGTCTGTGACGTAACACCGTAAACCCTCATCCACAGTCAACAGGGCGGACAAAGAGAAAAAGAGCGTATAATATGACGAGTTGTACTAATAGTCCGACGTTGCTGAATAATTTCTATGCTCGACATTTTCATTCAACCAAAAAACTGAACCGAACGGCACCGTGACAGCTTCCCGGCACCCGGTGTGACGTCACACCGGGTGCGTGGATGCGATAAGTTAGATCCCACTCTCCAAGACACTTTGGAGGCTAAATAACGCGTAATTTAAACGGGCTAAACTGGCTTTTTCGAAGATTCGAGCAGTTTTTAAGCTTCAAGTCGTTTTTCATACATTTTAACAGTTAAAAAAATTCGTGTCATAGGCACTATAAACTAGTCCGCTTAATTCGGACACCCGGCGTTAATAATGCGGACACTTTGGCATGTCCCTTTGGAGTCCCTTTTAACAAAGAAAACTTTAACAAAGAAAGCTGGAACACTGTAGATTAAAACACTTTGTTTAGGAGAGTGTTGTTTTGATACCTCCCGCACTGCGTACGCAACTCTAACCCTATACGTTTTTCCTGTCATTGGCGAAAGAATTGGTGGGAAGAAAGTTTCCTGTAACAAACACCTGCGACATGGAGATGGACATGAACATGCACATGGACACCTGTGCCACCATGTTTGTATTTGATAACTTTGAAGAGGTGTTCGCTTTTCTGGATGTCCTTTTACTGGTGGACTGGACGTTTAACTTTTCTAATTTTCTTTAGGATTCAGGACAGACTAAAGATACTAGAAGATGAACAAAGAAAGCTGGAAGACGAGCGCAAGAGATTAGAAGAAGAAGAAATACAAAGAAGGTTGGATGATGAGAGGAGGCGGCTTGAAGAAGAGAAACGAAAGAAGAAGGAGGAGGAGGAGAAAAAGCGGAGGGAAGAAGAAGCAAGACTGAAAAGAGAATTGGAAGAAAGGCAAAGGAGAGATGAAGAGGAAAGGCTGCGCAGAGAAGAAGAAGAGAGAAGAAGATTGCTAGAGTTGGAGAGGAAGCGGATGGAAGAAGAGGAGAGGAAAAGAATGGAAGAGGAGGAGAGGAGGCGAAAAGAGGAAGAGGAGAGAAGGAAGAGAGAAGAGGAAGAGAAAAGGCGGAAGGAGGAGGAAGAACGTAGGAAAAGAGAAGAAGAACGGAGAAAGAGAGAGGAGGAGGAATGGAGGAAGAGGGAGGAAGAAGCAAGGAAAAGGCGGGAAGAAGACGAACGAAGAAGACGAGAAGAGGAGGAACGCTGGGAAAGGGAAGAAAAAGAAAGGAAGATCAGGGAGGAGGAGAAACGAAAGCAACGAGAGGAGGAGAGAAGGAGAAAGGAAGAGGAAAGGAAACGAAGGGAAGAAGAGGAGGAACGGAAACGCAAGGAAGCTGAAGAGAAAAAGAAGCGGGAGGAGGAAGAAAAGGTTAGTTTGGTTTTGATTATGACGAGAAAACAGAAGAGCCGCAATAGTGGTATGTTCTCACCTTTCCCCCACCATACCCATAACATTAACTTTCGTGTTCGCGCGTGTGAATTCAGTAACAAAAACCGACTGCTCGCAGTCTATAGCAGATATAGGCTCAATATCACGCCTCTGCCATTCATTTTTCTAACCACTATAAAGAGCTGCTCTGCCGTTCTCATGGCTTTGCATTAATCATGCCATCGTGCATGAAGTTCTAAAAGAATGTAATGTACGAACAGGAACATAAACGTATGTCAAAGGCTTCGCATTTATAGTTATGATGAGTCAGCTAAGGTAGGACTTGTTGGGAGTACTGAGTGAGCTTTTAAAAATGTGCTCCAGCCGCAACACGCTAGTTAAGATGATCAAAAAGTGATTTGTAGGCTACCGTCTCTTAACTCTTAATGCACCGCAGCTGTTACCGATATGCACGTACATGTTGGCAGGAAAGACTACGTTTTTCTATACTTTATTTCTTTCTCTTCTGAAGTTTGTAAATATATCTACTTTTGAAATCTAAAGCTTTTCTAAAGATCTTAAAAATTAATTACACTGCGATGGTTTTCCTTTTTGGAAATAATTATGCCCTCCACAAATTCTCTTTAGCTGAAAGCCTTCACCTACATTACGCCAGAACCGCGTGTTCAGTTGGTTGAGCAGGAGCCTAGGCTTTCCAGCAGTCCAGCGGTGGAGGAAGAACTTGTGTCCGTGGATGAGGATGTTGTACAGGCAGGAGTGGATCCAGGTATTCTTGAAGGAAGGCTAGACGATTGGAAGAGAGGGGCAAATGACATTGACGTGTAAGTAATGTGTGATAAGGAATTACTGTAAGTTGCTGCCCTGGACATTGGGTGGCCTGATCCTCTTGACAAGGGATGTGGTTGAATTAAGGAATGATTGAACGAAGGAACGAACGAACGGTGAGACGGGGAAATGGAATGACGGACGGAAGAATGGATAGATGGGTGAAAGAAAGCTACCACCCTCGGATCGAGGAGTGTTATCGTCTCCGTATTGGATATGGCCGCTTGTCTCCGCGTTGTCAGAAAATAGAATAGATTCAGCAGGTCGTTTTGTTATCCCTTGAACGTGTTTTTGTCGCATGTTAGCTGTAAAGGTATTTGAATAACCAGTTTCCGAGATGCTTTACTTGTACTTTTTCCTTCTTTCTTAGTTGGCTCAAGGATAAAGAAAACAAACTTCCAGAAGATTCCGACGAAGAAACTATTGCTTCGCTAAAGGACAAGGAAGACCAAATTGGGGTACTAATTTATGCGATAACATTCCTTATACATTTCAAAAGTTTGAAACAGATGGAGAAACTCAAACTCATACTCCCTTGCATTAACCTTATTTTTGCGATTTTGTAAGATCGTTTTTTTGGGGGGGGGGGGGAGGGGATGGAGGTTAATTTATTGGCAAATGACAATAATGCTTTCTTTAAGTTTGGAGAACTGTTGCGTTTCGAATATTTACCTCGCTACGAATTTTTGCGACTATTCACGTTTATTTGAGAGAAAAATACTCTTGTATTTGACACTAAGTAACGAAATCGTGTAATAAAAATGAAAAACATATATATTTCGATTTTTTTCTAGGGTCTCGAAAAGGAACTTGTTGTGTATGACAGGAGGTATCACGACCTAGAAAAAGACTTCGAGGAACTTATGAGCGACAACACCATCAGGGAAGATCAACAGGAGATGATCGGCGAGGAAATGGACAATTTGAGAGTTCGATGGCGTTCACTGAACAACAATAAGGATAACAAGAAGCAAAGGTGGGGGTGATGGCGCATACAATGTAGCTGGTAGAATATGAAATGCAACACTTACTGGATACTAATGGGCATCTCCAACTTAAATATCTGACAAGCCACATGCCTCAGCACTGACTGGGATACAGAGAAATTCCCTCCTTGCTCTCAACAGCGGAGAGAATCCACGTGTTTTAAATATACAATGTATTTTTAATAATAAGTAAACGTAACTTAGCTATAGTGTGGTGTCTTTCTGGGAGCTTTTATGGAAACGATTTGGACCAGCACAATAGCAGTTTCTTCGTGTGTCAATTTTAAGCGTTATTTTCTCTAGTTAACAGCGCCTCGCGATGACACCAGTTTCATAATGTGACGTTGTTGTAACACAGCTATAAGAAAGGTTTTTTTCTGTCCTGTAGAGCGTAGGTAGCACATTCAACCAAGCGTCTCGGTTATGACTTATCAGCCACAGTGTGGCTCTTAATGAGAAAAAGCATTTAGTCAGAGGCGATGACAGCGGTTAAATTCCGTCACAATCACAAAAGAACCGACGAACGAACACCCTGAACAAACCAACGAATCGCTCTGGTTAATGTACGCACAGCATCGCCTCACTGATTTATCAGTAACTCTTCACAAGTGCAAGGTTTTTGTACCCCTTGTAACAGCTGTCCGTAGCTGCTAATTTGTAGGCTCCGTTTGGTGGTAGCTGTAGGACTCAGTTATACTTTTGTAAGCATGTCTTTACTAGGAGCTTGCCGTCATATCATCCTTGGGTAAATAATCAAGCAGAAGAAACTATAGAAAACAATAACAATATCAAAATGTCAAAAGTTGGCCCAAGTCACCCATATCAGTTGAGGACGCCTTTAATTTGTCATGTTTTAAGCTCTCAAGCCGTTGATTACCGAACTAGATTTTCAATAGACAGGTGTTCCAACAGCATTTGGGTATTTTGAAAGGAAAGGATTGAGAATGATATCGATAGCAAAATTTCTTGTGTTTTATCCGTAGGATACAGAACAAGCTCTGGGATGAAGAACAGAAGAAAGCCGGCGAGCTCGCAGCGTGCCGAGTTAACTTGCAAGCCGTGAAGAACTGGATCGAATTACGCGATAGAGAACTGGAGTCTATGGATCCAATAGGAAACGATCTTAAAACTTTATCACGACAGAAGGAAGACTTGAAGGTATCGTAGTGAAGAGAGGTGTACGTCCCTCTAGATTTCAGTGTTGCTGTGTTATCCCGTAACATTTTGATACGATGTTCAAGAAATACGCCTAAGAAATGACACGACTCGCTGCAAATCTCTGAGACATTAAGATCGTGATTAGAAGTGCACGGAAGATTGCTTTCCATCACATCGTTGAGATATTCAGCTTTTAGTGTTGTCTTTGCCGAGTATTACTTCTGACTCTGTTTTAGATATCTTGTAGCCTGTTCCAGGCTCTCAGATACTACGGAGATAATACTCTCAGATAATACGGAGAATAATGAGTCGGAGAATTCTGCTGTGAAGGAGCATTGTTCTAACACTAGCATTCAATGTTAACTTTGTGTTTTCATTGAGAATGCACTCAGAAAAGTGGCCACTTTTTTGCCCTTTGCCCTGATCAATTTTGTTTTTGTCCCCTTCCTCTTATAGCAATTTTCCAAGAGAGTCAACGACTACGATCCAAGGGTTACAGAAACAACAGATACAGCGTACAAACTGTGCAAAGACCCTGCCTTTTCTGAGGAGCAAAACAGAGTTCTTCAGCAGGATGCTCACGATTGCGAGCAAAAGTGGGATGACATCATAGAGAAGGTTAAGGACCGAATGGACGGGTGAGTACATGACTGAGCTTTTATTCCTATACCGATGAATCTGCAAGTCTTCGGAAACCTTCGGTTTCTACTGTTGGGGGGAATCGGCCAATGCATGTTTGTAACTATTCGTTCATGTTTTTTTACAGAATCATGAAAAGGATACCAAAGCTACAAAAAGACCAAAAGGAGCTTATGGAAGAGTGGATCGACGGTTCCGCCAGATTCGACAAGTCTCTTCGCAAAACGGAACAAAAGCTGAAGGAGCAAACAACTATCGGAAGAGAGGTTAGTCCAGTTGTTTGTTGCTTTTGTTGCTTCTAAGGTTTTTTTAAACTGAGTTTGTTGTTTATTTTGTTCATTTTATGTTGATTTTAGACGATGTACCGAGGCACAATGGCAAAAGCACTTTCCTTTTACCAGAGTTCTATAAGTTGTTTTATTTTTATTTTTTATTTTTTTGTTAAATTCTTCCCAATATGTTGAACCTTGAATAAAGATTGAATACCTTTTTAGGTCATTTTGAACTGAAAGTAGTAATCAAACCCGGTTAGTCTTCGAAAGTTTCCAGAAAATGATCCTAGATGCATAACGGTTGATTTTGACTTTCTTCTTGTTCCCCGTTTCTCCGTTATTTGTTTGTCCACGGAAACGAGCATTTCTATGAGAACTACAGTCATGAGCACCTTGGCATCGTGTCCTATTGTTAAATTTGCTCACTGCTTCTCTCAGATTGGCTATGAAAGGTGGACACCAGACAGCAGATCGCCGGAGCTGACAAGAAGAGAAGGAGACGACGGTGGGCAATGGAAGCCTGCAGTTGACGAATCCAATGCCAGACTTAAGAGGTTTGTAAAAAACGCAACGTGGCAATTCAAAAGATTCTTCGATCTCTTCGAAGAAAACTAACCTTTTCAACTTTAGGAAGACACAGTCTTAAAAATTCTGAAATGTTTCACAGTTATAAGCAACCTTGCAACTTTTTTTATGAAAACCTTCAATAAACAACGAATGATACTTGTTTTATAGTGTGAGAGAAAAGCTTCAAGACATCTTGCGGGAAAAGAAAAATCGAAAGTGGAGCATACTTGAAACCCTGAAAGATGTGATGCACTCAATCACCACGAGATTCCGTGGTGCCTCCAAATCTGGAGTCAGTCTGGACAAAGTGGTGGACCTCTTGGAAGACCACGAGGTAAGTGAAGAAGTGACGAAGCTTATGTTCTTTGAATCAATATAGAGCTTAATCAACGAGGACGGCGACGGCAATTAGAACGCCACAAAATAGGCTTAATGGGCAAAAAGAATCGGTCTGCACGTGCGTTTTTCATTTTAGTACATTTCTCTGTCATCCTTAGCAAAACAACAACGTGAAATGACCACATTTTAGGTTTTGTGGAGAACGTGAGCGTATGACGGTGAACTCTTCTTTGTTTTCCCAACTTCAATACCATTTTTACTAATTTAGCTCCAGCCTGGATAGTTCGCCAGCATTTTACATGTTAAACAAGTTGGAAAAATCGCGAAAGACTTGCAGTAACGAGAAGTTACATTTTGAAATGACGCCGTTTTCGTTGCCATTTCCGTCGTCGTTGCTTAAGCTCTCTATTAAATTTAATGGTTCCGCAACGCGGACGTGGACAGAGTGAAAGTTTGCTTCACTATTTGGTCACAAGCTGAACCTTCCTGAAAAGCGGTCCAATTTAAACTCACGATTCAGTTGCTGGTCATCTCACTTCCGCAACTTTTTTCTCAATAAACGTGTTTCTTATGTCAGAGAGAACTACTTACTTAATTGTATTTGTCGTGCCGTTTGTTTGCCCTCAGTCGGCTTGCAAAGATTTTTTTTTCTTTCCCTCAGACTTAGAGCATTTGCGCAAGATGGATTTACCGTGATTATCGATATTGTTTTACTCTTCCTCGTCAAACCTGTATACAAACGTCATCTATTCCCTTCCTCCGGAGTCAGGAAATTGGCGAGCTCTTCCTTCCGGCCAAAGAAAGTCAACGACTAAATCGGCAGTTCTTTCACGGTTAAGATTTCTTTTTAACATACTTCTCTTTGCTTTCAGGACATAATGACCGATACCTCAACAAAACAGAAAGATGCTGACGAGGTGTTTGCCTTGGGTGCCAACGCTCTGGATAGTGGGGTGCTAAATACTGAACAAAACAACGACTTACACGACCGAATGTCCGATCTAAGAACGCGGTGGAATGGACTAAACATTGATGTCCTCGAGCGAGAGAAAAGGTTTGTTTGACATGTTAATATAAAGGTTTTCCTTTTTAGTTGATTATTTGTTGAGGCTTTCTGAGGAAATCGGTTGAAACTGCTTGTAAAGCCAGTCAGAGTTCGTTTTATTACATTTTTCTCTTTGCCCTTTTTAGTCGTGGATACGCGAAGCGTAGGAAAGACTGTTGTTGGGGGTCAGATTATGCAAATTTGTCACTCACTCAGATGTAAACAAATCGATATGTCAACGGCAGACAAAATAGATATCGATTTTCCGAAATATTGCCGGAACACCTCTATCGGCTTTACGAAGTATGTGTAAGGAGCAAGGAGCAACAGTCGAACCGATGAACAGAATGAAAAAAGTAAAGTAAAGTAACTTTATTTCAGCTCGGATCGAACGAATAAACGGCAAAAGGAACGTTCGATCAAACAGCCAGACGGCGAAAGAAATTAAAAACAATGTTCCGTCACAAACACAGCTTCTCCTACGTTCATCCAATTCACGATCTGTGGAAAAAAATATGAGCCGTTCAACCCAAGATATTTTCCAAGTGTGCACGGAAGTTGATGACGGAAACTTTTGACACAAATATAGCTGTATTCGCAAAGCCATTTTCAGCGTTGGAAATAATATTCTAACGAGAACGTACAACGCAATCTGATCAAATTATTTTTTGTGGCGCCATCGCGTCTAGCCGCAATGTAAACACAAGTTTGCTTTGAGAAATACTTTTCGTTTTAACTGAGCGCGCCATTTTTTTAGTAAAAGTTTTGAATGAAACTTGTTTATTTTAATATCCGAAAACATGGCATCAATGGTTATTTAAGAAAACGACGGCAAATGTTGCGTTTCACATTGGAAGTAAAAAGGGTAATTTGCATATGTCAAATTTCGGTTGCGTTCGTTCGAAAGCGTTGTGTAACAAATTTCCTCGAAATACTGCAGTTTGGCTGTCCTCGTTTTGGCGAAATCGTCCTTTTGCCTGACATTTATCCGACTATACGGACAAGACAGAAACCTGTTAAGCTTTCAAAAGGAGCACATTGTTTTAACTCTCAAGATATCACCCTACCTCGATAATTCATTCAAAAGCGAATATGTAAATATGCACCCCGAGGTTAAATTGCGTTAAGCTCATGAGCACAAAAAATTCATGCTCAAAAGAGCTGGCCGCTTAAACGCATTAAAATGTTGTTTAAACACTTTCCAGAAAGAGTTTTTATGCGTTTAAACTAGTTAAAACGCCGTTTTTCTCGAGTCACCTTGGCTTAATCCACCTTATCGCAGATAAGGTCAAATATCCACGACTTCTTCACAGTTGTACTTTGATTTTTATTTTTATGTAACGAACGAGATTATCGACTGGATATAATCCATCGTACATGTTAATTCTAATGCTAATATTTTTATAACTTTATTTAACCAATTAACTGAATCTCGAAAGAAAAATGTTCCGAGGAATGGCCGACGTGCGATACTACTCACTTTCTAAAGTGGCCACGTTGCCAGCGTGGTTGCTCCGGTAGTGTAGTGGTTATCACGCCCGACTAGTAACTGGGGAACGTCGGTTCGATTCCGACTCGGGGCAAAAAGTTTTTCTTTCAATAGAGATGTGTGTCGAAAGCTGAGTGGCAAACTGCACTGTTTGCATGGTTCCATAAGTATATTGTTCTACGGCTTTCATGGCTTCGAAAGGTATTTACATATATAGTGTTCAGAACCGTTCACTTGAAATGCTCAATGAATTAAAAGTCGTGCAAAGCTTGTTTATCCCTTAGTAGCTGCTAAATTTTCGAAAACAAAAACATCACCGAGTGTAAGTTCAGGGTAAATCTCCTAGTTACTCAAGAACTATGCTAGAGTCCCGGATTCCTTTCCCTTTTATATTTTTAGCTCTATAAAGTCTGATCAGATACAAGAGTCAATAACTTCACAATTGAAAGATAAAGAGTGCAGTTGTAATACACCACTGCACAATTTGTTATGGTTTCTTTCCTGCTGAGGTTTTGCAGTTTATCATACGCACTTTTTAAGGCATAAACATTGTTGTCATTCTTTCACTTGCGAAGTTGTAGTTTTGTTTACTTGTTTGAGCTCGCCGACGGTTCACGTTCCGTGATTAAGAAAATAATTAACGCTTTCTTTGTAAATTCTCTTGGCCTTAGTGTAAACATTAGAATTGACAGTCAAATATTTGCCTTGGTGGTCATGAATGCACGATCAATTAACATTTGCGTGCGAGTGATCTTTTAAGAAGCATTTTTAATTCGCATTCCCGTGTCGCCAACACTTTCCAACTCGAAAAAGAGTTTGCTGTAACACCCATCTAAGGGTTATATCTATAATGGAAGGAGATGTTAACGATTTAGAGGCATCATTGGCTCGTGTCTCCCTAGCAGCTGACTTAATACAGAACAGGTACATATGCATCTTAAAGTAACTAAGCGTGATTTATTATTCAGTCGTCTTTGCCACTACTTTATTAACTGTTATTTAACGTTTGCGAAAATGCCTTCCTAGGTCCTACAAGAATGTAAAACCTCGAAGTATCAAACAAATCTTAAATCTCATTTTGTGCGTGTGCAAAAACAAACAGCTTCACATTAAAGCAGTGAAACGACTTTAATTGGTTACGGTCACGCTGTAGGATTTCGCCCGCAAAATCAAAACAGTGCACGAATCAACGTAAAATGAGTGAAGAGTTTAACCATACTGGAATTCTTTCAAGTTTTTAAGGATTTTAATTGGAAGGGCAGGTTTCTGTTCGACAGAGCTGCGGCGAGCCGAATTGATTAATGCTTACACTGTGTGTCATGATTGTTAGCGATCTGTCAAGTACTTATTGATTATAACATATCCTGAATACCGCTTGCCATTTTTTCTGATGAATCTCCTGGAGATGAATTCACGTAATGTGTTGGCGATGGTTTTGAACGCATGCAGACTTGAAAGTGCCATTCCTTTGAAAGATGTGGTATTGTCATCTATGAATGTATCGTGTTTACCCTACAACTTTATCTTCCAAGAGCACAAAATTAATATGCCGTGTTCCATTTCACTGTTTGCTGAAAAGCAAACAAGAGGGGGGTGAATAGGGCTCAGCAAATCCGTCGATCCGTGCTAATTTTTCGCAAAATCCGCCAATCCGCAGATATTTTTTACAAAAATCCGAATTCGCAGCGACAAGAAAGCCACGAGGCACGTCGCGCAGTGTTACATGCGAGCGCGAGACGCGAAACAGAGAAAGGAAAGACATCCTCGCGCTTGCGCGCGTCCCCATCACCTGATGTCATTAGGACAGCGTGCATTTTTGTATTTAGGCTACGTTTTAGGTCTTTACGAGTCAATCAGAAGACAGGTTCCTACAGGTCTTTGAAACGTCAAGTTACCATGTTTAAAAGAGTGTAGCGAAATCTAAGGTTTAATCCCCACCATGACCACTGTTTTGTAAAGCCGCGGCTACACGAGCGATTTCTTGCTTGCGATGGTGACGCGATTTTTTTTTTAAATTGTCGCGTCACCAGCGCGCAGTGAAAATCACCCGTGTAGCCACCCTCGTACAGGTGATGCGACAGCTCAAAAAATCGCAGAAAAAGAATCGCGAAAAATTAAACTCATTCAATTTCTCGCGATTTTTTTCTTGCGACTTTTTACCTGTTGTGTTGCCAGTTCAAGGGTGGCTACACTTGCGATTTTCATCGCGCGCTGGCGACGCGACAAAATTGAAAAAATCGCATCACTGGTGCGAGCGAAAAATCGCTCGTGTAGCTGCGGCTTAAGTCTCGTAGTACAAAACATAGCAATCCGTTTTAAACTCATATGCTCGCTTTTCCAATTGCTGGAATCGACGCAGCACCGAAACATGTTTTTTTATGAAAGAAGTCATCGCCTTTGGCACCTTCTCGGTAAAAAAATGCGACGCAATCGATGGTCTTTGTCTCAATGACCTGACCCTCCATGTTGACCGTGCCGATGGTACACGTGGTGGTCTAGTGAGGACAATGGCTGAAGCCGAGATCCTGGGGCCCTAGAGTTTTCTGGAGTCCTATTACATTGTAGGTCAAAGGTGTGTTAGCCCGTTAACTACCAAGCATTTTGCCGCAAAAACACCTTTTGAAGCTCGTGGAGCCATTTTCTAGCCAGAATCTAGCCAAAAAGAACCAAAACTGCCCAAAACTCTGTTTGCTGGTGGAGCTCCTCGCGTCCTTCTGTCCCTGATACTTAATATTAGCTTTTCAAGTTCGGCCATACACAGGGTTGAAAAGTTTCACCACCCCCTCTCCTTCGACCTTTCGCTTTTCTTGCCTCGCTTTCTTTATCTCTTGCTGGGCATTTTCTTTCGGTGGGAAAAGATTTGTGGAAAACTTTTAGGATCATAGGATTAGATGGAAGGAAGTGCAGGTGGGTAGTGGGACAAGATTTTCATTCAAATTTTCGGCTCAACGTCACTTGGTTTTTTCGCGTTTTCTCCGGCCTGTTTGACGGAATCGTGCTCATTCGGGTATGGACCTCTTCCCCCCTACACATGCTACATGTAAAAGTTGTCCATGAGCATTAAAACTGATAACGGCACGAGTGGTACAAGGGACCGCGTGGTTCTGTGCGGCCGGTTTTGGCCGGTGTGGTAGTCAGTGGTACTCGATTTAGCACCTTATGGGCAAATTGGGTTGTTTTATGCTCAAAGGTGGATTTTTTTCAGAAAATTGTGTCCTTCGCTTAATCTAGTCTAGTTCTAAGGTCAGGTAGAAAAAATTGAAACAGACAGCCAAGTTAAGTTCCACGATCCGCACTTCAAACAAACAAAATCCATAATCCACGCTGAAATATTGAAGAAATCCGTGATCCGCAGAGCGTTCAAAATCCGCCAATCCGCAAAATGTATCCTCAAAATCCGAAATCCGAGTAGTTTTTTTATCCAAATCCGCCGCTCCGCGAACCTATTCACCCCCTTCAAACAACATTTACAGCCCGACATGAACGTAGTTAACAAAACAAAATGGATGCACTTATCCAATAAATTCCACGTAACGCTGAATTTGGGTACTTCATGCTACACTAAGTTGCAATGTCCATCAGCAGATGGAATTGCTTGTGTTTGAGTGAAGATGGAGCTAGGGGACACCTTGTGATGTCTATCATAACGAGAATGAATCTCGTTATCGGCCAATCCTACAAAATATTCAATGTAAACGATCTCCTCTCGATTTTCTTTTTTTTGCTTTAAATGGAACTGTTCCCTTGCCTTTCAGGCTGGAGAGATTCGCTCAGGACATCGAGACAGAATACCAGAGATTTGACTCATGGCGTGACCGATGTGATAACATGAACCAGTGGCTCACAGAGTCCGAGAAACTCATCAAGAACGAAGACAAGATTGGAACTGACATTGATGAGCTTCAAGAACAGATGAAAGACAGCCAGGTTGGTGTCAACCTAGTTCGAATAATGGATGAGGGAGGGGTATTACGGGCGTAGTTTGAACAAGGCGTGAGCAGTTTATCCATTAATCAGTGTTCTTTCGTGGTTCAGCTTGCACAAAGAATTGTGGAAATAGGTGGAAGAATTTTAAGAATCATGTAGCGATAAGGTCTATGTTCTATGGGAGTTAAAGTCGCTGTTAGTTGCGATTCGTTTCTGCATGTTCGATATATGTATCTTTGTATTGATTAAAACGTCAAAGTATTGGAAATGAATCTTGTGTCAAGTGTCTGTGGAAAACATTCACCTAATATTTAAAATTCAGCTAATATTTCATTTGTCATACAAACATTGTTGCGATTACCCTCCAATTTTTACAGCCGCCTTTAAAGGATTTAGTGGCATACACGCAGTGGAATAGCTCCCTGACGCTAGCAGCAACCATAGGAAGGAACAAAATCCAAACGGTCGGCGCGGGGAATTTAAAGTCAAAGCAAATTACAGGCGATACTCTCGTACAACGTTGATTAAAAAATTAGAATTAAGACTATATTTTCAATGATGGAATGTTCATTCAATTTACTTACTGATTGTGTTGCAATGGTGCAGGTGGTTTTATATACTGAAACAATTTTGGACATTTTTCCTCAGCTCTTCCTTAGTGAGGTGAAAGAGTACGAGCCAAAGGTCGAGGCCATGCTAAAAGATAGCCAGGATCTTGCCGAGAGCAGCAATCTCGATAAAACAGACATCGATGGAGTAGACAAAACTAAGAATGCACTCAACACGAGATGGAAGGCCGTCAATGATCATCTTAATAATAGACAGCAAAAGTGAGTGATAAAGTTGTTATTGAATTCGAAACAGGCTCATCTAGTTGCTTTTCTGCAGATCCCTAGCTCAAGCTAGGATGCCTGTGATATATCTATTAGACGACTTTCAATTTCCAGTAAGCAGCAGTAATGAAACCTCAAAAGGCTTGTTTCCAGAAATGGCTTTCGATAGGGGATTTTATGTTTTCGCGACTGGAGATGTCTTCTGAATTCGCATAGGTAAAGGCTAAAGGGGGAAATGGTCCCCCTTCTGGCTTCATGCTACTGGGTGACGTATAAATCTGGTCCGCCACAGTCCAACAGAATGAAATCGCGGATGAGTGAACATTTCGTCGCGTCAAATTTCCCGTCAAAATCGAGCGCATGGATTCGTAACACGGCTTTTTCTATCCCCTGCTTTACGTTTGCTGATATTTTGAGTTGTTTTCTTGTAGGCTAGAATCAGCTCTTTTAGACATATTAAAGAAGGACACAGAAGGAAGGCTCGGTCGTTGGAGAGAACAGTCAATAGCTCTTGGTCTGCTTGTTACTGAGGCTACAAAGAAAGTGAACGAAGATGTGGCTGAATCGGACTTTAAAGACATTCAAGCTAGTGCGGTTCAGCTGCAGGTAAAACGAATGTTCATGTTCATGTTTAAACTATACGTAATCATCGGGTGTATTGCGACCTCGAAGTTGACTTGCTTCTTAGTTGGCTCGATCCCCCGGGGAGAGGTGAAGGCGGGGCACTCCCTCCCGCAATGGTTAGGGTTTGTTAGAGTATGCAGCCGTTAGCACTGAGTGGTCCAACACAACGTATTGCAGTGTGTGTTATCATTTCATCATGATTCCCTTTCCTTTCCTTTCCTTTTAGCAAGTTGAAAGCACGCTCGAAGAAGACTTAAGCAAAGAGTTAATCGAAATAACAGACTCGGGCCGTGACATCATCGAAAAGAAAGAATTACAACCTGATGATGGGGACGAGATCAACGAAACACTGAACGCTCTTAACAGACAAGTTGCTGAATTAGAAAGAGGCACCAGAGAAAAGAAAGACGGGTGAGGCATTTTGACCATCTGACAAGTTCAGAAGGGGATAAATCAAGGGTATTGTGCAGCAAATCATTTCATGTTTATTTCAAACAAAAAAGCGCCACTTGAACCAAGAAAAGTGATCGCGACACTTTGAAAGACGTCAAAGCTGAATAATGCTGCAAAGGCTGTGACCAATAAAAGCGACAGATTAATAACTTTCTATTTTGACGGACATTTGCGGAAAGAAAACAACGATCCACTTTTCGAAACACTGTATTGGAGGCAGAAAGTTGTTGTTGTTGTTGTTAACAATAGTTGCACCACTAGACAATGAGGCTCACAAACAGCATCATACGTTTGCGTGGCAAGATCGTGGCCCCTTAGCCTAGTGGCATGAAGCTACTAGGGGTATCATTCCCCCTCTTCTTTCTTCACCAACCTTCCGTTCGCCTCCCGTTGTAGAATGCCCGTTCATCATTGGTTTTGGATTTTGAAACTGGACAAAGTCTGATGACTACTTCTGTTGTTTTATTAGGATCAAAGAAGCTTCACTGAAGTACTTTGGTCGCTCGCTCGCTCAATGCGAACATGAAGTTGAGAGACTTGAGGATTCTGCAGCAAATTTCTCAGACGTTGGGTCTGATATAGGTGAAGTTGGCAATCAACTAGCACAGCTGCAGGTAAGACAACATGGTTTTAACTTCGAAGTACTATCTTTGTCACTGAGGTTTCAAGGAGAGAAAGGAGTTTGAGGCACAGTTTTGAGTGTAGTATAATTTTTATTAAGAGCGGGAAGAAAGCCATGTCCCGATAAAGATAGTTTATTTAGTGTCCCCGATTAGTAGCCCTACCAGGCCAGCTAGAAGACTAGACACTTAATTTCGACATCATCAGTAACAAGGGGTTGTAACAGATGATGTCGAAGTTGTAATTTAACCTGGCAGGTTTTGTATTCTGGTTACACTATTGCTATATGTAACGACTGTTATTACAGGAAGACCGCCGCCGAATTTCTTTATACAGCTGAATAAATACTGACTAGTAATAGTTCACACTAAAACTGCCCCCACTGGTAAGAATAATACTACATTTTGTGTTGCTGTTTACTTATATTAATCCGGTTGTTGCATGAAGGAAAACTTTGGATTTGTCATTTATTTGTCATTCTCCCGGAAAGGCGAGAAAACCCCCAAAACAATCAACTGCACAAGACTAAATACCGCTTTTCTCGAAAACAAAATTCATAAAAGGGGCAAGCATTCTGAAAATTTTCTTACCTTTCCGCGAGAATGACAAATGGATGACAGATCCAAAGTTTTCCTACAAGCAACAAACGGTATGAAAAAAGGAGTAAACAGCAATACAAAATGTACTGTTCGAGGTACAAACTGACTAATAAGGTTTCTTGAACTGTTGCGTGACTGGTTTTCAACTTCACAGCTGAATTCGTCTAACAAAGCTTATTTGTTGACTAAGTCTTTCAGTCACTGGAAGTGATTTGTGTCTGACAAATCGTAGTTTTGTAGTAAGTCTTACACTGAGTCTTTCAGTCACTGGAAAAGATTTTTGTGTCCGAGTCTTTCACTTGCTCTCAGTCGCTGGAAGTTACTTGTATGTTTGTGTCTACAGTTCGCAGTTCAGTTGGATCAGTTCTGCAATCCTGCAAGCTTCTGCTTCAAAGGCCGCAAGGTTTCTTATTCCAAAAGTATAACCGGCAATCTATTCAAGTCTTCTTCCTAAACTAAAAGAACTTAAAAAGTCAAAACCTCCCCTACCTCAACAAACCATGTGCTTCTGTGTTCACAAATGTTATTCCACATACATTTAAAGCAGTGACTTCTCCATTACCCACAACTCCGTTCAGATTACTGATGTGCGTCATTGAAAAAAATGTGTACACTGACAAAAGCAAATTACGATTATTATTATTATATCAATTCCCAGAACCTCAAGCGCGCTCAAATAGTTGAAACGTCATCAACTCCCAGAACCTCAAGCGCGCTCATTTTAGCCAACTGAGTTTTCGTCCGAGAAGGTTCGTGGAATACCAAAGAATATATAATACGCATTCTGATTGCTTGTATTTCGATGGTATGGTATGAATATGCGATATAGCCAATTGGGAGCGTTCAAATGAAGCCGACATATTAGTGAAAAATATATTGTTCTTTTAATTTGGAGGAATTTGAGCGTGACATGGTTAAGGAAGAAGCCAAATTCAGTGACATCAAAGACCAGTTTGAAGATGGTAAAGAGACTGGTATACTGAGAGAGGAGGACCAGGCGCGAGTAGCGCGGAGGATAGCTGCGCTGGACGAGAAATGGGCTGAACTGGACAAAATACATAATGATAACCATAAAAGGTAAGAGGCTTGTGGCTGATTAAGATTAATTTCCTCTAACAGCGATCGGCTGCCAAAAGAAACGGAACTTACGAAAAAGCTATAATTTGAAGTACGGTTTAAGTTACATTTAAAAATCAAATCAGTCCTCTTTTCGAGTTGTAAACCATTCAATCTAAAGTGAAGTGTAACTAGTTGTTTGTCTGGTTTTTGAGCTGATTTACAGGGATTTAGGTCAGTTTTTTCTGGGGTTTCAGTTTGGCATTCGATGAATATGAATTGATTCAACTGATGGCTTATATTGTAAGTTATCCTCACCACTGCATTGAAATAACACGTGGAAGAGGTGATTTGGTAAGGGCTTATAGCATGGTAAATATGGAGGCTTTATGCTGCACAAACTCCCTTCGTCCTTGTCCATTCCGGCCCAGTGCCTGGCAAACCGTTAACTACTTGTTTATTCGAGATATAGTAAGTTATTCATCAAAATAGGAAGTGCAGTAAGGAAGATCGATCGATTATCAACTTTGAGAGTTAAGTTGAATGTAAATTCGATATCCTTTTACAGGTTAACTCAAGCAATGATAGTTCTTCATGAGGAGCTAATGGAGGAAATCTACGATTGGTTGAGTGACGCTGAGAAGCAAGCAGACTCCATAGCAGTGGATGAGGATAACATTGGCTCTGTGAAGGAAGAGTACGGCCGACACAGGGTATTTGTAACATCAGCTACAATATTACAGATGAAAATAAAATCTTCTTGCTAGGGTGGTGCAAGATCACGTTCTTAACGTGTCCAACACTGAATCATAGACTCTAGCCACGCATCTGTGGTGGCAATTCCAGCCCTTTAGCGTAATAAACCCTTTCTTCTACCTTTCAATGCGAAAACTCTACACTGTTTATCATCAATTACTCGGAAATGTCTTCTAAAAGTGTTTTGTCTTAAACAGGAATTGAAAGAGGAAATAACTTCATTCGAGCCAACATTCAAGAAGGCAATCTCAATCAGCGAACGGCTGTTAACTGAACGGCTTGTGGATCCAGAGAGAGCTGATAGTTACGAAACCGAGATTAACACTCTGGAGAAGAGATGGACCAAACTGCAACTGAAAACCATGGACAATGGAACAAAGTGAGTTTCCCTACCGGTTATATACTTGACAATCATTCCTTGAACGTGTAGCGACAGGTGGCCTGCGAGCGATTTTTATCCACCCACTCTCTACGAAAATCATTCGTTGCGATTACCAACTTGCACTTGGTGGTCAAACCTATCGGATTCTTACAGACACCGTTGATAATAATACTTTTTTGCTTTAGATTGTCTGGTGTCCTTGGAAGGTACATCACAACAAGGCTAGATGAGGCAGAAGTTACCTTAACACTGGCAGAGTCCAGTATTGACAGAGATGACGGGGATTATCTGGACCTTGAAGCTGCAAAGGGAGCTTTGGACGCATTCCAGGTCAGTTGTCTTTTATTTACTTTGGGAAAGCACTGAACGAAACAAGTGAAATATTAGTTTTGCAAAATTAAACAAGACAAGGCTGCTGGCTAAGGAAAACCCCTCGAAGCTCAAACGTTAGACGCCACAACTGTAAAAAAATCTCAACTGAAGTCGGAATGCTCAGTTTGTTCCTTGGAGATGCGGAACCATCTGGCTCCTTTCTGGCAACAGTCTTGCGGTATAATGTGGGACTTTTGTCGTCCTACAAACTGTTTAAGAACATTTTCGAAGTACTATTGCAATTTGGACACTTTCGAGAAGAAACATTGAAATTGTGATTCCTTATAGTTAAATCGCAAAACTTTGTTACTTCTTGTAGTATTAAGAACAAATGAAACTGAAACAGCCAACTAAAATTCAAACGATCTATGTATCTGGTGTATGCATTTAACAAAAACTCTTATTCGACTGAAAATTTTCTTTTATAGCTCAAAAAGGAAAAAATTCACGACTCCCAAAAGAAAGTTAACGATATTCTCGTCGAATCACGTGATATGGTAAACGACGACTTTTTTAAAGAGCACGAGCGGGATCACTTTCAAGGAAGAATTAACATTATTGACGAAAGGAACAAAGGAATCGAAGACAAAGTTGCTAAGGAAGAAAGGAGGTACTATATTCCCGTATATTATAATACGTTCTCCAGAACTCCCGATCAGCTATTAAGAAATTCGGAAATTGTTGCACCAGTTATATGTCTGCACTGGTTTGAAATAATTAAGTCGGATTTTACGGTCGACCTCACTGTGCTTACTAATGAAGCACGCCTACGTTGAATCGTTCGTTTACTAAGGCGTAAAGGGATCTGTCAAATAATATTTAATTATTATTTTATTTCTTTTAACCCCATATCACTCCTTAGACATGAGCTGATACGCGCAAACACGAAATACTTCACCTTTTCTCAAGAAAAAAGCCCGCTACCGTTATTAAACGACATAACTTGTCTAAGGGTTTTATCTGACGACCAATAATTTGAACCAATATGTCAAACCAAATAAACAGGAAAGCACTGCTCATCTGAGTGGTCACAACTGCAAATACTCCAAATATGAAGTGCAGGTGCAAAAATACCTCTAGTTATCAAATCAAGGAATACAACTTTTCGAATTGCCCTTTTCAGTAGCAATACCACTGGCATATCCTTTGCGTGCGTATTTCGCTTTTGCCTTCTGTTTTTTCTTTTTGCGTTTTCTATCTAATTGCCTCTGATTATTTTTTTTTTCCAGACTGCTTGACACCTACATTTTGCTATTGAAACAAAACTTGCAACGGATGAATGTCTGGCTAAATATGGCAGAGTCCCGTATAAAGGCACAAGGCGAGATTGGTCCTGGCTACGAAGATGTAAAGAAACAACTGGAAGATCATCAGGTACAGTTTGACGTATGAAGGGTTTATTATTATTATTATTATTATTATTATTATTATTATTATTATTATTATTTATTTTTAGTTTTTTTTCTTTTTTTTCATTCGTTCTTTTCCAAACCGAAATTGAACTGTAGCAGTTATAATTTAATCTCCTGGCTCGAAACTTAGAGGCACATTGTACTGAATGAACGTCAATCAAGTACAATACTTTTCAATTGCTCTCATTTGAATGATCACATTTTAGGACTTTCTGAATAGGTCAGCGTTTGGAACCCAGCATGCACCATAGCTAACAGCACTACGGGAAATGAAATCTTAGTACGTGTTGCATGTCTCTTGAGAAATTTTTCCACAGACAGACCTTTCAAAATAGCATCCTTTTTGCCCTAATCCATTTGGCGTCGAGACGTCTTTGAGACCTTTCGTTCTCTCCATTTTCATCGATCGACATCGATGAAGATATCGAAAGGGCCGAGATGGATCTTAACTACGCCGCCTCGGAAGGTGTTCTTGGATCAATCCGAGATCTAATTTCAGTCCTTCGATCTAAACTCAAAAGTGTGAATGGCCTTAGATTCGGCGCTCATCATGATGTTCTGAGACTTACGGAGGGCTGGACAATTTAGGAAAACATAAATACATTTAAGGTCTTAGCCCGCATTTTTTTTTTCTTTTTAAACCGAATTTCAGACTTTCCAAGAAGAACTTCGCGATCATTCCATGATTTCTATGATTCTCGGAGTTGACGTTTCTCACCCAGCCATTAGCGAGAGCACGAACCAACAAGTGAAGTCACTTAGCGATCGCTGGAGCAAAGTATGGAACTGGTCTGAACAGCGAAAAGCGCAACTTCTCAAGGTACTCGTAGTTCATCTTAAACTAATGTTTTCTCCTACTAAACTAAGAAACCCTGCAGTGTAATTCACTATTCAAAAACTTGAATTTAATATAAAAAGAAGTCACAACAAAAGTGCGACGTCAGAAATCTTTAAGATTTCTTCAAGATTCAGCTATACAGCTTGTCAAGAAGAAAAGAGCATTCCTGTAGGGTCATTCATTTGTCAGAAAGACATGGATTGCGTAGATCTGACCATCGTTCAGTGTAGGACGTCTGCCATTCTGTAGCATTATAGGCCCCACCAGTGGCAATTATAAATGGTTCCCATATCATATCATTACCTAAATACAGAGGACGTGACTAGAAAGGAAACGGTCACTGCAAGTAAAATGTCTTAACATTCAAACACATTCTCTCGACAAATGCCAATAGAATTGTTTGGAGAACAGTCACTCTAATATGTATGTTGACAACGGGGCTCAAACGTGAACATTTCACAATCAGTTACTTTCAGTTTCGGTTGCCTTGAGGCTCCTGGTTTCGCCTTAGCCCTGACTTTTGTCTTCTACTTAAAAGGTTTTGAGTAACTGGCAAAGATTCCGTGACGAACAGTTAATATTACTCAACTGGTTATCAAACAAAGAAACGGCGCTTAAAGACATGGGAAGAACAGATCTATCTGATGAGGAAGAAGTGAAAGGTCACTTGGAAAAACTAAAGGTAAGATAGTCGATGTCATTGCCTCTAGGGGATTGCCTCACCGCAATTTTGCTTTTCAATATACTAATAAAACCCAAGTGGAAGCTTTGTTACTCAAAATCAACTCCCGTAAATCCTGTGGTTGTGACGGAATACCACCGCGACTGGTAAAAGAGTCTGCCAACGCGATTGCTGGTCCTATAGCTGCAATAATGAATCACTCGATTAGGACAGGACAGTATCCGTCGCGCTTGAAATTAGGTCAAGTTACTCCTTTATTTAAAAAGGACTATAAACTAAACAAAAGCAATTATCGACCAGTGACCGTATTACCTGCGCTCAATAACGTTTTTGAGAGGCTACTTTCAGCTCAAATGGGCGACTTTTACCAGAACATATTGTCTGAATACATATCTGCCTACAGGAGGCACCATAGCTGTGAGACATCCTTACTTAGGCTGACTGAGGACTGGAGGCGCAGTCTAGACAATAAAGAGATCGTGCCGGTTATATCAATGGATTTGTCAAAGGCATTCGACACTATACCTCATGCTTTGCTATTAGCGAAACTGAAAGCGTATGGCGTACACGAATGCAGCTGCGCCCTTATCGGTGACTACTTGACGGATAGAATGCAGCGAGTGAAAATTGGTGATACTTATTCGGATTGGATGAGTGTGAAGCGGGGCGTGCCTCAAGGCAGCGTCCTGGGGCCCATGTTTTTCAACATGTTCCTCAACGACCTCATCTTTCACATTAAGTCTGTAAAATTAAACACTTATGCCGATGACTGCCAACTGCACTCATCTGATGTAGACCCAGTAGCCTTGGAACGGCGGATCAATCATGATGTACAAATAGCAAATAAATGGTTCGAAGACAATGGGATGAAAGCCAACCCTGTTAAACATCAAGAGATGGTTCTTGGCAAAACCGATTACCCTTTCTCCTTTTTAACCACAAGATGCCTGGATCTTTTTGGAATAACTCTAGACAATGAACTTAATTTCAAGGATCACATATCCTCTGTATGCAAAAAAATAAATAATCAGTTCAGTGTCTTCAAAAGATTTGGCAACCTTATTTCATCTGAAATTATGCTTCGCCTTTATAAAGCGTTTACCTTACCCCATTTTCACTACTGTTCAATGATATGGCACTTTTGTAATTCAGAAGATTCTGTCAAACTGGACACCTTAAATAGACGTATTTTAAGATTTGTTTTAAAGGACTGGGACTCGAACTATGATGCTCTTCTAGACAAGGCTGGAGTGTGTCGATTAGCCAACAGGAGGATACAAAATATGATGATTTGTATATTCAAATGTCTCCATTTTGATAAATATCCGTGCTATTTAAAACAACTGATCAAGTTAAGATCTACTGCTTACTCCCTACGGAGTACTAATATTTTATCACTTCCTAAGCCGTCTACAACCACATATGGTCTAAATTCCTTTAGCTATTCATCTGTTAAGTACTGGAATTCTCTACCTGACCACTTTAGAAAGACTGTAGATTATAGTGAATTTAAGCGCAAATTGTTAGTGCACGGTTTTAGTTAATACTACATTAATTAATATTATATATGTTGTAACTTTTAAAATTAGTAAATTAGGATCGGAGATACTAGCTATGTTAGCTACACTAAAATCCGAGGATAAATAAAGCTTATGTATGTAGGTATGTATGTATGTATGTATGTATGTATGTATGTATGTATGTATGTATGTATGTATGTATGTATGTATGTATGTATGTATGTATGTATGTATGTATGTATGTATGTATGTACTCGAACAGTTAATAAAAGTCATATTAATGTTAGATGCTAGCAACTGCTGGATGTTAACTTGGTTTCATTAGCTTTAACCCGTTATCGGGTGTATTAGTTGGCCTCCTCTAACTCGTGCAATATCCTAGAATTAAGCTTCAATTCTTTACTTCACTATCTAAGTCGTTCTGATCACTGTCGTCGAGCTGTAAAACAACTTAACACAACCGAACACGGACAATTTGTGTTGAATTTGACTGTCATATTATATCGTCTAAGCAGCATTTGCTTTTCTCCGTGATTGCAATTCAAAACTAGGTAATTGAAAAGGAATTAGACGAGCAGGGAATACGCCTGCAATCGTTGCACAAAGCCGGTGAAGATCTTCTGAAGAACTTGGACGAAGCTGATCCGGCAGCAAAAGAGATCAATACTCAACTAAAAGACTTCGATGACTGTTGGAATGACATTGCGAAGCAAGTCATCAACAGAATACAACAGGTAAGCGGAGAATACAATAATCGTCAAGGCCTTTGGATGGTTTCACCCAAGGTGTATTTGGAGTGCAATGCTTCAGAGGTCAAAGTACTTATTCAAACAAGGTCTTTGATGCATAAAACCTAGACCGTGACTAGCGTCATAAAACAAGAAGGGTGATTGAGTAGCCAGGGTAGACACGTTGTAAAACGTGTCTCTGAACTGAAAGGACTGACTGACCGACCGACCGACCGACCGACCGACCGACCTACCGACCGACTGACTGACTGACTGACTGACTGACTAACTGACTCACTGACTGACTAGTTGGATGGCCAACAATAGCTGGCTAGCTTGATTGCTTACTTAATCGCTAATTTCTTTTGTTTTTCGTCGCAGCTCGAGACTTCCCAGAGTAAATTAAAGGAGTTTCACACGGAAATGGACGCCACAAATGAATGGATGGATGAAACTGAGAAACTGCTCAAGTCATTTAACGTGGGAATGGATCCTGAGGAGGCCAGCAGGCTGCAGGAAAAGACGGAGGTCAGTGATGTTCCTTCTCAGCTTGTAGTTTTTCTGTTTTGTTGTTGTTGCTGTTGCTGTTGTTGTTGGGTTTTTTTGTTGTTGTTTTCATCCAGTTTGTTTACATCGTTCACTTTTAGCCTCAATCGCACGGCATTTCCCAAAACTCGTAGGCTTTATTGGTCAGCACTTTGAAGCACTGGCGAAATCTCTAATGCCTATCGAGCTCTGACGTTTCGACTTTTACTTACGATTGTCGTGTGTAGCTTCGGTATTACGCACCGCTGCTACTCAGCAAAAAGATCTTGTACAACTCACCTCACTCAGAGATCACTTAGGCCCACAATCGATGTTTTTTTGTTTTGTTTTGTTTTTATTTTGACATGCTACTTTTCATGCGCGATGCGTTGCAAGTGAATTTACACCAAACAATTCATATCGTAGCTTGTCCCACACATTCTATATGTATTGTTGTGGTTCAATTTTATACTTGGTTCAATTTTTATTTCCCTTTCTTTTGTACTCATTCTCTTTCTCTTTGAATTCCGGCAATTTTGCGTAAGTCATTTTCATTTCGTGCATCGTTTGAGAATATATGGACGAAACCCCTCCGCCACGTGAGGCCTTCTTTACATAAAATGTTTTGTGTGCTGGTCAGCTGTGAAAAATATTGCCAAATAACCAGAAATGGTGCTTTAGGCCATCGCTTCTCTGTATACCGACGTTGTTCAGGACTCGGCACGAGCTGATATGACTCAAATAGATCAGATGAGGAAAGCGTGATCTCGTGTGTATGCGTTATATGTACGCGTGTATGCGTTATTTTGCCTTATTTAGACTTTCAAAAAATCATGTCTTTTTCTGAGTATGACATCAACGATGTCGGACCCGCCAAAGAAGAAAAATCGTGACCCTTTTGATTGAGAACGTGGATTTATTGTATTGCAGATCAAATGTGAAGAACGTTCCCGTTACGCTGCTAAGGTTGAACGAATCAACAGGCTTGGAAAAGACCTGGCAGGTGAAATAGATGAGCCCTCTCACGATGTGATTCAAGATGAACTCCAGCCGTTCAATGCCCGCTGGACTGAAGTATCTAATCAGCTGGAGAATTTCAGCGACAAAGGCTACCCTCAGCCACAAAATGAATGCTGCTTCGTTCGACTGATGAAAAGGAAGTTTGGAGTTTTTCAGTAATTTACTTCACAGATAAATGGAATATGGTTTATCTGCCAGTTTTGTCACTAACAGACAGATGTTTTCAAGGCCTGCTGCTTGGTTTTAATACTCTTGTAGATCTCTTTTAACTCAGGGAGTAAAATTAACACTAGTTTTTTTTCTTCGATTTATAAAGATATTATCATTAAGTTTCAAAGTTGCATATGGTTTTGGACATTTAGAGATACAAGTGCCTGAAAAAAAAAAAAAAAGAAAGAAGCTTGTAAGTGCCCCACTATCTGACTCCGCTAAATCACGTTTGGTGTACGATCCATAAACTTCCACTCTGATGAAGTTTCGCCACCAAGGTGTCGAAGAGCTGAAACATAATTTGGAAGAAGACACTGAGCGATGTGATCACATCTTATGTAAACAACCTGCCTTGACAGAAAGCGACACTTTTTAACCAAGAAGTAGAAAACCAAGGTTGCTAATGAGAATATTTCTCCTTCCCTATGATTTATACTTCATGTTATCCGCGAGAACCAAGGAAAGTCCGTTTCTGAAATTAATGGGTCCTCGTCCTGCCAAAGTGGGTTAGTTCTTAACAAAGCAATGAATATGGTGGAGAGTGACTTGCTTTCACATCAATCTGGAGATAATGCAAATATGCTACACGTAGTTGCCCTTATTAATAACATTAGCGTTGCAAATGTCAAGCTTTCAAAATATACTATAATTTAATGTAATACCTTTTATATGGAAGTACCCGTCTGCATTTGTCAGTCGACAGATGTTTGTTAATGCCCGGCCTCGCCTTTTTTAGAAATATTGTCCAGCTCTCTTGTTTTTGATAAGAGACCGTGTAAAAAGGCGCGGGTCCTTTATATTTAAGCCTTAGGTTTGTAAGGTATTTAAAGGTGTCAATTTCCCTTTTAGCTAAGTAGCTATTAAATATGTTTTAAAGTATTTGTACCCCTTTTATGATGTATTTCAATTACTGTTAAGCACAATTGTCTCCTCAATTTACATCAACGCAGAGACTCTTATTAGACGTTTATGATTGTTTTTCTAGACTTTTATGATTGTTTTAAAACATTATAACTATCGAGATAAATTAAAGGAATTTGTAGATCAAGTCAGATTCTCAGCTCGACCTTTTCTTGTCGTTTCCGCGTCGCAGTGTCCGTTTCTTAATCTATTATTATTGTTATTGTTATCGTCATCACTATCGTTATCTCAGTGCTTTTGTTACTATGGCGATTACATATATTTTGGTTCCTTCGGCTTAAACGGGTTCAACCGTTACTATTCACGTGGTCTTTCATGTGCCGGTGTAAGCATCCTCTACTTGACAATGCTACCTCTAAAGGTTCAGTTAGTACATATTCCCCAATGAATACACTGAAGAAATCCCTGGTTTTCCCGAAGCAAAGCACCATATCAAAATACCAAAGTTCAAAAAATGATTTCGCGCACAGAATGGTATAAAGCCAACTCGTAAAGTATATCCATTCAGCAATAACGGCGCGGATTACATTTTACGCACATCAAACGATACAAGTCTAGCTCTTAAGGCCGGTTATTCTGCTGCCAATCAGTGAATTTAAAAGTCCTCAGCGAGAAACGGTATAAAGCAAACGCCCGTGATATGGGACGAGTTACGATATTCGGAAATTGGGAACCCTTAAAAACCTGGTAAGATGCATTTATTAATAGAACCTGGCTGCTTATATTTTAAATTCGTATCTTTTAAATATTCCCCGGACGTTTATTTCCACTGTGGTCATAACTGCAAACTCTGAAATCTCTTACTCTGAAATCCCTTTTGTCTTATTAACAATCGAGCAATAAAACTCTGAAATCCTTTACAATTCAAATTATGCTCTGAAATCCCACGCGTGTACCTTCATAGAATGGAAACAATAGGCTTACCCAAACTTGTCCGGTGTTAGTAATTTTCTGTTATTATTTCCTCTCTATGCTAGCAAGCTTTTTAAGATCGTCGAATCACATCTTCCTTATCCTCACTGTTATGCAGATGACACACAACTGTACATCGCGTTTAGACCAGAAAATGATTTGGAGGAAACCGCTGCTTTAACTGCCATGGAGTCATATTGCTGATATCAGTCAGTGGATGCATTATACGGATAAGTTAAAACTGAATTTGGATAAGACAGAATGTCTTCTGATTGGAACGCGACAACAACTTCAGAAAGTCAGTAACATCAGTATCTTATCGGTCGGTGACTCCCAAATTGCTCTATCATGTGAAGTTCAAAACTTAGGAACCTGGTTTGATCACAGGGTACAGAGGAGTTCTGTTCGATCGTACACGACAAAGTCTCACCTTGTTAATTCCAAAATATGTTTACTTTGCACAATAAAGATTGCCGAAATGAAATCCTTCTGATTTGTGAATGTTTTCTGCTTCCATATCCTTCTATATCCCCGATCTTGTCTCTTTCTGGGACGGTTTCAGCAATGTTTATTTGCATGTACCGCGGACCAAAGTACTGTGGGCGCTCACGGTTACCAAAGGTTGGCTTACAGTACAAAGAAAAGTAAAGGGAGGAAACCGATTTAAGCTCAATTTTTCGATTCCCTGTAACTAACACGAAATTCAATGAAAAGGCCTCATTTTTCGTCTATGGTTTGGAATTTTTCACTTTTTAGCCAAATTGAACAAGAATTCTGTTGAAACGGTCGGAAAACTAACATTTTTGGCAAAGGAGATTTACGGCCTCATCACACCACTTTCGTTCAATGTGCACCGCAACAACTGGTGACGGAAATGACGTATAGTGTGTTGTGACCTCGAAGAATAAACGTATTGGAAGTACTCGCTGGCGGTCTCTATTTGTGTTTCGGGGTTCTACAGTAAGCGACAAGGATCGTTCTTTTTCACTCGCGGTTTCGTGGAGTTATTTGTCGAGATTTTCTCTTTTCAACGGCGGTTTATAAGCGGCGGCGAGATGAGCGGAGCTAACGCTAGTGGTTCAACCAGCGAGTCGGGAAGTGTTGGAAGCGTTTCTGTTTCCGTTGGTGTCGTTTCGTTAGAAGCACTGGTTTCGCAGATACTTGATGACTACTTCGTTCCAAAGGCAAACGTCCCGTTTGAGAGGCACATGTTTCTGCAGATTGCACAGGAAATCAGTGAAACCGTTGATCAGTTTGTTTGTCGGCTTCGTCAGCGTGCGGTTAGCCGTGACTTCGGTGCCCGGGCTTCGGTGATAGAGAAGACCACTATATCAGAGACTATATTCGAGATCATGTCATAGACAAGTAAACATTCGACACATATGCGTCGGACGTTTTCAGAAAAGGAGGAGACTTTGATGCTCGAAGGTTTGCTGAGAACTGTCGAAGCGTGAGAATTGTTCTAATTATTAGTTAGCTATTGTTTGAAGGGTATATGTTGTGACCTCGTAGAATAAACGTGTTGTTAGTATTTGCTGGCTATCTAGTCTGTCTAGCTCTATTTGTGTTTCCCTGGTGGACGGTTTCGATTTTTTTTTTTTTTTTTTTTTTTTTTGCCTCCGGTGGTTTTCCTTGAGTGGAGCTGGCCTTTTGAAAGTATTGCCATGTTTTTATCCTTCCGTCACCAGTTATTGCGGTTCACATCGAACTTGTAACGCGACGCTTGTTTCCTCCCTTTACTCTTCTTTTACTCGGCACGTCGTGCCTCGTTCGGAAAGCTTCGCTTTCCGATTTCCGAACCTTATTCGTTGCCCTTCGGGCAAAGATCATATGCGCCCGCGGCCAGCGTCAGTTCGACGCGGTATATGCAAGTAAACATGGCGGAAAGCCGTACGAGAGAGACAAGATCGGAGGATATAGAAGGAAATGGAAGCAGAAAACATTCACAAATCAGAAGGATTTCATTTCGACAATCTTTATCGTACAAAGTAAACATATTTTGGAATTAACGAGGTGAGACTTTGTAGTGGACGATCGAACAGAACTCCTCTGCACCCTGTGGTTTGATTCGAAAATGCCCCGGGGTAGGGCTGCACCTCTTTGAAACCTCTAATTTCACTGGATCTTTATCAGTTGCACCTCTATTGTTTTATGGCTAGGTTCCATTGTTTTAATTCTTTGTTTATTGTTGTTTTGAACCAATCTTCTGAGGTGTTGCAAATGGTGCAGGTCGCCCCCGAAAATGAGTATGCTAAGTCATATTAACAGAACTTTTGCTCATCCGCTTTCTATTATCTTTATAACATACGTAGAAATATTTAAGTCTTCCAGTCACCGAATCATTAGTTCATGCTTTTATAACCAGTAGAGTAGATTATTGTAACAGCCTATTAGAGCAGTTTTCAATTGAGTGTCGAAAGTAACACTGGTTTTGCTTTGGTTTTGCATTACTTCGCTCTGTGATTGGCCAGGAAAACTCGCGCCACTTTCTCAACCAATGAAAACCAAAACCAAAACCAATCGCGGCTTGCACGTGCGTACTTTCCGCGCTTTGCGCCGGTTGCGTGTAATTACTTCGTATTCTGACTGGCCCATTGCACTGTTTCTGTCTGTTGTGATTGGCTGGAGTAATTGCTTTGGTTTTGGTTTTAGGACACTCAATTGAAAACTGCACTATATGGCCTCCCGAATTCGCAATCATGAAACTCCGACGGATACAGAATGCCGCAGCTCGGTTGGTCATGGGAACACCAAGATTCTGACATGTTACACCATTGCTTTTTCACCTTCATTGGCTCCCGATTAGTTACCGTATAAAGTTTTAGATCCTACTTTTGACATTTTAAGTGTTTATATGGTCTAGTTCCTATTTATTTGAAAGTAGGATCTTAAACTTTATTCGGCAACTAATCGGGAGCCAATGAAGTTGAAAAAGCAATGGTGTAAAATGACAGAATCTTGGATCAAAAAGCAATCCAGGTATACTCTCTTAGGTCAAACCATTCTTTATTACTTGATTTACCTAGCACTAAGACTTGTTCAACCCTTGGCGATCGTAAATTCCGGTCAGCTGCACTTTATCATTGGAATGCATTACCTTCAGATATTCGCAACATAAAGACATTCGACACTTTTAAAACTGCTGTTAAGACTCTTTTTTTTAAACTTTGTAAGCAGTTTTCTCAGTATATGTACCGACGCTTTCAAGGATAAAGTTTCCACTGAGAGTCGTCGGGAAAGACTGTGATATGGGAATATTGTCTCTTAATTTTAAAGCGGATAAAAGTCGACCAGAAGACACTTTATTTATTGCAAGACGTGTAAAATTTAATCTACTCGTAGACAATGAACAGCAACTGAAATTGCATTGCGAACACCACTTTGCATGTAATCAGCTAGCAAGGCGGAAAAAATCTTTCCATTTCCGCTAAATCGGAAAACCCTATTATGATAAACTCGCAATTTCCTTTTCAAATGCAAAGTTAACATACTTCATTACGGAATCGCGCCCATTGAAACACCTCGGCCGTAAAAAGTGGGGTACCCATGAGGCTTTGCGCGCTAACAAAGACTTGCTGCCGCGTTCGGTTCCTTTTTGATTCGAAAACATAATTCCCAAAAGGGAGCTGTAGATGTTACTCTTTCGTTATCCGTTATAAGGCAATAACAGGAGCTTGTACTGTGAAAAAATGTGAAAATATGCTCGCGATCGATTAATACCGGCCGTGAGAGTATGGAGAACTTTGCGAAAACAAGCCACAACTGCAAAAGATATCGGCGAGCGCCGCATGAACTTTGCAATAACTGTTTAAGATCATCTGTTTTCCAGTGTTGTTCTGCTTCATTTCGTGCGATCGATCGCTTCGTTTCTACTATTGATGTTCCGCTTTTGGCGTGTTTGTGTCCGCGTTAAAAGTGAAAAGAGGCAGTGAGTTGATATTGTTTATCGTTTAATCATCGCTTGCTTTGGTTTGATTGACCGTCGCGTGGCCCGTGCTGGATACATCATTCTCGTTTGAAGCGGTGTTATGCAGACAAAAGCATTCTTCGAGTACCAACGCGCAAGAGTTGTTGTTATCAAATAATGTTGTAGTATTCGAACTTGGCAGAAACAACATTGAATAAAGCGGCAAAGTAAGATACTACGGCTTTGCGAAGTTTCATGGTTTGCGAAAGTCATCGCATTTCAGTAGCAAGAGATAAATTTATCCTGTTGAAACGATGAGTTGTCGGATTTTCCTGTCCGGTCAACTGTCGTCATAGGAGCATTTTAGCGAAAAGGGCAAGTGCATCGTAAGTGTTTCATTGGCTTTATATCGTTTTCAAAGAAAAGACAAAATGTTTATGCACTAAAGCGATTGAATTGATTACGGATTTCTTTCACCCTCATTTGCGTCTGTGTAATTTAACTTAGGAAATATTTCTAACGGCGATTATTCACGTCTTCAGTATTTAATCCGCGGTTCAAATATACGTATGGATTTCACATATTCATTCTCAGAGTTTAAATCGATACGGCCTTTAGAAATGCCATTACGGTACGTATACTGTTTCTCAATGAAAAGGTCATGATATACACTAGGGATTTCGATGATTGGCAGCTCCGCATTTAGATTTGCATAATACGATCGACGTGTTTCAATGGGCGCGATTCCGTAATGCGGAAATTCAAGGAATCCATGCGTAACCAGCAAGCTGAACTGAGCCGAGCAGGTCGACTCATAGATGGAAAGCCTTTCGGAAAGATATTATATTTGGAGACTTTAAATCCCGGCGTGCATAAAACGAAGGGCCGCCCGTTTCAAGATGGCGAGCCATGAACGGCAAAGCGAGGAATTTGCGATCAAGCAAAAGATACAAAAGAGAGCAGGTATTTAGATGCGCAAATCGATGTTGCGTGTTAGGTCAGTTCTATCTGTTCACATGCAGAACTTGTTGCTGGGGAAATTGTTGTGTTGTTTAGCTGAATCATCACAGTGAATCCGCCTGCTTCTTAACCGGGAATTAACTTTGGTGAATCTACACTGTATAAACTTTAAGACAGCGGCGATTCAATGCTGTTCAAATGTTATAAGCTAAAAGTTGCTAGCAGTGAGTCTGCGACCCGTGTAGAAGCCTGGGTGCTCAGATCTGAGAATACATTTCTTTCGTTACACGTTATCTAATCACCGAGGTCATAGATGACAAGTCTAGATGAGATGAACCCGTGAAAGTTGAGTTTTATACAAACAACATACCAGCGTCTGATCAACAATTTTATCTGCTCAAACTCGCAGATTTCCTGTTTGGTTAGTAATTTGCAGACTTCTGTTCGCGATGACCATTGCTAAAGTCTTGCAGCTCTTCAACAATCAAACGCTCGATAAAATGCGGAGCGGTTTTCTTTTATCCTTTTTAGTCGCACGCCGAAGCATTTGCGTAAAGGAAGCTTCTGTGGTTGTGGATTTGGAGTCTCTTGGTTACATTCTCAACAGCAACTCGGCTCAAAGGGTCCTTGCTTTACTGAAATGCTTCGTTTGAAAGGCAAAAACAACACCCAATATCTTTTGATGTAAAACAAAAATGCTCAAGTGCGCTACAGCCTAAGTATATTTCAGGGGCACCCAACGACATGTTTCGGTAGATATCTGTTCGGTGGAGGGTAATTCGCCTTGGGCTTTCGGCGTCGATTAAAGAGTGCACTCGGATTTTCGTAACTAAAACGAGGCCTAAAAGATTCGAAATTGAGAAATCATAGCCCCTGTGGTTCTCGGAAAGGTCGTGATTGCTGTTTTTGGCAGTCACAAACATCAGCTAGCATTTTCGGAAAGAAAATAGTTCCCTAGAAAGCTCGTGAAAAGTTAATTTCAGCTTCCATTTTCTCAAAGGAAGGTCTTGTTCCCTAACATTTTCGGGCAAGTAAAATTTCAGCTGGGGAATCCGAACAGATGAACTTCTTCTAGCCTATGAAAAAATCACTTTAGACAGACTTCAAACACCATAAGGTGCTTAAAAATGCCTTTCAACAGCTTTTGGTTGATTTGGCTCGTTGGGTGCCCCTGATATTTCACCTTAGAATAATCCACTACCATCTTTGGATATTTTTAATTCGATGGTAGATATTGTTACTGTGATCGAAGTTCATTATCATTTTTCCGGTCCCAAAACAATTAACCTGCAACGTTTTCGAAAGTTATGTTTTACTGTGGTTATATTCACACTTTTACTTGCGATTATTATAATTACCATGCCTCAATCTATCCTGATGCCCGCCGATGAAAGCCTACTGTAAAGTACTTCTGAGACATAAATTCTTTCTGAATTTCTGTCGGCCTTATATGGCGTTGGGTTAATGATTGTTTTGCCAAACAAACCTTTTAACCTAATAATTTCCGGCTCCAAAGTCGTCTACAATTTGGCCGTCATTACTGGCAACTCGTTCCAAATAAGCCCGCCATTGAACAGCAGATTCTTTAATCGTGACGTCATATACTTAACCAGCCACTCTGTTTACAGTTACTCTGTTTTCATGACTTTTCGCACGTAATGCCTGTCGTCTCCGCGGTCAAAATGTCCGGTTATCTGGTCACGGCCATTGACCAGCAGGTTCTTTAATCGTGACGTCATATACTTAACCAGCCATTCTGTTTACAGTTACCTTCCTCTGTTTTCATGAATTTTCGCACAAAATGCCTGTCGTCTCCGCGGTCAAAATGTCCGGTTTATCCAGTTACGAAAAGCAGTCAAGAACAGTCTTCCGAAGTCTCGAGGGACAGTTTTGTCGTTTAGTGAATGAGGATTTCTGGCCATACGACGAAAAAGTCGCGCCGATAGCCACCACTGATCAAGCAGCTGATTATCACGAGCAAGTGGCCCAAGAAGAAGAGGTTCCCTGCTAGCAGAGGCCTCTTTTCCTTGTGTTCAGCGCGAGGGAAGAAAGAGACTTTTCTCAGAGGCCTCTGCTAGCAGGGAAAAGAAGAGGGAGATTCTTTGGAGTAGATTCCCTGCGGAGGAAGACGTTGAAAATTGGTTTGTAATTGTATCTGCTATATTTGTGTCACTTCTAGACAGAAAGCGTTTTTCTGGACCGTCATTTGTAGAAAGGTTGCTTGCGTATTTACGCAAATCTCACTTCCAGTCTGCATTGAACTATCCACGAAAGCTTTGCTTGTACACGTCTTGTCATTGATATCAATTTATTAATATCATTGAATAATTCATTGTCATTAATATCAATTTAATTGCCTTTATTTCAAGTGAAATTTTCCAGCTGCTTGTGAGAGTTTGTGATACTTTACTTTACTACATTAATATAAAAGAGCATCTCTCGAGATACAAGCATGCTCATGTCTACAAATATCTGAGCGATTCACCTAGCTGTAAACGCAAATGTACGGCTGGCTACTTTACGATTGCAGACATTGTCTTAAGCTTAAAAAAGCGATCTACATCAGCCGTTTAAAGCCAAAATTAAATGCGAAGTTGCAACATAACGATTTTTGCTTCTTCATAGTTTGCAAAGCTCATTTTATCATATCTACATGTTAATTTGCGCTATAGAATATTATTATTATTATTATTATTATTACTATTATTATTATTAATTTGATTATGTAATTAGCACTCGTACACTTGCGCGTGCAGAATTGAAATTGTTACTCTAATTTCAATTTCAAATTGATAACGTACACAAATTGTAAACGTATAAAAGCAGTGAAAAAAGCAACAACGCATTAAACTGATGATGACATAAGTCATGCTGAAACATGTCTTTAAAAAGTTGTATTGTGAGTCTCAAATTTATCTTAGTACTGTTATTTTCATTACGTTATAGTAATTTTTAATATAAAACCTGTGATAAAAACATGAAGAGTGCTGATGCTGCGTGGAAGTCGACTGATTTGTTGAAAGAATGGAGGAGTTCGAGAGGGAAGGTGACTGCATCACTGCACATCCCGATTTCAGTGATGTTTGTTTAAATCGTTGGGTGCTACTCACTCCAGGCATTAGTCTTAAAACAAAAACCAAAAAGTCCTACACATCCATGTTGGCTCCAGGAGACATGGCCGAGCACAAACGAGTTCAGCTGCTGAATTAGGATTGATTAGAAATAAAACACAAACAGCGGAGATAAACATGGTAAACCAACGCATTTTATATAGACTTGACGTGACTAGGCAACACATGATACATTTTCAAAATTGACCGCTACTATTTTTGAAAACTATTTATATACTTTGAATATAGGGGTCTGGAACCGAGATTAAGAAAAACTATCTTAACAGTAAATATGTTTTAAGAAAATCTTGTTTATACAAGAACTTAAACCAGTTTTTAATGTAAAAAGCAGGAGTGATAAGGTGTTGCTTTATTAATAAGGTGTATCCTTTTACACATTTACTGTTAAGATAGTTTTTCTTAATCACGGTTCCAGACCCCTCTATTCAAAGTGTATAAATAGTTTTCAAAAATTTTTAACGGTCAGTTTTGAAAATTAATACGTAAATTTCTATGGCCATGTTCTTTGTCCACAGATTCCTCGGAACTGTGTCCTACAGGCTATTCATTCCACTAGTGTGGGAATATCCAACAAAGGTTCTCTCCCCTGCTGTGTTTAGGGGATGCACTAAAATAATAGTTCAAGGTTTAGGGGTAGGGTCATGGGATAGCAGTCCTTTATACTGTATTTGTATATGCCATATATTCGTTAATTATATGCAAACTGATACAGTCCGTCAAACGATCCGTACGGACTGTACAGACTGTCAAAGGATAAGTCGGTCCGTAGACGATCCGTTAATTATATTAACATCTGGTGATTTTCACGACGCCATAAGTGGCAACGGTTTAATAACCATCGTGTTGAAATAGAGGGACTGGGGCTGGCATGCATAGCGAGTAGACGTGTTTTCGAGAGCTCCGCTCTGGTTATTGAGTTATTTTTCTGGCAACCTGCATTTCATGTATATGGAAACCATCCTTTCTTCTTTGAAACGTACAATATCAGAGAGAAGCAATTCAGATTCGTCTGGGTCAAGTTCTCCGCGGGAAAAGCGTTCAAAGAGTTTAGCCGAGGAAGATGAGGCTCTCCAAGCCTTAAACATGGCCGGTAACGTTAGCGAAAAACTCGATAAAATTCTTGGGGAACTTAAGAAACTGGAGAAACTCGATGCAATTGAGGAAACGTTGAAGGATTTAACAAGCAGATTGGGGAACGTCGAATCAACTATAGACAAGATGAAAGAAGATGCACGTGCTGTGGAAAGTTCGATCAAAGGTATGGATAAGAGTCTTACATATCTCAACAAAGAAGTTGAAGAGCTTCGTGGAACAGTAGAAGACAAGGATAAGCAAATAGAATATTTGCACACGCAGCACCTTTATCTCGAATCGTACAGCAGGAGAGAAAATCTGAAATTTTTTGGCATACCGGAAAACGAAGCCAGCGCTTCGGAGGGGAAAGATGCGGTTGGCACAATTGATGTTTTGTGTGAGTTTCTTCATGATGTCCTTGGCTTTGGGGATCCAAAGAGAAATATGGAGTTTCAACGAGTGCATGGGATCGGTAAATCCGTACGTGGAAAGCCCAGGCCGATATTAGCCCGTTTTTTACGCTATCAAGATCGCGAGACAGTGCTTCGTGCTGGGTTTGAATTGAAAGACACTGAGTATATGATTTTGCAAGACTTCCCTCAGGAAATCATAGAGAGAAGGCGCAAGCAAATGCCCAAATTAAAGGAAGCTAAAAAAAGGGGCCAAAAAGTATCCTTTAGTAAATCGGAACCGGATAAACTCTTTATTGATGGCAAGTTCATTTCTGCGTAAGGGTTATATTATCTGTGACCTTTATTTGTTATAGCAAGGCTGTAAGGTGTTATCGTTTGGTTATTGTATATTATAACCATGCAGCAAAAGCTCTCTAGGAGAGATGTCGAATTATTTAATTAGTTCCATCCTCAAGGGCAGCGTTAAGGATATTTATCTTGCTGCTCTTTTAAGTTTTGTGTTTTTCAGTATTTCGTTGAAATGTAATTTTTTCGTTTTTGCTTTTGTAGATGTTCTGCTTTGGTTTTACTATGTTTTTCTATTTCTATTTTTCTATTCTGGTGCGTTAATGAGGATATATTCTTTAAAGTTTGAAGGTGCCAAACTGACGCTTAACTTTTCCCACCCAATGAAGTTGTTTTTTCCTTTGGCGAAGTAGGGCGTAGTAACGTTGATTTTAGCCTTTTGTCACTAAATGCTCGAGGTATTCGTACTTTTGAAAAGCGGAAAGCAATTTTTAGCTGGCTGTTAAATTCTGGAGCCGATATTTGTTTTCTGCAAGAAACCTACTGTACTCAAGAAGTCGAAAATATTTGGAGAAAACAGTGGAAAGGAAACATGTTCTTTTCGCACGGTAGTAGCCATGGTCGAGGTGTACTTGTACTGGTAAGGGATAACTTAGACTTTCAACTACGATCCATCAAGGTTGATTCTCAAGGTCGCTATGTTTTCCTAGAGGTTTCCATTCAGGATTCACCATAGTTTCTTTTAAATATTTACGCTCCAAACAAATGTAGTGAACAATGTGAACAATGAAAGCTGCTAGAACAGAACAGGATTACCCAATTATCGTCGGAGGTGATTTTAACGTTATAATTGACCCTGACTTAGATGGACGGGGCGGAAACAACAGAAAGAAAGACTCCGCAATATTAGTTCAAGATATGCACCTCGATTTCGATCTGGTTGATATCTGGCGTATTAGGAACCCCACTACATCACGATTTACTTGGCGCCAAAAAAACTCCGGTTGTTCAGAGGCGTTTAGATTTTTGGCTTATAAGCGACAGCTTGCAAGATGAGATAATTTCAGCGGAGATTAAAACATCAATAAAAACTGACCATTCGGCAATAACCCTTTCAATTTGCGGCTTAGAGGAAACTGAGAGAGGACCGAATTTCTGGAAATTCAATTCGAACTTAGTAAATGACTCGGACTACTGTGAACTTTTAACCACTGAATATGTGAATTGGTTAGAGGAATTTAAAGAGGTTCAGGATAAGCGTGTTTTATGGGATTTAATTAAATACAAAATAAGACAGCGAACAATTACATACAGTAAAGGTAAAGCCCGTGAAAGAAGAGCAAAACTACAAAAGGTGGAGGATAAGCTGAAGGAATGTACAGAAAAATGTGATATTGATCCAAATAGTGGAAATCTCGAGGAACTGGAGTGCCTTCAAACAGAATATGATCAATTGTACGATTATATTACGCAAGGGGCAATCATTCGCTCTAGGGCAACTTGGTATGAAATGGGTGAAAAAAACAACAAATATTTTTTGAATTTAGAAAATTCAAACAAAACTAAAAGCAGTGTCCGTAAAATCTTAACAACTGATGGAGCATTAACTAGCGACCCAAAAAAGATTTTGAATGAATTGGAATTATATTACTCTAATCTCTATGATGGTAGAAATTCCGCAGACACGCAGACTATTTCTTCGTTTATAAATGATCTCACCGATGTTCCATTTTTAGCCGAGGAGAAGAGGAACGTTTGCGAGGGTATCCTTAGATATGATGAATGCTATAATGTATTACAGACCTTCCAAAAGAATAAGTCGCCAGGGAACGATGGTTTTACAGCCGAGTTTTACTTAGCCTTTTGGCCCTTGCTTGGAAAGTTGGTAGTTGATAGTTTGAACTATGCTTTCGAATACGGTGAACTATCGAACTCACAGAAACAGGCCGTTATCACCTTAATTGAAAAGAAAGGGAAAGACAAAAGGTTGGTGAAGAATTGGCGTCCAATATCTCTTGTAAATGTTGATGCTAAATTGGCGTCTAAAACTTTGGCAAAGCGTTTGGAAAAGGTGCTTCCTGAAGTAATTCATTTTCATCAAAACGCGTTTGTAAAGGGGAGAACAATTTTTGATGCCGTCAGAACGATCGATGATGTGATTGAATATGCTAGGTACAAAGATATACCTGGGATTCTAGTAGCTAGTAGACTTTGAAAAAGCTTTCGACTCGCTCAATTTAAATTTTCTTTTAAGAGTATTACATGCATTTAACTTTGGTCCTTCTTTGATTCAGTGGATACGAGTCTTATATAACAACGCCTCTAGCTGTGTAATGAACAATGGTTTTACAACAGGACCTTTTGCACTAAGTAGGGGAGTAAGGCAGGGAGATCCCCTCTCTCCCTACCTGTTTATAATAGCTTTGGAGACCTTAGCTATAAAGATAAGAGAAGATGATGGCATTAAGGGCATTACGATACGAGATGAACCTGTTAAACTTTCCCTTTTCGCTGATGACATGACCTGCTTTATCAAAGATAGTAGTTAATATACAAACCTATTCGTTACGCTGAAGACTTTTGGTGAATTTTCTGGTTTAAAAATAAATAATGAAAAAACCGAAGCCTTAGCTTTAGGAAATAGTAGTTCTCTTTTGGAGGGGTATCCTGATATGCCAAATCTTTGTAACACTATTAAAATTCTAGGCGTCTACTTTGGCTATGACGCTAAAAAAAGAGATGAATTGAATTTTAGGAATACTTTGAAATCATTTAAGAAGACGATCAATTTGTGGAAATGGCGTGGTCTTTCTCTCTTAGGTAGAATACAAATTATAAAAACCTTTGCCATCCCTAAGTTTATGTTTAGAGCGTCGGTGTTGCCAATTTCTAAAGACCTTATCAAAGAGGCCGACTCGCTTTTTTACTATTTTATTTGGAATGGGAAAGATAAAGTAAAACGAAATGTGATGATTTCGGAAGTTGAGAAGGGTGGCTTAAATATGCTCGATATTGATTCTATGGTTCGTACCAGACGATTGATATGTATAAAAAAATATTTGGAAGACTATAAAAGTCCGTGGAAAGCTTTTTTAAATGAGATTCTTATCCCCGTTGGTGGGAAGCTCATATTGTATTGTAATTTTGATACTTCTAAATTAAGAATTTATCTACCAAGTTTCTACAAGCAATGTCTCGATGCGTGGTCAGAAGTAAATGCAAAAACACCCAGCTCGCTACATGAAATTGCAAATGTAGTTATTTGGAATAACAAGCTTCTCTGTATTAATAAGAAATCTGTGTAGCGTAGAGATATTGCAGATTTAGGGTTTTTAAAAAATTGCGATTTATTTTCAACTAAAGAAAATCTCAATCCTGAGCAAGGTTTCTTCATTATGGGTATTATTAACTCTATGCCTGCCAGTTGGCGCTTGACAATTAAAAGGGCAACTACAGCACCGGTGATTGATCCACTTCCGGATTCACCTGCTATCCTAATAAGTAACAATTTGGTTCCAATTCTTGATGCTTCCTCATAGCAAATCTACCGGCTTTTCCTGGAGAAAAAAGAAACAACGCCTACTGCTAAAGTAAAGTTAGCTGCAAAGTATTCAAACATTGATATTGATTGGAAAAGTGTTTATTCGCTATCTTTTCGCACAACATTAGAATCTAAACTTAGAGAATTTCAGTTTAAAATTTTAAACCGTATTGTCTTTACAAACGAAAAACTGTTTCGTTTCTGCATGGCTGAGTCAGCATCCTGTGCTTTCTGCCAAACAGAGGTTGAATTCGTAGAGCATTTACTCTTTTCCTGTAGAGTATCATCTAGTTTTTGGAAACATGTCTTGTCCTGGTTGCGCGATAATAACATCTCTGTTGATAACCTTTAAGAAGAGGACGTCATTTTTGGTAAGTTCGATATTGCAGAAGATTTTCTCCTGTTTAACCATATTTTGCTTCTGGGTAAATTTTATATTTACTCTCGGAAATACCAGAATGGTATACCTTCTCTTCAAGGTTTTATAGCCAGGACAAGGCGTATTTACAACATCGAACTCCATATTGCCAGGAAAAGAGACAAATTAAACAATCATTTTAGAAAGTGGGAAAAGTTAATAAGCGTTTTTGCGAATAAGTGATGTTATGATTAATTAAAGTGATGTCATTGTAATTTACATACTAAGTATCTGTATTGCTGTATTAGCTTTGTTTAGCTTTGTATTCTTTTGTTTGTACTATATGTGTGTGTGTGTGTGTGTGTGTGTGTGTGTGTGTGTGTGTGTGTGTGCGTGTGGGTGTGTTTTTCTCTTTCTAAATTTTTATTTTGTATGTAAATGTAAGAAATGCTTTAATTAAAAAAAAAAAAAAAAAATATAAAAAATATATATATATATATATATATATATATATATATATATATTAACATCTGGTGCCAGTGAGAGCTTGACGATCCGTACGGACTGTACAGATCGACAAAGGATAAGTCGGTCCGTATACAGACCGTTAATTGTATACTACAGGCTGAACACGTGTATGCCTCCTTACGTTCTTAAAGCCAGCAGACAAGTCCCTGGTTGTGGGAAATCCAGGGCGAAACAAACAGACTAAACACATGTATGCCTCATTCTTAAAGCTAGCCACCAAGTTCTTCGTTGAAGGAAATGCACGGCAAAACAAACAAACGCTAAGCACATGTATGCCTCGTTCTTAAAGCTAGCCGACAGGTCCCTCGTTGTAGGAAATCCAGGTCAAATCAAACACAGACTTAACACATGTATTCCTCGTTCTTGAAGCTAAACGCCAAGTTCCTCTTCCCAGCGCTATGGTGTGATTTATTCCTGCAGCCTTGCACTACACAACAACTTGACGGCATTATTTAGTTCGGCACCGCGGAGTACAGTGTTTGAAGTCTTGCAAACAGCAAATTCCACCTATATTTTCATACGAAAATAGAGATGTGAAGTATATGACGTCACATCCTGTAATTTGCACACAGCCAAGCCTCCTGTTTAGCTTCGAAGCAAGGCCAAATAATGGCTGCGTGCCGTGAAATCTCGAACAAAACAGTCGGAAAAAAAGTATTTCCATTCTTCGTAAAGCATTGAAATTTGGCAAGGTGTGTAAGAAAGCTATATTCTACACGAAAATGTAAAAAGATGGAATGCGAAAAATATGATCTGAGGGGCACTTTAAAATATTCAGGTGCAAAAGTTTTAATGATATTTCATTCAGGTAGAAAAAAAAGACTTCTAATTTTAGGTCCTTCGAATGTCAATTCTGGAAACCGCAATTTTAAATGATTCACTTCGCTGCTTTTTCGCGGGTACGAACATTATTAAAGATGTCTGTCAATTACCACTTTGAAATATTTAGCGATTGTAGTCAACCCTCTTGATTGATCAGTATTTAATGCAGATATGCCGAAACCCTCGGGTTATTTTAGTCCAATATTATGCTCTTCACAGACAATGATCTCGACACGACACCCCAAACGTGAAATCTTATGTTTTATGTGGTTTTCCGTGATAATTGCGTGTTTAACGTTTAACCTCCTTTAATGTCTATAAAATAACCCTAATCGTTAATTTTACGACTCTAAAACGTTTATGCTCTCACATAGCTTACTCTTTCTTCTACAATTTATGGGTAGATTGTTCCTACAGATGTTGTAGCTCGTATGCAAATTTAAACAGAGATATAGCAATTAAATGATGCTTTTTAAAAACATTTATATTGCGTTTAGGTCATTCACGAGGTCGAGTTTTCGCGTCAACTTCTCATCCGTAACAAAATCGGAAAGTAGTGTATCCATCTTCTTTTTATCTAGTGCATTCTTATTTAATTTTGTATATTTGCTGTTAACATTACGTCACGTAACTTGTTAAACTTTGGATAAAAAAAGGGAAAAAAATTCACCAGAGATCTACATATACATGGTTACACGAATAATGACAAGATGATTCATGCTGCGATCAGTAGTTAGAACATGGGATTAATCCAGTGTAGTACATAAATAAACTCAGCGATGGTGGGCATTTCGAATTCGGTCCAAGATTTTCTTTAGTTTTGATTTGTGCCCCAGTAAGACACAAACTGCTCGTGGTGTTTTTGAACAAATGTTCAAGTATTATAGAATACACTAACAAACTTGTTGTCGTGATGCCATTTTTCCATAGCAACATTTTTCCATAGCAACATTTTTCCATAGCAACACAATCTTGACAGCCACGTTTCTTGGAAATCATTCCAAAACATATCTTACGACATTTTATATTAATAATAATAATAATAATAATAATAATATTTAATACTTATATTGCGCTTTTTCTATAAAAATACTCAAAAGCGCATATGCATTTATGCAGTAACAGTGGAATTTATGTTTTTTTGGCGCTTCTTCTTTGGTTCTGAATATCATTTAGTTCATTTTGACGGCGTAAGAAGGTTTTAAGAATAGAGAAATGTAAGATGGCGGACACAAGATGGCGGTTACGTGGCACTAAAGGTAAATTCCCAATTGATATGACGTCATCATTCTTAACTGAGACCTGAAGGGAAACTTTTGGCGCTTTTCAGCGTGTTTATATCCTCCAAGTTTGATAACGGTCTTTAATCAATCTATTGTTTCTGGAGTTTTCCCTGATGAAAGGAAACTTTCTAATGCCATCCTCTTGTTCAAACAGGGTGAACGATCAGATTTAACTGATAATTACCGCCCAATTTCAGTAATTCCTGTTGTAGCAAAGTATTCGAGACAAGCATTTATGATCAACTCTATAATTATTTTACTGAACACAAACTCATTTCAAGCCATCAATCGGGATTTCGACCTCTTCATTCCACTGTTACTGCATTACTTGAAGCAACTGATAGTTAGGCTTACAACATTGACCAGGGCAATGTAAACGCGGTCGTTTTCTTGGATTTAAAGAAAGCCTTTGACACTGTCGATCACGACATTCTTTTGAAATATGGTGTGCATGGCACTTCGTACGATTGGTTTAAATCCTACTTGGACCAGCGCAAACAACGCTGTTCTATAAATGGTTCTTTCTCCAGGGACCAATTGCTTACATGCGGTCAGTCCCTCAAGATACAATTCTGGGTCCACTTCTTTTCATAATATATATTAACGATTTTCCTAATTGTCTGTTAAATTCTGAACCTCGAGTGTGTGCGGATGACACACACTTAACATTTGCTAGTAATAACGTCCTAAATATTAACAATATTGTAAGGTTCAATTCGTGACAATTTACATGAAGGTGGTTAGTCCGCTGAACAGTTTTTCTATTCGGCTCTTATTGTCACGCCATGTGGATTTCTCGCCATGTTAGATCGCCATGTTATCGAAGCAGCTGAAGAGAGTGTAGTGTTTGCTTGTAGAGGAATATGTACAATAACTTGTAAGTATTTTTTGTTGCCTGTTGTTGTTATCCGTGTCTAGCGCCTAGGTTTACACGTTTCGCCTGTATTTCTTTCAGCGAATCGTTCCCTTGGCCGTTCACTTCGCCGTTCATTTCGGTGGTTGTTTTTCTGTTAATCCTGTTGTTTGGCAATAAAGGAGGAACGCATAAAAGTTATTGAGACTGAATTCTACAAATATTTTAAATAAAGACCTTGCGAGAGTTGAAACTGTTAAAAAAAACTCCAGAATCGCGCTACGCGTATCCTTACTTACTCGAATTATGAAGCCAACGTTGATTTTCTCATCCAAAACCTTGGATGGATAAAACTTGATTTCTCAACATTCAATCCATAAAAGCTGTGGTGGTTTATAAGTCGGTAAATGGTCTCGCTCCCGATTATCTTAGTTCTAAATTTTTTGACCGTAGTAAGTTCTCTAATTAATCCTTAAGGAACACAGAGGGCAAACTTGCTATTCCTCTGCCATACACAAACTATATGAAAATAACTTAAGCTACTCTGAGGCGGTTCTTTGGAATAGCTTACCAATTGAGTTGCTGGCTCTCTTAGCGTGTTCCGGGCTGGCTGCGAGCGTTTCTTCTTATCAAATGAAATTTAATGTTTACACGCGGCACTCATGTAAAGCGGGCTTTTTATTTTCTAGTATTAGTTGTATATTTTTTATTATTTAGAGTAATATTAGAGTAATGCATATTTGTCTCTGGGTGCGGTAAACTCGGCACCCTTCAATTGACTGGACTTGCATTCGCGATTTCTCATCGATGACGTTAACACGGGCGACAACGATTTTCCTTCCAAAAAGCACGCAAAGTATGATAGTCTTACACAAAATCAGGTAGTTATAACACCTTAGCAACTGTGGAAAGCTTTTCGGGGCCAGTGAAACGATGGAGTTGACTCTTGATTGTCCAGCTCACCTTAGCAGAGATAAAGGTTAGAGTTAACCAAAGTTAATAAACCTTAAAGAGTGGAGCTAATTCGTATGTTCAGTGTGAAATAAGATAAAAGGTAAATAAACCTCTGCCGAAAAAACAGGAACCCAGTTTCAAATTTGATGCGCCAAAGAGGCCATAATTATTGGTCTGAATTTTCTGCCATTACTTTCATGGTTTATACAAATCCCGCTGTTGTTCATTATGTCGGTAAATCGATAGAAAATACGGTCTATTTAACAATTAAATTATGAGCTCGAGATTTCTATTGCATGATAGTTGATAAGGGCGAAGCCCGAATCAGCTATCACGCATAGAAATCGAGAGTGAATAATCTAATTGTTTTAATATAAATCTACTAGTTGTTGAAAACTAAACAAGATAATGATCGAAATCCTCCTGGCAGACACTTCGAAAACGTAAAGAAGTGGCCACCGTTTTGTTGGCAATCGCTACTCACTATCTATCACAGAATAGATAGCGAGTAGCGTACCCAATCAGAGAACTGTATTCGTGATAGAACGCTAGTAGATTTATACTAATGCTTATTAGTATAAATCTACTAGCGTCCTATCACGAGTGCCGTTCTCTTATTGGCAACGCTACTCGCTATCTATTCTGTTGCAGATAGTGGTAACAAGGTTTGTCAACCAAATTAATCAGCATATCGGGAAACGTTTATTACAAAAACATTAGCATCCTTGAAGTTGGATCTTGAGAAAGCTGTCTCTGAGAAGGAGAATGTTAATCAAATGCTATTTGAATTTGACCCTAATAATGACGAACCCGAAACTTGGATCAAACAGGCCTTAGCCCCTGTGCTTACCTGCTTCCAAAACATTGAACTTTATTGTCTGGAACGAATTAGCGATGCACCTACAGTTGTTACCGAATCTGAACGTTGCTCAAAGAGTGTTTCACTCAAGACTAAATCAAGTGTTGCATCAGTAACGTTTAGAGTTTCATGATACAAAGAGAAGGTTATTGAAGCTAAACTCTTACAGCATGATCTCGAAGCAGCTAGAAAGAAAGAAATGGAAGATAAGAGCTGAGTGAGCTTCAAGGAAAAAGGGAGACTAGCTTAAATCAAACCAAAACACAAGTAAAAGTAGAAATTGAAGAGTTGCAGGATTGAATGAAGATGCTGTGGGAGTGAGAAAACTTAGAAAATTAGAAGAAAGAGCTATACCGGAAGCCAAACGTATTAAGGAAGTAGAAGAAACCCCTGTCTCAGGACCCTCAGGGACATCACAGAAGTATATTGACGGGCCATGGAACCCAGATTATCCCAGTGGTCAGCCCTTACTCCCTACATCTTCACCATCCGTCCTACCATAGTCAGCTGGAAAGGGTGCTACAATCTTGGACAAAACTGTTGAGAAAATGGAGCTTAGAAGCCTTTGTGCGTGCAAACAGTGATCAACTGAGTTTCAAAGCCCCCCTCCCCCCCCTCCAATTTAATGTTGTCTGCTCCTCCTAACCGTTTCCCTGACAATGGTGGCTTCCCAACTTCAACATATAAAGGGGGAGGGGGGAAAAGGAATTTATTTTGGGGGTACTGTTGACTCACACATATTGGAGAAGGATTTTTGGACCCTAGGAGGCCTATTTTCTCAAGTAGTTTCGTCCAAGATTGTAGTCAAGCTGCAGACCCATCCACCCTTGCTGCTAGTGATGCCCTTCTGGATACAACTATCACTAACAATCAGTCAGCTACGGTACAGCCTGCTACATGCAGTGCTCCTTACAAAGACCCTTGGACAAAAAAGGAACAGCTACCACAGTAATAACTTCAATTACTCTCCTATACCAAGCGGCCCCATGAGGACCCAACTAGCCAGGCAGAAATAGCAACACCAGCTGCGCAAAAATTCCCTTAGAGGGGCTGGAGTGCTCCAAACCAAACCGCAGTGACTACCAGTGTATAAGGAGCACCTATCCAGCCACAAGCAACATGGAGCCTCTTCCCTGCATTTCCAGGCTCATTCCCAGATGCTTGGATAGATGAATTTCATGAATGTTAAGCCCCAGTTACGCCCAACGCCACATCGTTATTGTAGCGCCTCCGCAATGGAGCGCTCACTTCCTAAGTTTGACCTTCCAAAATTTTAGAATTTAAGATTGGAAGATTTAAGAGTAATGTGCATGAACAGCCCTTTCTTAATGATAACCAGCATCTGAAGTCCCTCCAAAGGCTGTCACTGGCGCTGCAAAGAGTGAAATACAGTTCCTACGTGAAGATGGTGGTAATGACATAGCACTCAGAATGTACCAGACAAGGTTTGTGCGCGCAGCTATTGTGACTCTTAGAAACACACCATCTCCTTACCCGCGAGACCACGCTGGATTGGCTAAACTGCACCAGACGCTGAGGGCAACCGTTTCAACCCTTCATAGACAGAGATTTATTGCTGATGTCCTCTGTGAAACAAACTTGTCCATTACAATGGAGAAGCTCCCTGATGTTGTAGCATCTAAATGGGCAATGGAAGGTCAGAAACATGAAGGCCAAGGAAGACCCAACTTCTTTGACCTAGACCGATGGCTCTCAGAGCACGTTAGAGCAAGACAACACTTCAAAAAACAGGAACCAGCCAAGCTGCTTCCGAACAACAAGCGTGATCCACTAAAGAGGGAACCAAAACTTATAAACAGCTCTCTGTATGTGTCAGGGAATACAGTACTGGGGAATGACCTGTAACACGTAGAAAGTCTAAGTCAACAGTTTATCAACATGTTGTGATGAAGCTACCCCCCTTATCGGTGTGAGAAATTCAAGAGCAATTCTGCCCATGAACGCTTTGAAACTGTTAAGGACATGCAGTTGTGCCTTTACTGTCTAAAAGAGGGCACCAAGTAAGGGAATGCTCTTGCAAGGACCACTGCAGAGTAACTTGTTGCAGGAAGCATCACCACATCCTGCTACATTTTGAGGATGTAACTGATGAGCTGCGGCCAACTCAGGACCCTCATCGAAACCCTCCAACAAGTTCAGACATCGAACCAGGAGCTTTATCATACGTGGAGGCCACTAATTGAGGATTAAGGACAGAGTAGTGTACTTTCAAGTTGTACCTGTCCGAATTCACACATTAGCTATTCTGGACGATGGCAGCTTAGACACCCTTATCCAAAAAGATATTGCTGACAAGTTGCAGCTTGAGGGCTCTGAGCAACTTCTCTCCCTTTACAATGTTGCGAACAATGGTTCCCCCGCAAATTAAGAGTAATTAACCTAGTTGTGACACCTACTGCAAACAAGCTCTGACTAAACCTGTTCACATTCATGCTGCGTGGACAGTTCCCAAATTGAATGTACCAACGGTTAGTTTTGTAAAGGAGAACCTTAGAAGTAGTTGGAAACATCTCAACACAAAATAGTGACTTGTTTTTTCATGTCCAGTCCGTTATAAGTGAATCTCTGAGATTTCACAGAAACGCTTAATAGTGTGCGTTCCACCTGTCGGCTCCTCTTTTCATCTTTTTCACCTTTTGTGTGTGTAAGTGCTTTTTGTATTTGTTTTTCTCATTGCCGTTCTGACCCAACGTAATTCAATGTCATTTTTAAATAATTTTCAGTTTCGAAATGAGCCCTCTCGAGAAGCACTGTAACTCTTGGGCCAACTTTGACAGTAAATATGTTCAAAATAAAAAAAAAACACCTCCAAGACCTCGACATCCCTGCTGTCTCTACTAAGCAGATTAGTCTACTCATTGGAGACCAAGTAGTTGAAGCTATGATTCAACATGAATGCAAAGAAGGACCAAAGGGTCAACCTTTCGCTCTCCGAACTGACTTTGGTTCGGTGGTTGCTGGTGCTGCTAGAGGAAACACTACCTCACAAACAGATCACACATATATCGGCCACTGTGTTGCCGTATACAGCACTCTGCACAATCAAATCGAGGAATGGTGGAAGACGGAATCATTGTTGAAAGTTGTTAGCTCAGCCGCCTCCTGAAGATATTGAGGGTACACAGTAATTTTCAAAGAGTTATTTTAACTCCTGAAGTGGGGTTAAACTAACTCCTCAAGGTGGAGTTATTTTTGTTCGGAGTTACTTTAACTCCAAAAAGAGTTACTTTAACTCCAGCAAAAGAGTTTTCTCTTCAACTGGGGAGTAAATTTAACTCCTAAATTGGAGTTACATTGTGGGAGTTATTGTAACTCTGAATTGGAGTTAAAGTTACCTCCCTGTGGAGTTAAATTAACTCGTTTGTGGAGTTAAATAAACTCCTTTTGTGGAGTCATTTTTAAGGGGTTAGTATAACTCCCCTTACGGAGTAATTATGGAGTGATCGCAACTCTCCAAGAAGAGTTAAAACAACTCTATTTGGGGAATTATTTTCATAGAGTTACTTTACCTCTGCAAAGGGAGTGGATTATAACTCCTCGTTTAGAGTCATTAATGCATTTATAGGAGCTGGCATAACTGAAACTAAACAGAGTCATTACTTTACTGTTGTTATTTTCAACTCTGTTCAAAGGCTCGTGGGATAGAGAACATGAAAGCTTGGACCACTCGCATGACAAAAACGTTGCAGTGGTATGCCATATTCGTCCCCTTTTGCAATTCACTATTGGCTCGCTGAAACAAAAGAGCTTTTGTAATGCATCGTTTTCGGTGGAAAAAGCGGCTTCCCAAAGGTCATGCTGTTTATCTCTTCCTTCCCCACCCCGGTCAGCTTCTGAAGCTTTCCTTCCCTTCCCTTGTATCTAGGGAATACAGGTTTGAGAAGAAGGGAAAGTTCGAGAAAAATAATCTCACGGATCGAAGGATAAATGGATGAAATATTGGCAGTACAATGTAATCACGAAAGGTCACTCTCTTATCACTGGTCACGCTCCCTACCCTACAAGAAAATGATTAGAACACGTGATGTAACACGTGAGCGATCTCGCGTTCAAAGGTTTGCGCCAGTGGCGGTTGGTATTGAAAATTGTATTGAATCGGCGTGCATTTATCTTCATTTTTGGATCTTTAAGTACGCAAGAAACTCTATCAGGTAAGTGTTTTAGAGACTTGTGTTTCTTTTTAGTCGATTTGTCTCGCTTTAACAGTTTATTTGTAAGAATACTGACAAAGGAGGCGGTGGTGAATGCTGCATGTAACGTGTTAGCTTAACGGTTGTGATTTTGTTCCCGTAAACCTTTCCGAAAATCACGATTAAATGCCTTCATTCAGTGCTCCTCGATCGAAGACCAAGAGAAATATATTAATTCAAGTGAATTTTCGCAGAAACAGCAAACCACAACGAGTTATTGAATGATCTTTGTAGCAAAATACAAGCACAAAACTTCGATCGAAGCGTTCACGTTGTAATCCATCTCTATCCGTTCTAAAGACGATTATTCAGTCTCAACTTAAGAACTTAACTAAATAGTTTGAAGTTTCACTGAATTTATAATAGTATGGCGTCCGAACAAGAAATGAACAATTATTTTCAAAAGTTTTCATGTATGTTAATGTCTGTCAACTTATGAAAGTGTTGCATTGCTAACGGAGGAAAATAAACTTGTTATTTGTGTTATTTCTCTTAGATAACCATGGATGAAGAGTTAGCAAGATTTCTCAATACAGTCTGCAGTTAAAATAAGCAAGAGTCTATTGATAATCTTATAAATGACGAGGTAAGTTTTGAGACAGTGGCAATTATTGGCTACATGATCATGTACAAAGTATTTAAGCATACATCTTAATTTGAAGAAAGTCTACTACAAATCCAAAAGGGCAAAGAAATGAACCTTTCATAATTCAACTACAAATGCTGTGCTTGTTGGTTAGATGGCAAACATGGCTATTTGTTCCAAAGAATATTAATGAAGGAAAATGTTGTATACCTTGTTTCTTGCCGTGCAGGAAATATCTCTCAGGATGCAGGAATTGAAATATTTTTATTTGGGTGATGCTAAATTTGGACAGTAAACCCTGTTAAACACAGCCACAAGTGAATTAATTGCAATGTTGTTGTTGTTGCTGTTGTTATTGTTATTATTATTCACTTTATTCAGGGCCATTTGGCTGTGTGAGATTTATTTATTTGAGTGTTTGACTAGGTGTTTTTTATGTTAGTAGCACCTCACTTTCAAGATGTACATGTAACTTCATTCATATCACACAGAACAAACTACAAGTTGTAGTCTTTTTGATATGAGGCAGAAGCTTGTATAGTTAAATGTGTATATTTCCTTTCTTTTAACATGAAGGCTGAGTTTGATCAGTTCTTTGGCAACTATTTAGGATAATAGTAAATGTTTCCTCTAAAATAATAATCATGGGTGATCATATACGGTAACTTCAAGCAGATTATATATTTGAGTTGCTTTTTCACTGAAATGGACATGGCAGTTTTGTTTGTTTGCATCATAACATCTACGTACCAGTGACTCTGACAGTGCAGTCTCCCAAACAGCCATTATTAGTGGTTGACACAACCCTAAGGGAGCACTGTTGCATGACGACCACTAATAATGGCTGCCTCAGGTAGACCATGCAACAGTGGGGAATAATGACAACTTTTAAATTTCTTATCTGGGGTTTACAATGCATACATTTGCATAAAACGATAATCATGCTGAAACTGATGTCTAGATACTCAAGTACTGAATACATTCTTTTTGTAGGATGCATGTAGAGTCCATTGATGTGGAAACAAGGAACACCAAAGCTCTCCAGGATTATAGGCATTGGTGACTTAAGGACCTGGCCCCGGTTGTTCGAAAGACGATTAATGCTAACCCAGGATTAAGAGTTAACTGAAGTCTTAATCTCACTTGTTGAGAAAGTTTTGTAAATCAAATTGTACGCTGAAAGTAAAGTTAAATTCCAATCAAAACTTAAGGATGAAAGTCTTTTTGAAATGTTTTTGTTGAACATTACCGGTACCAGTATTTACAATTTAGACTGTACTCAAAGTTTGCTCTAACCCGTGATTACATAGCTTAATCGTGCTTTGAACAACTGGGCCCTGCTGTGTATTGCATTGGAGGGAGTTGAAGTGATTTCTCTGGGGACAAGCAACGTGGCATTGTAGTGGGGCTTCATGTGGCTTGTTAAATATTTAAATATATACCCCACCGAGTGTGGCAATGTATTTCTATTTTGTGAAGACAGATGCCAAGAAGCTTCAAAGAGAGTGGCAGTGAACAAGTTCACCTCTGCCCTCTCATAATTTCAATGTTTCTTTAAGGGGCCACTGTCATGAGTTGACTTCAAGACTTTTAACAATTCTTTTTTCCTCTCTTAAAGGAATCAAATATTCATGTTTGCCCAGAGTTTCTGAACTTTTTACTATAACCATTGCCAACTTGTCCATGCCAATTTAAATTTGGCACATCAAACTGAATTTTTCAAGTTTAAATTTGAGTAACTGGCAAATGTGCTTATGTGATAGTGTTCTGTTAAGGCTTCAGCCAAAAACAAAGTTTAAAATGTTTTTAATGTACACATACCATGTGTATCTTGTTCCTGATAGAACCTTATGAAAATTAAGTTATAAGCCAGTTATATTTTTTAAAGAAAAGATAGAGTTGTGTTCAAACAAACAGATTGAATTTTGTTGTATAGTCGTTTAAATTCAAATGTTCTTCAAATTTGACTTTCATACCTGGAAAGATTGTTGTGTTTAAATGTTTTAATCATGCATACTTGCACATTCTTTATTTATCAATATAATCATGTTAGAAATTTACATTTCAAATGTCAATGATAATACATAGTATGCAAGAAACTGAAATCTGATTGAATTAAACATGTTACAGTCAATTTGTGTGATCTGTTGTTTTCATCTTAAAACTACATAGGGTGACTGTGCTGGAGTTACTTTACTTCTAATGCTGGAGTGACTATAACCCTGATTATGGAGTTGAAATAACTCTACTCTTTTATGGGGCAGAGTTAAAATGACTCCCTTGTTGGAGCTAATACAACTCCAGAATTGGAGTTAAAAATGGGAGTTAAAATGACCCCCAAAAAGGAGTTAAATTTAACCTAACATTTTAACTCCACATTTGGAGTTACAGTAACTCCCTTATGGAGTTTAAATAACTCCTTTTGCAGAGTTAAAGTGACTCCCACACTGGAGTCATTATAACCCTTAAAAAGGAGTTAAAAAAGGGAGTTAAAATAACCCCCAAAAAGGGGTTATATTTAACCTAAAATTTTAACTCCACTTTTGGAGTTAAAATAACTCTTTAAAAATTACTGTGTACACGTGGTACTTTCCAGCCATTTGATTTGGATCTAGACTGTTTCCCAGTCGAGAGAGCATTGGAAATTCTTTGGAATGTAGAGCGAGACACCTTAGCAATTAAGACAGTGAGAAAACAGCTAGCAGCAACCAGACGCGGAATTCTGAAGCAGATATCGACAATCTTTGACCCCATTGGTCTAGAAACACCGTTCGTTTTGAGAGCCAAGTTTATCCTTCAAGAACTTTGGAGACTTAAGTACGACTGGGATTATCCTACATCAGGTCCATTACTAGAAGCATGGATTGCTTGGAACGAAGAATTGCCCTATCCTGCTAATCTCTCAGTTCCTAATTGCTACCTAAGCGATCGGCTGGGTTGCCAGTTTGAAAACGCAGAACTTCATATCTATGCTGATGCTTCAGAAGTTGCATTTGGTACTTATGCCTACTGGAGATTTGAAACATGTAATCACTCCTATCAGTGTGTCTTTGTGTTTGGTAAAGCGAGACTAGCTCCTGTAAAACCGTTGTCTCTCCCAAGATTGTACCTTCAGGTCAACAAGCAGTGATGGCAGTTAGAATGGGCCAAACCATTCAGATAACCTAACCAGTTAACCTACTGGACAGACTCAACAACTAACCCGGTTCCATACCTTCCATACCTGTGGCTAATCGAGTTCGCTGAAATAACAGAGGTTTGCGATTCTGAGAGTTGGAGACATGTCCCTGGACACCTGAACATTGCAGATGACTGTTCAAGAGGTCTCTCCGCACAAGCCCTTGCCCAGGAGAGCAGGTGGATTCATGGACCGAAGTTGCTCCAGCAAGATGATTACCTATGGCCGAAGCAAAAAACGTGCCACCCACCTGATAAGTGTGACCCTGAATGCGGTGCCTGGTCTAGTCTCTCTATTGAGGTTTCAGATGAGTTCTTTGACCCTAAAAATCTCATCGTGGATTCATGTAGTTCGATTGACTGCCATGGTGCTCCGATTTGTTCCAAGCTGTTGAGACAAAGAAAAACGTTTGAAGCTAACCGGTAAAAAACTCTTCTGTGAAAGAACTTACCAGCGCAGAAGTATTTTGGTATTTTGTATTTTATGCATGACATTTCTGACAATTTTTGGCCGGCAAACATTTTTAACCTACTTCTTCATCCTACACAAGTGCATAGCTATAATACTAGGTTTTTTAGGGTCTGGTAGTCTTAACATTAAATATTCCAGGAAAAATCAGTTATAACATTCATTTTCTAGATTTGGTGCAAGAATTTGGAACAATATTCCTCAAAGTATCCGAGAAATCCTTAAACACAAATTTTTAAAAGGTTTCTTTAATTTACATGAGCACCTTTTTACATAATTTGGAATGTGTGGATACTTAACGGAAAAAATGGAAAACCGGATCCCAACGGAATGGCAGAGGTCAGTGGAATCTTGGTCGAGTTGTCAGAACGTTCCTAAGTGATGATGGTGTGATCGGCACAGTTGAGGTCCAAACCAAGCGAGGGACATATAAGCAACTAGTCGTCAAGCTCTGCCTCTTAGAGGAGGCTGGACTGTGTGTGTGTGTGTGTGTGTGTGTGTGTGTGTGTGTGTGTGTGTGTGTGTGTGTGTGTGTGTGTGTGTGTGTGTGTGTAGACTTATAACCATACCCAGAGGTGAAGATGTTTCCGACTTTTCAAGCCACAAAAAATAACAGTGTGATCAGGGACCCATCGCGTATGCCAGACATATTTAACAAGCATTTTTCATCGGTGGGCAATAATTTAGCTAGCAAGCTCCCCTCGACGCAGCATAGTTATGTTGATTTTCTTGCTAAATCGAAATCACCCCAGTCATCGTTTTATTTTCGACCAGTAACAGCTTCAGAAGTGGAAACTGAAATTCGTAGTATTCCTAATAAGAAAGCATGTGGTCTTTATTCATGTCCGACGCTATTATTAAAATATGTAAGTGACATTGTAAGCCTGCCACTTGCGACACTTTGAAATGTTTCTGTTTCCCAAGGAGTATACCCGGCCAAGCTAAATTTATCTAAAATAGTGCCAGTTTTTAAATCTGGGGACGAGCTTGATGCGAATAATTATAGACCAATATCACTTTTATCCAATTTTAACAGAATTTTTGAAAATTTAATGTACTCTAAGATGATCTCTTTCATCGAAGAAAAGGGATTACTCTATCAGGCACAATATGGCTTTCGTAAAGCACATTCTACACAACATGCAATTTTGGATATTATTAATACAATACAAACTAATATGGATAAACGCCTCTTTTCGTGTGGTATCTTTATTGATTTGAAGAAAGCATTTGATACAGTTAATCACGGAATATTATTAAACAAACTGGAACATGATGGTTTCCGTGGAATAATTAATGACTGGTTTACTTCCTATTTAAGTAACCGAACGCAAACACACAGAACTCAAATGTCATATTTCTAACAAGGCTACAATCACCTGTGGCGTTCCTCAAGGGTCTGTCCTGGGACCGCTCCTTTTTCTATTATATGCAAATGATATACAGTACTCCTCTGATAAATTCAATTTCTACCTCTTTGCTGATGATACAAATATTCTCTATGCCGGTAAAGACATTAAATCTCTTGAAACCCTTGTAAACTGTGAACTTCGTAATGTATGTAACTGCCAAACAGCAAACAGGTTAACCCTCAATATTGATAAATCTAATTATGTTATTTTTCGACCTTACCAAAAGCGACTAACGCTTAAACCGAAAATTGTGATATATGATAATGTACTGAGCAAATCTGTTCACCTTGAATGCAAAGATTATGTAAAATACCTTGGGGTTCTAATAGACTGCAGTTTAAGCTGGAAATTTCATATTGAACACATTGTAGTTAAAATAAGTAGATTAGTTGGGATTATAGCGAAATACTCTACTGCGCATCCATCAATCATTAATATTGCCCTAACATATCTTATGGCCTGACTGCATGGGGTCTTGCAAATAAATCCTACTTGACAAAAATTTTAGTTCTTCAAAAAAGAGCACTTAGATTTATATTTTCCGTAGAGAGATGTGAACATGCAGTCCCTTTGTTTATTCACGCCGATATTTTACCTCTAAATTTTCTTTATTTCAAATCCGTTTGTTGCTTAATGCATGATATACGAAACCGGAAAGTACCTAGTAACATTTTAAACCTATTCAGCGACACTACCAGTATTCACTCTTATAACACTCGGTCTTCGTCAGCAAATAATTTCTATATTAAGAAATCTAGGTTAGAAATCCAAAAAAGAGCTTTCTCAAGAGTAGGGGCTAAAATTTGGAATGAGATGCCAGCATCATTAAGAGAGCTCCCCAAGAAACACTTCCAAACAAAACTCCACTCTTTACTTCTCGATATTCTTAAGAAGTATGATGACTATATCGATATTTTCCAAATTACCTCTGCCCCAAAAACGTACAATTGAACTTGAGTTCTTCATTCAAACATACCATGTAAGAGTCATTGAACTTGTAATTTATGTTAACGATTTAACGATTTAATGATTTGGTACAATCTGTTTAAAAATTATGTAAGTCTCCTCTCGTAAATTTATTAATTTTTTTTGTAATTGTTTTGTATGACTGTTCCGCCCCGACTAGCAATGCTATTTGCGGAACAGTCCTTTCTACGCTGAATATTTATTCTATAAATAAAAGTTGTTGTTGTTGTCAGCGGTTTTCTTTATAAGGACAGGCCCCCCACGAACAGAACCTACTATTTGCTCGAAATAGCCATCTTGGCTGTTTGCAGTAGTTGTTTCAATGCAGTTTGTTGATATTTTATTTCGCCGTTTAGTTAGAATTTGTTTGTATGCTTGCTGAATCAACTCCGCCACAATCAAGTGGAATTGGCCTTCAGATAATTCGCTAAAACATTTTAAATCCACAAAGGAAAAAGTTGCACTCTTCCTTTTTCTTTCGCAAAAAAGCGATTTGCAACATTCGACCCTCGTCGTTAAGTCTTAATTTCGCTAAGAGGATCGTTTCTTAGCTATTCAGGAACTTCTCTTTAATCTTTATTTAGGGAGACGAGGGTATCAACTGATGATGGTTTGTTTGTTTACAATGTTAGATATAAGCTTCATATTGATGTTACGAATGATAATGAGCACTTTTAGCGGCAAAATGGGCAAAACACTGGCACCTCGTTAAACAGTATTCTATTTAACAACTATATAGTGAACTGTGAGCCTCTACCTTTCGTCCTTAACCAACTTTCAAACTTGATACAAACAGGAGAGCAAGCGGCCATTTTGTTTGTAATTACAATCTTGTGACCGATGATATATTCGATAACAGTTGTTAGCGGCTACTTGCTCGCCAGTAAGCAAATTAAAATTGTTAAAGCAATATACGTGAAAGGAGACAGTGGGATCGAGGTATTGTTGGCTCCGATCGAATGGCTTCAAATAGGGGACTTTTAAATGAAGAACCAAACAAATATTGGTAACTTCAGTAACTTCAATAAGGTTGTTGTTTTTTAACTTGATGGCAAACCTAACAACAACAGAAACGGAAACAGTGATAATAATATCAAAAGAACTGATTACAACAGAAGTGGACGACTATTACAACAACAGCAGTAATTTATTTGAGCCTCTAGGAGTCTTTTCTATTGTTGTTTCGGCTTCAGGTAAAGAAGCGTTTGTTATATTTTCCCCGATATAGCTAAACGCAGCAAAAGATTCTGTTAACGACATTATCGCTCTATACAAGAAGCAGTTGTTAGGTTATGAGTAATTTATTTATGATCATATGTGTGGGAAATAATTATCATATTAATTAATTAATTAATTCATTCATTCATTCATTCATTCATTGTTCATTTGCCATATCATTCATCTTACATTAAAGGTACAATATACAAAAAAATAAAGGAAGTAGATGGCGAGGAAACCTGAAAGAAACCACGGGGCTTATAAGGAATCAGGTTTCCTCAACAGCACTTAAAATAACGAGTCTAATAAACAATAGCAAACTGCAGGCAAAGGAAGGAGTCGGGAGTACTTCGATAAAATTTTCTTGCTTTCAATAGGCGAAAGAGAAGAAATCCACAAGAAAACATTTCGAAAATGGATCAATACCAAACTTGCAAAGGTAAGTCAATCTTGCGTTCGTACGGTTATAGTGTATATCGTCCTTTGATTGTTGCAGTGTGATCATTTTTTGAAAACTGTCTTACTGTAGACTCGGTGGCGGTCATTCAGATGCAACGATTTACCCTCGATTATCCAAACATATGGTGGCATAACTCTAATTATGATGCCGAACTGTTTAGTGTTGCTTTCTAAGCGATATAAATTAAAGAAAGTTTACTTTAAAGTAACCCTTGATGTTCTTGTTAACTGAAGAGAAGGTCGTGAATCCCTTATATTCGGAAGCTGCATTCTTCAGTGCATCTAGTGTGCATTGGGCTTGGGATTATGCAGTTATGTGGAGTGAACATACGGAAGCCAGACTGTATGTTACGTTTACAGTGTGAAGTGTTACAGGGATCTCAATCATATTCGAAAAATTATAGCATTTTGAATTTCACAAATTTTGCAAAGAAATGCATGGCGTACGGACACACACTGTTCCGCACTCCATACATTTCTCATTTCTCAGTCGAAATGTTTCAATTGTAATGCTTCATTGAGTTTTAAATCAGGTCTCTGCGAGACGTCTCAGACGACGTTTGCTAAATCTGGTATGGCGAATCTATTTGTGAACTGGTGATTACGTTTAATTTAATGGTTTAAAAACTGGGCCAATGTCGGAAATCAAATGACAACCAGCATTGAGATCACCTTAAATAAACGTTGCTCAAATTAATTATTGTAGAACCGGCGTTCCACTGCAAACTGTTTATCTTTTTCTCATTGACTTTTCTCCAGGCCGTACCTCCGTTGGAAATAAAAGACCTCATAGAGGAAATTCGGGATGGTCACGTGCTACTCTCGCTGTTAGAAGTTCTGTTAGGGAGAACGCTGGTAAAACCTTCAAATTGACTGTGTAACCCTCATGGTAATTTCTTTTTGTGGTGAAGATAGGCCAGTTATGAAAATCGTGATACTTGTAACCATCCTACCTCTTATCAAAGAGTTATTTTAACACGTCTATCTTCAAATGAATTTTTTTTAACTCTTTATGAAGTTAATTTAAATGGTTTACAAGGCTGAACATAGTTCATTGAGGGAATTGGTCATGAAGCCCGGCAAACATCAAGGTAAAAAATTTATGTTGCACATTGCTTTGTTTTGCACTCATGTACTATGCGTGAATTACACAATCGCAATGTTTCTATGGGTTAGTTGCATGAACACGCGTAACCACCTATTGTTATTGTGCACGGTCAACCCCCAAAATAGCAAACAAAAACATCTAACAAAGAACTTATCATAACCATTTCTCTCTCTTAACTATAGACTGAATAACTTCGTTTTTCATGCTCTAACTCTAACAAGTTCACGTTACCCACTTTTGAAGAGAAAAAGAAGGTGTATCTCTTTTAGTTTTGTTCCGACTAAAACCCGGCTGTAATTGTGAAACCGTGAATTGGAATGGCACTGAGTTGTGTTTTCTATGGTTTTTTCGTTCCTTCCTATTACAGGTATAATATATATATTTAGCCAAGCCTAAAAGCGGAGCTCCAAAAGCATTCTTTTTCTACTGGCATTTACATATAGTCTGCTTGTCATATCACCCATCTGACCTCACTCAAGCTACAGACCCAATGCTGTAGAAAATAGTATGGAAAGGTGATCTGAGCCAGTGGCACAGTGGATTTGGACCCCACGTGGATTTGCACCCTCCAGTCCAGATCTGCTTGTGGATCAGATTTGGACCCCCTAGTCCAGAACTGCTAGCAGATATGAATCCCCTTTTACGAATTTGGACCCCCACCCCTCCTAAAAACAAGCGTTCTATTGAGTAAGGTAATAAAAATTCCTTTCCAAACTGAGTTTGGAGATGTTAAAAAAGCAAAATAAAAATATTGAGGTAGGTTTTTTTAAAAATAATCTTTAATACCTTGTGTAAAAAAGAACCTGCAAAGCTAGTTTTCATCTATAAATTTTTAAAACAAAACATTTCTTAACATCTTAGAGCAATACCTAAGGACAGGTCTGTTTCCCCGTTCAACTGTAGGCAACTTAGTTACATACTTAGCTACTTAGGTATGGTTTAGAGCCACTAGAAATTGGTGGAGAAGCCTGGTGATTGCTCCTTGGAATCAGTATCACATCAGATATATAGTGATTCAGATCATCACTTCATAATGAATGCAATTTCAATTATCCACAGCCTCCCATGAGACAGTCAGAAATCGGAAATTGTGTATCCTCTGGATATATGTATGCCTCACAAAAATTATGAAAGAAAGATACATGGAAATCAATAAAAATATTTAGATGCCATGAATTAAGACCAAGATATTTATTTTGATCAATTACTTCTTGACGTTACTATCACAAGAAAACAACTGCTTGCTAACATTAAGCTCATCACTCAATGCACCTACAGTGTTTTCAAAAAGAAATGCAGCTGCTCTTAGCTTCTGGCCAGTTAAGTGCAAGACCAAACAACTTGATAATAATATATTGGGCATTTGGTTGATACCACTATCAAGGTGATTCATCAAAGCAAAAGTGCTGGAAATCCGTTAGCCATCTTAACTTGATCTTAACATACTTCATCAAACATCAGAGATTCCATTAAACATTAATGCCAAATGTCATCCAAACATCCCACAAGATTGGTGTGACCAGCTACTAATAAAATTAATTGAAAGACTGTATGCAGGAGGAGGAAGTCCAAAGGATGTGTACATTGATGAGAAAGAGCTTACTTTAAGTTTAATTTTAAGTTTTAAGTTTAATAATAATTTGTCATGTGAATACAACTAAGTTGATACAAAACAAAAAAGTGCATGACTGGAGAATAATTGGGAGAAACTAAATTCCCATACAAAGAATATTATCTAATATTACACATTCTAAAAACTAAGAGGTGAAATTTAAACGTGGCCCAAAGCTAACCTAATCAAATTAAATCAAATACTTGTCTCTTACAAGTCACCCCTGATTTGAGATTGAGACTAAAAATCATGAAGTAATCCAAAGCAAACCTAATTAAATTACATACTTGTCACTCACAAGCTACATCTGATTTAAAATTGACACCAATAATGTAATAGATAGGACTTAAAACTGCTTAAAGAAGGTGCATGCATGATGTTCGATGGAACACCATTCCAGTCTGTTATGTAGCGATTAAAAAAAGAAAAGCTGAAGGCCATATATATATTTAGCCATGCCAAGCCTAGAATCGGAGCTGCACACTCTCACCGAGCAACTTCGCAAGAGTTTATTTGGGCCAGTTTAATTTGTGTCCAAAACAATTGACCAGCAGCAGGGAAAACGAAGAGTTTTCGATAGTAAACGTTTGCAAAAAAGAAAAAAAAAAACGACGGACATTCTTGAGTCTAACTTCTTTGAGATGAAAGCGTAAAGGGATTCAAAGCGGATCAAAAAAACAAAACAAAACAAAACAAAAACACTGCAAGCGAACAAAGTACGATGCCGGCGAGTGTTTGCTCGAAGAAGGAGAAGGTGGAGAAATTAAACAAGACTAGCTAGTAATTAAAATAGCTTGTAATGATAAAGCTAGGAAAATCGGTATTTATTTTGACGTAAATGCCCCTAGAAAAAAAAATAAAGGGTACAAACTCTTCGTTTACAGCAGTCAACAGGAATTGACCGCGGTTCAGAAACAATATAACAACAAACATAAGACTTATTACAAGAAAACAAAGCACAATATGAATAATATTTCTTCGAAGATTCTTGGAGAAGGTGCAGAAATCTTGTATTAAGCTAGAAAATTTCCTTAGCAGATTTGACATAAATGTCCGTAGAAAAGACAAAAAAAGAGGTCCGTACCTGATCGTTTAGAGCAGTCAACAGGAATCACTGAGACAGCAATCACTCGGAATGCGACAGAGCTGAATAATAGAGCCATTTCCCACAAAATCTTTCCTTGGCTTACACAAAACACTTAAGTGCTTTGATGGTTTTACTGTTACTTCCCATGTCTTCCGAAGAACCTTCTTCAATTAATGATTCTCAGTGGCAAAACATCATCCAGATAACGAAGAAAGCGCTTGCCAAACCAAACGAGCATTTCTCTCGCAGACCCGTCCACTTTAAAATTTATCAAAACCAGCCAGCCAGTCAACCCATTTCGCTGTTTTTAACATCCAAACGCTGATTCTTACCGGTTCAAACAAACGACATGTTTAAAGACGGCGAAACTTAATTGTTGTTTACAGGCTGCTTTCGACGAAGATCTCTTAAAGACTTGACGAAGTGAAGCGCGCTGGGTTTTGACTGTTTTGGCAGCATTTTGACAACTTAATGTCAGATTTTGAGAAGTGCACATGCACATGCATTTGATCGGATTTTTTATTTTTACTCGAGCTCGAGTCTCCCCCTTTAATGCTTAATTTTACGAGGACTCATTGCGATTACGTGTTGATAAGATAAGGGCAAAAGTTTCTTAACGCTACTGTGAGGAACCAAGGTCGAAAAACAGTCAGCCAAGCCGAGTAAAAACACTCGTTCGCTTGCAAAGAAAACAACGTAACAAAACAAACAAACAATTCAACTACTTCTTTGCGTCCAAAACGAGTACAGATGATTGTTATTTATATCCATTCGAGAGAAAAATACAAGTTTCATTCCTGAACAAAAGTAACAACGATTAAACCAAATGTTAAGCTTCTATTTATTTATTTTACCTCACTGTCCTGTGTTGTAGAGGTTTCTACCACTTGAAAATGCGTAAGCTTCAGTAAAGTAAAAACAAGCATCCGCAAAAATAGCAAACGGTTTGTCCAAAGAAAGAGCTTCTTCCACAGAGTTTGAGCTACTCATTCCTCCCATTAATACCGGTGAACTGTTAAGTGACTTTTCTTGGTGAGATGCAAGATGCCGCGGTGAAGTGAAAGCCCTTGAAGCGTTGAATTATACTGTTTTCAACCGCACAATCTTTGAAGCTTTTCCTGAGAAAAATCTTCCGTCCTTCCTTTCATCACTTGAAAATTCACCTTCCGGAGTATCTTTTGACAAGTTCTTGATCTTTATGCTTTTTACGCGAAAGACAAACTTCGATCGAAGAAGATGAAGTTGTTTTGCTCAAAATAAAGAAACCAAGTGAATGTGAAATTACCAGCCGCAGAAAGCGCGCGAAAAATTTTAACGGCCTCGATTTGGTTTGGGTGTCCCACACTTGGCTTGAGCCTGCGATCCAATCGAAAGCAAGTACCTGGTCAGCGGTCAACTTCAAAAAAACAGCTGACCTCGATGAGGTCTTAACTTGAGCCCGCGATATGGTCACGTTACACTGGTCAGCGGATACCTTGTTTTGACAGGTGTCAATTGGCTATAAGATGGATGTCCAGTATCAAAGATGTACGCTGTAAAGTAGCTGGTCAGCTGGGCCAGGTGGAGTATGGCCGCCATGTTGGATTATTATGATTATTATTAGGATATTATTAATTATTGGGCGACTCCGTCGTCGTCGTCGTCGTCGTGCGTACGCGCCCACGAGCAATACCGCTAGCCATTTTTACCATGAGAAAAGCAGTTGACGGGTTTCTATAGGTATGGGGCTCCGCTTGACGGCCCTTCGGGCCGTCGGAGCTCCTCTATTACCCAATATGCTTTTCCCTGCTCTTAAAATCATTTACTTGTGTTTGATTCTAATTCTGGTTGGTTCTTAGCTCTGTTATTTGCGTTTGACAATAGTATTCATTTTAGTTTTAGTGTGTTACACCTGTGATCGAAATCAGTAATGCGTAATATATCAGGTCTATTGCAGCGTTTTTCTCTTCTTTGATTCCTTCCCTACAGAAAAGAGAAAAAGGTAAGACGCGTCTTCACAAACTGAGCAATGTTAAAACAGCGTTGAAGGAGCTTAAGAAAAACAAGGTGAGTGGTTTGAAGACTCTCATCAATTGCTATCTCCACGGTAATCTGTTTTAACAGTATTGTAAATTTTCTTTTGTGTGTAATAATGTGTATGCGATTTCTACTATATTACTACTTTATTATATTTATGTTTTTATATTTATATATTTATATTTATAATTGTATGTTTGTAAGTGCTTTGCCTGACCCTACCTGTAATTCAGAGAAATCTGCGAATGGTGGAAATAAACAAATATTATTATTATTATTATTGTTCTCTTCTGTATTTTAATATCCTTTTTACCCACCCGACTCGATTAGCCTTGCTACACTTCTTATCTGTCAGATGATGGAATAATTAAATTTTGCTGTTGTTTGCTACTTTGTGCCCATTGTAAAACGTGTATGTAGCTATTTCAAGGCCGTTCAGTTTCACTACCTCAGAAATGCGTTAGAGAGTCGATTTTCTTTGAAGGAGAAGGTCACTCAAGAAACGGAAGTTTTTTTTTAAACCACCAATAAAAAGTAAACACTGAGTTGAGTTACTCACCGTTGTTTGAGTCTCTGAAGTGCACTCGATCCATACGAAATTTGTCTCCGAAGTAAGTCAAAATTCATATTAGGCGCCTCAATTTTGATTAGTACTTCGCAGCCTGGCCATCTTTTCGTGACGTCATTTCGTCTAAGAAAATGTTTCACAGCCATAACATATAGTAAATAGAGGGAAATGGCGTCGCTTTGACTCCACATTATTTAGAGTTAATTTGATTTGGTCTCCCTAATTAGTAGGGCATCTTAAGTTTACTAGGCTACAAAGATTTGAGACTTTAATACAGTGATTAATATATTATTGAGCGATACGGTTTTGATCCCAAAAGCGTCCGTCATTCCAAGAATGAAGAAGTGAACGACAGTGAAAATGAAGAACTATTGCAAGGTACATTTTAGTGTACCTGTGAGTGTTGTGAAGTCACACTGAACCCAAGAGAAGATCTTTGTTGTTGCGAAGAGCCAGAGCGGCAAACAAGATGGAAGGCAGGGAAGGTTTGACTAAATACTCACTGTGTCGCTATTCATTATTGCACGTTGATTCAAAACTTAAATATCCTATGTATATGTATATGTATATGTATATGTATATGTATATGTATATGTATATGTATATGTATATGTATATGCATATGCATATGCATATGCATATGCATATGCATATGTATATGTATATGTATATGTATATGTATATTTAACAATTATTCTACGAGGGCGCGCTGGATATGAAGTAATAGGGAGCTTTAGCAACGACGACGGCGACGGCAACGTAAACGTCACTTCAAAATAGAACTTCTCGTTTTTGTAACGCTTTCGCTATTATTCCAATTTGTTTAACTTGGAAAATACTGGCGAACTATTCAGGGACTAAATTGTTATGAACGCCGTTAAAGTAAGGAAAAAGAAAGAGAACTTTACAGTCACACGCTCCCGTTCTCCAGAAAACCTAAAATTTGGTCATTTCACGTTGTTGTTTTGCAGAGGACGGGAAAGAAATGTACCAAAATGTAAAACGCACGTGCAGAGCCATTGTTTTTGCTCATTAACTCTTTCCCGTCAGGCTTACCAAATATCGTTCCTGTGGGAACGATGCCTTTGAAACCCTGCAACTTTCCCAAATCCCGAACTATGGTTGAAATCAACCACTGTCGTGGTAAAAAGGTCACTTTTGTAGACTTCATCACCCTGGAAACTGACCTAAACACCCAATTCTCATTTAATATGACTGTTTATTCTCTTTGCAAAACCAAAATCGCCCTCGGACAACAGCAAAATTCACGCAACTTTGTCATGAAGTTTTGAAAAGAAAATTTCCTATTGATGTTAAAAGTTTACAATGGCGGCAAACTTCCACTCCAGTTCTTGCAATCTGTTCGACATTTTCGCGCTCACTTCTTTATCACCACCCCAATAACGCTATTTGATTTCACTTGCTCTCACTGGTCTGCCATGTTCGCATTTGTGACCCAAAGGAATTCTGGGCTTTTCTAGGATAACGGGCGCATGACAGTCCGCCAATTTCCATTTCAGATATTTTTTACAAGTGTCGAGCCACCCGGCCCTGCTGACAAAACATTGCACCGATTGCATCATGTACAAGTTAAAACTCGCCAAAATTGCCATGCCAGGTCCCGGAATCCACTCACAAAAGGGCTTAAGACGTAACTTCACTCCGTGAATTTCTATCACTCGCTCGAATACGTTGAGCGGCCCAATTCGTGTGAAATTGCTTCTCACCTCTGTTTTCTTTCAAAGGATTGCCTCTACCCATCAACCCAGCTTTATGATGCTAGGCAGGGGGCTTCTGGAGTGGAAAATGGCTCGAAAAACACACTTATAAACCAAATACGCAACGAATTGTAGCTGCAGTGTTCGTTTAGAAATAAACGACAGCTAGCGTGACAAGCGTGACATCAAAGACAGAGCCTTCGGTGTTGTGGACCAGCGAAATCTCCGTGGTAACCCCTTATATGGAGTAGCTAGGTCGATTTGACCTCCTACCCTTCAGAAATTGCAAAAAAGGTGACCAAATCGCCTGACGGAAATGAGTTAAGGCTATTGTTTTGTGGCGTTCTCGTTGCCGTTGCCGTCGTCGTTGCTAAAGCTCCCTAATAAATAGCCAACGGGGCGCGTAGCGCCGAGTTGGTTATAATCATTTCATATCCAGCAAGACCGAGTAGAATAATTGTTTTATTAAAAACTCTACGACGCAAAATTGAGAATCTGAACAAAAAAAGTGGAAGCAAGGAACTCGGAGAAAGAGAAAACCGAAAAAAGGAAACATTTGCCCATCACATGACTTAACAAAAAGGGCGCGAAAACCTTTCGATGTGTTGCAACGTTTCCGAGCAAAGTTGAACGAATTCAATGTCAAAACTGTCCAAGAACAACGTTGAAGCTTCAGTTTAGGGCACTTTTTGGAAAAAGTGCAGAGTTTATTTGCTCTGAATGGTTGTAAATGGTTAGTAGTTTGGTAAAAAATGTTCAATCATTGTTCAAAGAGGGTGGAACGGCCTTCACATAGATGTACGGGCCGAAGGAAGTGAATTTGTAATACATCAAAACAACAGCACCATGGGCGAATTTCGTCAAAATGAAGACACAATTTCAAATTATTTTGATGGACTGGAATATTGTCTCACCAGATCTGGTCGGAAACAAGAAATATGAGGGATAAGCAACACAAATGTCCAGGTTATGCTTCAAGAAATGGTTTATAGAAATTTGTCTCGATGCATGGAACAAAAACTGGAACCGCGGCCGAACAAAATAACAAGAGCAACAAGAACGGCGATTCTTCTCATTTTTTACTAAACATCATATCTGTAAGCGGAAAGTTTGAAGCAGATGATTGATACATTGCAGTGAGTGCAGGTCAGAACATTTTTAATCTTGAAGTTCTTGTTTGTTCAGTTTGTTTTGAATAGACTAGTCCGTGAACCCGTGACACTTGTTCAGTGTTGAATACTGGTCGCTTGACATTTTAATCTCCCTAGTTCCAAACAGCACATGTCGATCTCCGGCCTTTCCCTACATCAAGGTACCACGGAAAGCCGTAAAAATCTCGAGCAAAAATTGATCTTTCAAATCGGCACTCTCAATCCCCACGGTATCAACGGGCGCTCTTCATTCAATTAATTTATTCCTGTTTCTCAAGTTACCATATTACCACAAATAGCGTAGCTCCATTTTCTGTATATAAACAACACGTAATCCACAATTCCTCGATTCGCTCCGACGAAGGGCTAACGCTGGAAACTTCAGCTAATCGAATCCCTGTACGGTGGTCAATTTACATTATCAACTCCGTTGATAAACCAAATTTACAGATTACAGTAGATTCGATTCGCCGTAATGTTGTAATGAAACTAGATATTTACTAAGCGCGATGTTCTTTGGTGGCGTATCGTTAAAATACTCGCTTCTTTGCCATAACACCAGCAGCGACGTAACGTTTAGTGACTGTGTTATTTTGCTTCATTGTACAACCTCAGTTTTATTTGTGGCAGTGATGTAGTAAAAAAAGGTTGGGGGTTTTGACTGCCGAAATAATTTTCGCTGCTTCCCTGTTGTTTGCTTCGCCAAGAACCCATCAAAGCTGTCAACCCGCAGTCAAAAATGACTATATGCGGAAACCATTCGCAACGATTATTTTGGTTCTTTAAAGGAAATTTTCTACCGTTTTTCAGGTAAATATCATCAAGATAAAGAAGCTTAGGTATAAAACCACTTTTCCAGGTATATCCACAATTTCCCCTCGTATGACTACGGCTTGTGTTTTCTGGCACGGATATGTTAGCCGGCTTTTTAGGCGATCTTTCAATAAATGGCGCTGCGTTCGCTCACGATTGACTAGTGTAAGGAAAGGGTTCCAGTTTTCCTTCTAAACCTGTATTTTTAGGGAAAATTACATAAACAGCACAGCACAGTCTGAGATGATTTGTACAATTTACTTCACCTCGTCTCTCTCTTTCCTGGCAGTCCTGCGCTCACACGTAACCCGTCCTTTGACGGATGGCTTGCACCCCTATCAAAATCAAAATCAAAATCAAATCAAATTCGTCTATCAAATTGTGATAGCAGTAAACGTTTCGTCCCTTTTTTTTTTATCTCTTTCGGATCGGTTGTGGCACTGTGGAGACGAATGCTACTGCATTTTCAGTCCACAACAAAAAAGAAAGTTTATCGCCTGAAAAGAAATGAGCCCAGGCCAATAAAGTGTTCTTCAAAATGGCGGCCCCCAATTTAATTGTGATTTTAGCGAGGAATTTTGAATGAATCCGATGGACCTCAGAGCCCAAAGAATAGTGAGAAACTTAACTCATTGTTTACTGTTTATTGGTGGATTAAAAAAATTAACATTTCTGGAGTGACCATCTTCTTTAACGTTCCACTAAGCGCTCTGCTCTACAATAGCAAGTGATGATCAGAACTCTTCTCAGAAACTCTTCTCAGAAACGTCTGCTACTACTACGATCAAACCCTGCCATCAATTTTTGTTTCATTAACTCCTTCTTCCAAGTCCTTCACTAAATTTCCTTGATCAATTGAAGTTCCTTTTCCTCTTTTGTTGCTTGTTCTCCCCGCTTAGCTTTACTTGCACTCCCATTTCCCCCAGTCCTAACGAGGTTGTGATCTTTGTTGCTTATGTCACTCGTTTAAAGGTACAACTTGTGGGAATCAACAATGACGACATTGTTGATGGAAAAAGCACTCCCATTCTTGGACTGGTGTGGAAGATCATTCTACGTTTCCAGGTAATTAACGACTGTAGCTATTTTTTCCACCTGTCCATAAATTGTGTTTGTTGTTGTTGTTTTTCAAGCATATTGGAGTGGCCATAGAAGAGAGGTTCTTTTTGGTCGTGTCATAAAGAATTGCGTTACGTTAGCCATTAACAAACAACGACAGTTACATCATTATTTGCGTAATTAATAAATTTATATATTTAATGTTTCCGCATAGCATATGAAGTGCCTATTGGGAAACCGTTCAATGTAAATGGAATGGCCTTCAAGCTGAATGGGCCAGTTTGTGGCAAACGAGGTTTACGTTGCTTCAAAAGGGATATATCTTCTATTTATGTATTTATTTCATAAAGAGCTAAAAGATATCGGCAGACTAAAGGAAACTCCAAACAAATGATTCAGTTTTCGTCGAAAGCCTTCTAGCTTTCTGAAGCTGGTACCTTTGGTTATGAATACTCAGGATTGATAAATGGAATAGAATTCTTCCTTAAGTTTGGTATAATCGCTAGAAAAGGGCTATATTTTCCCCTTCTTTTGTGAAAGGAAAAGGATCATATTTAAAATCGAAGCAACTCTTTGCCAAGACTGATCATGACCTTTTTTTCGCTCATCAGGTCCAAGGAGTGATGGAAGAGCGTGATACAGACAATAATGTCAAAGAATCTCAAGGGGAAAAGAAACTGCTGTCATGGTGTCAGACCGCCCTTGATGGGTAAGAAACCTAGGGCGCTTTGCATTTGAACAGAAAAACAGGGGAGAATTTTGAGTAAGAAGGAACAGGGAAATTTTCCTCAATCAAAATGGAATGGTACGAGCGTATTCCTTTTAATTTACATTGAATTACTCTTTAAGAGGCTTGGTACCAACAAAAACAGCACCAAACCGCGCGTTTAATTCATCAAGAAGCATGGGACTAGTGGAATGCCACAGATGGTACAGGATTTTTCGATCATTCCGGGAAAAAAACGACGAAAGAGGAATACCTCAGAAGGTATTGATGCATGATTGGGAGGTTGGGTCAAATACTGATGGTTGGCTGTATTTTCTATGGAATGGTATAAACATCAAAATAAGATGTGATCCTCGAAGTCATGAGTGACTTACGCAGCTGAGAAGAAAGAAAATGAAACAAAATGAGGCCCGTAGACAGGTCTTTTCATGGGGATGTGTGTTTGAGCGCCGAAGGCTCGTAGTGACAAGCGCCGTAGGCGCGAGATTCTTGGGGGATCCGGGGCATGTTCCCCCGCGAAATTTTGAAAAATTGGACTGTCTAAGACTACTTTTTGCGCACTTTGAAGGACGTTACATAGAAAATCAGACAGTCAAGATCAAATGTATAAACTTCAATACTAAGAAAAAAAGCTTGGCCGAATGGATTTGGGGCTTAATCTTTAAGTAGTGTGACAAAATCAAACCTCCATGAAAGCGTCTGAGCAAACAAACCTACCATTTAGCCCAGATTGATGTCCGTATCGTAGTGAATGTGCATTAACGCAAGTGGAGAGAGGTTTTCTTCAGCCATGCTCGCTCTGTTGTAAGTATGGAGCCCTCTTAGAGCACTTGCGCTCCTTTCACATTCACAGCTGGTGGCTGGAATTGTGCAACAAATCTTCAAGAGGACGTAAAGATTTGGGTATACAAATCCCCCAAGGCTTTTGCGGCGGTATTGGGTCTTTCCTCTTTTGGCGTCGAGCCGTATCCGAATAAAGGTGCAAAGGTAACCTAGACTACCTTTTTCTCCAAAATTAAACTCATGCAGACGAAACCACCATCATGCAACTCGTTGCCATGAATGATGGCAAACACAATGAGTCTCTTGCTGCCACGGTAACAGACAAGCTTTTGTCAGATGTCTTTAACAGTGCTTCCTCGGTAACAGTAATTGAGCAAAAATACTTAGTCAGTGAGGCAAGAAACAAGTTTTTAAATGTTATCTTTGTATTGATCTATGATATGATTTAACCTAAACTTGTGGACTGACTGTTATTTTCAGAGGAAAAAATCTTCAAAGTTTCACTTTGCCAAAAATGGGTGTTTTCTGCCTATACCTACCATCAATCTTTCAAATGTCATAAAAGAACAATTCAACAGATTGGCTTTATTCTGGTTCATTGTATAGAAGGTTTGTTTACCTCAAACTTAATCCCTAAAAAGCTGGTAAAAGTAAAATCATGGGAAGTAAATAATTATTGCGATCTACAAATTCCATGCCGTTGTCAAATTTCAAACCTGCATAGGGTCACGAAAAAAATTGCTGTGGCCAGGTTTTGCCATCTTTTCCAGCAATATCAGTGCAAAAGTGTTTGTTACACATGAAGCAAAGGGAAAAAATCAAGTAGACATGACAATGCACTTCTCCAGCAAAGTTATAGCATAGAGATGGGATGTAAACAACATACCAGCTCAAAACTAATGCAAGAATTGAATGCAAGTCTTACCTCACGATTGAACAGTCTGGACAAATGTTTTTTCGAACTGAATCCGTTATTCAGAGAGTAAACATTACAAAACAGCTCTTTCTACTTCCAAATTAAAGAGAACGTTTGGGGAAAAAGGCAAACAAGAGCTCTCTCAGCTCCCTTTTTTATCAGCAACCTTAACCAAGCAGCCAAACAGCAAGAATCTGACCCCGTTGCATCCTGGGAAATTCCACATATCTTTGAGCGGGAAAAACAATTTACTATTTTCGGACCATGTCTCTGACCAGGCTTCAATCTTGCACCAAGGTTGTCCAGGCACCTTCAACTTACAATGAAACTTCCACCAGTGAAAATTGGAGCCAGGTGAGACCCTTGTGCAACGTTTGTTGCATTCGCAGTGCCAATAAGCAGTTCTTTAAAATTGGCAAGGCTTAAGTCTTCTCAGCCCTTGATGATGAGCTCCAGCACCAGCAAATGACCCAAAACACAGTCATTTAGGGCAATTTTGAAACAGAGAGTGAGTTCAAATGAGCCGAGTATAGGCACGTGACCAGCTTTCATGTGACAAGATACATGCATAACAATACCCAGTCCTCCATCAAAATCTTTTAGCAAAAACCCTATGATTCCCATACATTTTCTAGGGTACCATACCACCTTAAATAGTCTTCCAGCAATTTAATAGCATCGACATAGCAGGGTATCACATAGCGGACATAAAATGAAAACTGTTCATTAAAATAGGTTTCATTTCAAAATACACAATAAGCGTGTCAGGAAGCAAGTACTACAGTTACTTTGTGTTTACCTTTTTTGTAAAAACTTACTTTCTATTTAATCGCCGGTATCTAGTAAACGGACTTTCGCGGTCCGTAAGGGGGAGGGGGGGGGGGGGGGGGAGAACCGGCGCATCCCCCTCTACGGGCCTGAAAATATCAGGCTTGACGTTCATTCTAACTGAAGTAATCAAGACACCTAGAGAGCGAGCCATTTTGACTCCGTTATAATATCCGATGACTACTGTAAACAGATGATAAACGAATATGTGAAATAAAATGAATATGTGAACTGCTGATGAAACAAATGAAGCACTGTAATAGGGAGGAAAAATGCACACGGGAGGCATTCAGAGGCTGTACTCCTTTCCCACTTTCGCTTTCTTTTTAGAATATGCGCGTTTGTTTCATT
>JAEMWC010000045.1:0-107500 GCA_016490735.1 Pachyseris speciosa | reverse complement strand
TGAAACTTAGACGAAACTATCAAAAACCAGCTTTTAGAATAATTCAAGATTTTAAGAATATAAATATCTCTGCGTTAAAACATGAATTTGCAACTGCTCCTTGGAACATATGTGACATTTTTGATGACATTGATGACTCTGTCTGGGCATGGAAAACACTGTACAACTATATCATCAATTATCATATTTCTATCAGGAATGTCTGCCATGGATGACCTCTTCACTGAGGAAGGAGATGAACCAAAGATACAAACTCCTCATCCTAGCACAAAACACCCCAAAAGGTTCTGTTGAATGGTCTAATTACAAGAAACAAAGAAATCTCTGCACTAAGTTATTAAGATCTGCTGAACTAGCTTACTGGAAGGATAAATTCTGCAATGCAAAATCCAGCAAAGAATTTTGGAAAACAGTCAAATTATTTCAAGGCACCAACAAGTCCTCCTCAATTGAGCCCATCAAAGATCCACAGGGATTACTTTTAACAGATGATATCGTGAAAGCAAATGCTTTCAACTCCTACTTTACAAATATTTGCTCAACCTTGAATATTAATGCTGTACCTCATCCTCCTTCAGCAACAGACTACATCTACAGAATTACCCCGACTCTTCCATCCCTAACTGTTAATCATGAACTTTTATCTCATTGTGCAAAACACTATATCAAGGAGGGTAAGGCCTGTGGGCCTGATAATATTGACAGTAAAGTGCTTCGCTTACTTGGAGATGCCTTCATTGATAGCTATTACATAATTGCAAAAAAGAGCTTTGTTGATTGCAAATTTCCTCAACAGTGGAAAACAGCCAAAGTACGCTGCATCCACAAAAAAGGCAGCCAGTTGGATTGTGGAAACTATCGTCCGATTTCTTTGCTCAGCCAACCAAGCAAGTTATTAGAAAGTCTGGTCTGCCAACAACTGGACGCTTTTCTGGAGCACCATAACCTGCTAAGTAACTCACAATGGGGTTTTAGAAAAGGCAGATCTATAGAGTTGCTACTACTTCACATGACAGAAAAATGGAGATACGCTCTAAATCAAGGGAAATCTATCGGCGTAATCTTTATTGATTTCCAGAAAGCGTTTGACTGTGTTTCCCATCATCTCTTACCTTCCAAGCTGCAAGCTTCTGGTATCCACAATAATGCCCTAAACTGGATCTTAGATTATCTCCGTAACAGAAATCAATATGTCTCTATCAACGGCTACAATTCTACAACAATGAAGATTCCCTCGGGGGTTCCACAGGGATCCTTACTGGGTCCCAGACTTTTTACCATCTTTACAAATGACCTCCCAAGCTGTCTGGATTCATCCAACTCTTCAAATATGGAAATGTTTGCCGACGACTCCACTGCTTTTGTGATTGATGACTCCGTTGACTCTATCGTTGTCCACATCCAAAAAGTTTTGCAACAACTACATAGCTGGGCACAACTCAACTGCATGTCAATTCATCCTATTAAAACGGAAATTATGTTTATATCCAAGTCTTCCTTCATTGGACCAATTCCATTTGTAACCTTGGACAATCATCTGATTAACTGTACAACTCAATCTTCAAGTCTGGGAGTGACATTAGACAATAAGCTTAGCTGGACGCCCCACATTAAATCCATTGCTGCAAACTTTAATGCAAAAATCAACAAACTTAAACAGATTAAGTCTTTTGACCTCCCCACCTTAGAATCCATCTATTTTAAAGGCATACTACCAAGCACAACCTATTGTATTTCTCTGTGGGGCTGCTCAAGCTCATTACAGATTTTGGAGGAATCTCACATCCGTGCTGCTCGACTTATTCATAATCTCAGTCCCTCTATCCCAAAACATAAATTTTTATGTAAAGTAAAATGGCACCCCTTATCGTATTTTTACAAAAAGAGACTGGCAAGCATAGCTTACCAAGCTTATTATAACTTAGCACCACCTAGTATTACAAATCTCTTTACTAAACATGCAACAAACTACAATTTAAGAGATAACCTTAAATTCGATCTAACCCGTACTTACTGGAAAGGAAACAATGATTCCTTCACTCATCGAGCCAGCATAATTTGGAACAGTCTACCCGTCAAGATCAAGTCTTTACTTTCTTTTGCATTGTTTAAAGCAAATCTTAAAAAACACTCTAAATCTATTGATAGAATATCTTTTGGTTGTAGTTCTACCATTACATTTAAAAACACTGACGATTTTACATATTTTTAGAGTTATTTTAGATATTTATTTGTTAAATAGTATTTGTAACCTATATCTGGCTTAATTTGAATAATTATTATTGTAATTACTTTTACAGTTCCATCACATAGCTAGCGTATTTTGTAATTTATTTATACATAGCAGGTCCACATCAGCTTTTGCTGCCAACTTTTTAACCTGCGTTGTTAAATAAAGTATGTATGTATGTATGTATGTACGTGGTGCTCTAGTGTTTAGAAGAGAGGCCTTAAGTCAGCGAAGAGTCGTAGGTTCGAGCCCTTTTTGTTCTTTTGCAAAAAAAAAAAAGGCTGAGTTCCCAGAATTCCTTTCACACTGTCAGTGTTCTAAATTAAGTATAATCGTTAATTCAGAGAGGAGATTATGTTGATATCGGGTTGGCCACCTCTTAACGGGGACGTGCGGCCCGATAGGTATGTTTTTCAGAGTGTTTTGTCTTGAACGGGGTATCCATCTCACCACTTTCTGTCTTAAAAGGGATATCGCTACAGCTTCTTCTGGCTAGAAAGCTCATTCGCCTTGTCTTCTCAGGCAACCACGGTGGTGTGGAGTATAGATGGCCCGTTTCATTTCCAATGCATTAAAATACAGTAAGAAACTAGTGCATCATTATTTCATTCTTGTCTTCAAGAGGGTATGATCACTGAAAACAACAGTTTTGTCAATGTTCGCAAAGCTTTTTTTAAGCCACAGGAACGGGCTAAACAGCAATAGCATTAAAGACTACCATGTTTTTCAAGTGTCTATCAAGCGCTATGATCACTACCGTCAGGCTTTCTGGTTCATTGTTTTCGCCTTGTTTGTTTGTTGTTTTTTTCTTTAATCGCTTAAGCAAAGTGTTTAGTTCATCTGGCTCGTAATATTCGATCACGTTGGTAATTCCCTTCTCTGGACACCAATTTTCCCAAACAAACGGCCAAAAAGCAGTTCCTGTTAAAGCTGTTGTTACACCTCAAAATGACAGCCATTGGATGTTTTCGCTCGTAGCTCATCGATGTATCTGAACTTTGCGCCATTCTGAGTCCGCGTTTCAATTGGCTCAATTTCATAGTTTGTGTATTAACCAATCAGAATTCTCTGTTTCTTCCTATTATTTGCACTGTATTTCCTTTTTTCTGCACTGAATTACTTTTTTTCCGCATCGTGTTTCTTAATAACTGCATTTGTCTTAGCCAATCAGAATCGAGAAATTTATTCATCTATATTATTAACGCTAGAATTAATTGAGTAAACTTGTGGAAAGAAATCGTAAAAATGCGAGCCCTAAAGTCACCTGTACCGGCCAAAACAAAGTGGGATGTTTCTTTCAGCAAAAAAAATGGTGAGACGTGTAGCGCTTGCCAACTATGTTGACTGCTTTTCTGAGGGCGTACAAGTTAATTTGTATTTATCTTTTCTCATATCAGATGTCGACGTGGAGGAACCAGATCGGGAGAGTATTATCATATACGTTAGCAGTCTATATCACGGTCTGAGTGGGTACTCCCCTCAAGGAGGCAGAAAGAGGAGGAAGCTAGACGTTAGTATTCGGTATTATTATTATGGTAAATTGATCCAAAACGTATCTGAACATATCAATTCTATGTTAAGGATCGAACTTGGTTGGGCCGCTTTGCATAAACTACTTCTATTGAGGGATGTAATGATTATTCGTCAAAGTATACATAACCTGGTACTAAGGTACCATGCACAAAAAAAATTACTGTAAGATCTAACGATCCTCCACTGCCCAACCGACCTCCTTTTATCCCTCCTCTCCCCTCTCCTTTCTGCGCCTGCCACGCGAATAGAACAAGACATTACAAACCTTCAAATCCTCCTTTTCTACGCACATCTATAGTCAGATATTGTTTTTTTAACACGCTATAAACACGTATAATTGTCTTAGTAAGAGTTTTAAGACGATGAACTGAGCTGAAAGTGACCTCTTTTATTGATGGAAATGAGTTTCTTAAAACTTATTTAATTTAAATTTGTTTTGACAAGTTTATTTGCTGTATATTTGGCTTTTATCAATTAGGTTAGGTTTCAATTTGTTTATCTATTTACAAGGATCTTGATTTTTGAAACAACCTGATAGGATTCCTCAATAGCGTTTTGTACTGCATTGAAATCCAAGACCGTATGGTGATTTGCTAACTTGGTGTATTCAGCATTTCAGTTTTGGAGAATGATGAATGCAATATACTCTTACATTGGCCTAATGTCTCTCATTCTAGCCTTCGTACTCACATTTTTGTTTACTTTATTATTCGACTTTGGGATTCAAAATTCTAAAAGCATTTTTGTGTTTTCTTTCCAGGATTTAGGTGATCTCGACGCATACCACTCGGCGTTAAAGGACATCAATACGTACATCTCGCAAACGGAAAACAAAGTTTCCACGAAACTAGAAACGATCGAAAGTCCGTTTACTCAACCGCTTGAGGAATACAAGGCCTCAAAGGTAGAACTAAAGAAGCTTTGAAGTCGCAAAACGAGGGGTACTTTATTACGCCATAGCTCACTTTGGAAAGAGTGATAACGTGAAAAAATAGCCCACTTTGGAAAAACACTGGGACCTAGTGGCCGCGAGAACAATTGTGGGATTGTTCAGGGGACGCCTACAGCGAAGAAACAATCGCGTCTTCCTTAACAATCCCGCAATCCTGAGGAATACAATCCCCGCAATCCCTCACGTGGCACTCTGGATCCCAGTCTTTTGCAAAGAGAGCTATGCCGAAGAATGTTCGCTGCTGTGTGCTTTTGTGCACGATTAGTTTAAGTAACTCTTGGAACAAACATGTTACAGAATGTGAAAAGAGCACAGTCTTCCGCCATGTTTGTTTACATTAGTATCTCCACCAACCAATCCCACAATCCTTCGCGCGCCCACCCTGGATCCCAGTCTTTTCCACAGCGAACTAATAGATGGAATTATTTCTGTCATTCAGTTTTATTTGTCAGTCTTCCGGCTGGTCAGGGGGGAGGAAACCAGAATTACAGCACATAATTTCTCAGAGCCACACAGAACATCCACCATGAGACATCTAGCTCAAATTTATGTTTTCGCGTGTTGTTGCTTTGTTGTTGTTTTTTTCTGTATGACCTCTGTTATTAGTTTTTCTAGAGTCCACTTCTGTTGGAGAATGAAGAAAACTTTCTGTGAGAGCCGTAAGGGAGCTTACACTTCGGCAAAATATGGCAACGATGGCGTCCTCATAAGTTTTATTTGAGAGGAATAATCAATTTTTCAATCACATGGACGTATTACGTCAGTTTCTTTGCCATTTGCAACAAGGTCTTCACTATCGCAATCTACCGGAACAAGCATATTTGTTTGTTGATTCACTTCTCTATAAAACTCAGTGTCAGCGCGTTTTGACGTTTGGGGGCAAATGTTAGGACAAACTTATCGTGAAATCTCAAGGAACAGAATATAACGCATATGTTTGTCTTCACATCCCAGGCACTGAAGGACGATATCGCCAAGCACATGGAAGACAAACAAAATGTGATCGAGAAAGGGGAGGAGGTGACGAAAAGTGGCAAGGTTGACGAGACTCAGTGTACAGAGATAAAAAATGAGATTTTGCTGCTTCACGAGCGATGGGAGAAACTGGAAGTACTCTCGCAGAGACTACACAAACGGTAACAAACGCTAAATTTAATGACCGTTGAAGTTTAAAGATCATATATAGATTAAGCCAACCCTAAAGCGGAGCTCCACAATTATTATTATTTTTTACTGGTATTGAGCAACACCGCATGGCTTTCCTTCCGCCAATATTTTATGTTTAGAGCAGTCAACAGGAATAGACTGCGGTTCAAAACCCTCAAAATATTACAAGAACACAATACAGTAGATGCGTGTGTTTGTTCGAAAGCAAAGTTAGCAATCTAAGACCGATCATATATTTTCATCCAACATTGTTGGAAGAGCATGTTTGAAGGTTTAGCCACCTCTCACAATAGTGCATTAAATGGCTTTCCATGTTTGATCTAGATCAAACATGTTCATCCCAAATTTCGCATTACGAAAAAAATGTTTGACCGTTTAGCCACCCCAACAATCAAATCATACACAAACGGTAAAAAGCAACCAAATTAATATATATATTTAGCCAAGCCTAAAAGCGGAGCTCCAAAAGCATTCTTTTTCTACTGGCATTTACATATAGTCTGCTTGTCATATTACCCATCTGACCTCACTCAAGCTACAGACCCAATGCTGTAAAAAATAGTATGGAAAGGTGATCTGAGCCAGTGTCACAGTGGATTTAGACCCCCGCGGATTTGCACCCTCCAGTCCAGATCTGCTTGTTAATCAGATTTGGACCCCCAAGTCCAGAACTGCTAGCAGATATGAACCCCCTTTTACGGATTTGGATCCCCAACCCTCCTAAAGCCAAGCGTTCTATTGAGTAAGGTAACAAAAATTCCTTTGCAAATTGAGTTTGGAGATGTTAAAAAGCAAAATAAAATATTGAGGTAGGTTTTTTTTAATAATCTTTCATACTTTGTGTAAAAAAGAACCTGCAACGCTAGTTTGCATCTATAAATAAATTAAAAAAAAACATTTCTTAACATCTTAGAGCAATACCTAAGGACAAGTCTGTTTCCCCGTTCAACTGTGGGCTACTTAGTTATGGTTTAGAGCCACTAGAAATTGGTGGAGAAGCCTGGTGAATGCTATTTTGAATCAGTATTCGACATCAGATATATAGTGATTCAGATCATCACTTCATAATGAATGCAATTTCAGTTATCCAAAGCCTCCCATGAGACAGTTGGAAATCAGAAATTGTGTATCCTCTGGATATATGACGTATGTATGCCTCAAAAAAATTATGAAAGAAAGATACATGGAAATCAATAAAAATATTTAGATGATATGCATTAAGACCAAGATATTTCTTTTGATCAGTTACCTCTTGACCTTACTATCGCAAAAAAACTGCTTACTGACATTAAGCTCATCAATCAATGCACCTACAGTGTTTTCAAAAAGAAATCCAGCTGCTCTTCTGGCCAGCCAAGTGCAAGACTAAGCAACTTGATAATAAAATATTGGGAATTTGGTTGATATCACTATCAAGGTAATTAACAATGTAGTATAAGGATTTAAGGTAATGATTCACCAAAGCAAAAGTGCTGGAAATCCGTGTTAACCATTTAACTCGATTTTCTATTTTACATGAAAGATAAGGACTAGTCTCACATTTCTCCATGTACATTTGAAATTGCACAACATACTTCAAAAAACATCAAAAATCCCATTAAACATTAGATCCAAATGTCATCCAAACATATCTCAAGATTGGTGTGACCAGCTATGAATAATATTAATTGAAAGACTGCATGCAGGAGAAGGAAGTCCAAAGGATGTGTAAATCGATGAGAAAGAGCTTATTTTAAGTTTAATTTTAAGTTTTAAGTTTAATAATACTTTGTCATGCGAATACATCTAAGTTAATACAAAGAAAGTGCATGACTGGAGAATAATTGGGAGAAAGTAAATTCCCATACAAAGAATATTATCTAATACAGTAATAGCCCACATATAAGAACCTGGGTTTTAAGAACCTGTTAGGCTAAAATTTTCATTTTAAGCCCCCTCCACATAAGAACCTATAAAAGGCTAAAATTTTAAGTTAGGTTCTTATCAGTGGGGTTGCTGTAAGAAAGAATATTATCTAATACAGTAATAGCCCACGTATAAGAACCTGGGTTTTAAGAACCTGTTAGACTAAAATTTTCGTTTTAAGCCCCCTCCACATAAGAACCTATAAAAGGCTAAAATTTTAAGTTAGGTTCTTATCAGTGGGGTTGCTGTAAAAGTGTAAAGGTAGAAACTGCTGAATGAGTTTCTTTGTTATGTTTTGTTAAGGACATATACTGTACCTGCAGTGAACTGCCTATAGGCATTTCTCTATGGTACCAATAAATGATTTACACTGTATTATGAGATGATATTTATCATATATATAGTATATTCAGATAAAATTCATATGAAAATATAAGAACCTATTTTAAGAACCTTGGTAGCCTAAATTTGCTTTCAGTACCATTTATATATGAACCTATTTAGGCTAAATTGGAAAATTCAGGGTCTTATACGTGGGCTATTACCGTATTACACATTCTAAGAACTAAGAGCTGAAATTTAAACGTGGTCCAAAGCTAACCTAATCAAATTAAATTGAATGCTTGTCTCTTACAAGTCACCCCTGCCTTGAGATTCACACTAAAAATAAACAAGTAAAATTGAAATACAATCCAAAACTAACCTAATTAAATTACATACTTGTCACTTACAAGCTACATCTGATTTAAAATTGACACAAATAATGTAATAGATAGGACTTAAAACTGCTTAAAGAAGGTGCATGCATGATGTTCGATGGAACACCATACCAGTCTGGTATGTAGCGATTATAAAAAGAAAAGCTGAAGGCCATATATATATATTTAGCCAGGCCAAGCCTAGAATCGGAGCTGCACACTCTCACCAAGCAAAATGGCTTTATTTAGGCCAGTTTAATTTGTGTCCAAAACAATTGAGCAGCAGGGAAAACGACAAGTTTTGGATAGCAAACGTTTGCAAAAAAAAAAAAGACAGACATTCTTGAGTCCTAACTACTTTCAGATGAAAGCTTAAAGGAATTCGAAGCGGATCAAAAAAACACTACAAGCGAACAAAGTACTCAAATTTTTTAACCCGTACTGTAATTATTTTATCTTGTAATCATCTGTTGTGACTATACTTTTCTTTCTATGTTAATTTTATGTAACTAGTGTGAAATAAATGAACCATGAAATGAAATGAAATTAAATTAAATAAATGAACCGTGATATTGTCCTCTCGGGAGCGAATGCAATGGTCGATTTCACTGCGGGATAGATTTGCAGATTCTATAAGAGATGTTGGACGTGGTGCTTCACTTTTCGGCCAAGTAGAATCTCCGACCTCAGATCGCACTAAAAACGAGTTGATGGGTTCAGAATCTTCTTAAAGCGGATTCGCTGACTTATTTGACCTACTTGGAGTATCCCACCACTGCCTCGAATGTAATAATTCCATTCCTGACTCGAGAAGCACGATAAAGGAAGTTGTTCTTACAGTTCATTACACCGAACTATCACTAAAACTGCACAACTCTCCAAGAGACTAGTAACGAGTTTACATGGTTTCGTTACGATACCCTCTTTAGTTCGTTCTCTTCACCATGTCCTGCATTTTTCTCGCTTGAAACTGTCTTTCCGTTTCCGTGTTAGCGCCATGTTTTCAAATTTAGCGTCAGCATGTGCCGTTACCTTCCTTCGTCTAGCAATGTTGTGTTAAAGTTAGTGTCAGTAGTTTCACTAGCAACCTTTGTGGTTTCCCAGGTACCATGGTATGGAATCCCAAAAGTATGGGTTCCGAAGTCTCTACTGATTAAAATCAGTAGTTAGATGGGAATTTTTGTGTGTCCGAGGGAAGGTGGTTGTGAGCAGAAAATAAGACCATTAGTAAAACAGTTAGCTTTGTAAGGGGTTATATTGAGCAAGAGACCTCTGCAACGCAGCCCTCTCAAGCTCAACAATTAGTGTTAAAGTAACAAAAACAACTAAAACCTAGCAGAAATGTTAGATTAAAATTCCAGAGAAAGCCACATCGAGGGAGTAATTTGGTGAGGGACAAAACACGTGAAGGGATTATGGTTAGCTGACGTTTGGAAGTGGTGAATTCTGTATAGGGATTAGGGCTAGTAGTTTTATATAGGGATTAGGGCTAGTACTTTTAGATAGGGATTAGGGCTAGTGATTTCATATAGAGGGGGGAAACTAAACAGAGGAATTTGGTTTAGGTATTTTTGGGGAGGTGGAAACTCTTTATAAGGATTATGGTTATATTGAGCGAGAGACCTCTGCAACGCAGCACTCTCGAGCTCAATTAATGAAGAAAATCAATTATGATGATGAGAGTATTACACTCAGAGATAGGGTCAGCGAGACATTGGAGAGGGGGAAACCCCCTTTTAAGGATTAGGCCTAATTAGTTTAGGGAGGGGCAATGCCGTATGGGAATTAGGGTTAGCTAATTTTGGGGGAGGGGGAAACCCTGTATATGGGTTAGGCCTATTTAGTTTGGGGAGGGGCAATGCCGTATTGGGATTAGAGGTAGCTAATTTTGGGGAATGGGAAAACCCTGTATACGGATTAGACCTATTTAGTATGTTGAGGGGCAATGCTGTATAGGGATTAGGGTTAGCTAATTTTTGGGGAGGGCGAAACCCTGTATACGGATTAGGCCTATCTAGTTTGGGGAGGGGCAATACTGTATGGGGATTAGGGTTAGCTAGAAAAGGGGGAGGGGGAAACCCTGTGTACAGATTAGGCCTATTTAGTTTGTGGAGGGGCAATGCTGTATGGGTATTAGGGTTAGCTAATTTTGGGGGAGGGGTAACCCTGTATACGGATTAGGCCTATTTAGTTTGTGGAGAGGCGATGCTGTATGGGGATTAGGGTTAGCTAATTTTGGGGGCGGGGGAAACCCTGTGTACGGATTAGGCCTATTTAGTTTGGGGAGACGCAATGCTGTATGGGGATTAGGGTTAGCTAATTTAGGGGAGGGGGAAACCCTGTATACGGATTAGCCCTATTTAGTTTGGGGAGGGGCATTGCTGTAAGGGGATTAGGGCTAGCTTATTTTGGGGGTGGGGAATCCCTGTGTACGGATTATGCCTATTTAGTTTGGTGAGGGCTGTATAGGGATTAGGGTGAGCTAATTTTGGGAGCGGGGAAACCCTGTATACGAATTAGGCCTATTTAGATTGGGGAGGGGCAATGCTGTATGGGGATAAGGATTAGTAATGTGAGATCCAACTTTCTTAGTTTAGCCAGGGATTTTTACGCTGCAAATGCAATTGCATCTGCCTTTTTTCAGTTGTCGTGCAGCTGTTGTGTCTCCAAGGGAACATAACATTGAAGTTTATATCGTGTGGATCCAGAGAATAAGGGGAGAAATATCCACACGAGGTCACAGTAAAGATCCAGCAGTGATCAGAACAGAGATCGAAGAGCACAAGGTGGGTTGGATGTGTATTTTGATTGATGTCTTGGTATGCTAAGGGACTGATTCGTCGACTTAGTAACTGACTCTCTAACAGAGAGGAAGACAGACTGGCTAACCTCCCCAATGAATGAATGAATGAACGGCCGAGCGGGAGGACGGGCGGATGGGCGGACGGAAGGATGAATGAATGAATGAATGAAGGAAGGAAGGGAAGGAAGAAAGAAAGGAAGGAACGAAGGAGCAAGCGAAGGAATGGGTGCGTGGGTGCATGGGTTGCGTGAATTCGTGAATGTGTGAGTGCGTGAGGAAGTGAGTGAGTAACTGAGTAGCGTGAAGCGACGAGAAGCGACGTGACGTGACTGACTGTCTCACTGGCCAATTCAGTGACTGACTGACCGAAGGACTGACTTTTTTACTTTATCCATTGACTACTAAATGAGCATGCTGCTGTGCATGCACTGAATGTGGAAATGATAATGCCATAATATTTTTTAGGGGACCATAACACAGATTGAACAAAAACAGCCAGAAATTGACCAGGTCACAGACGAAGTGAACGAGTTATGCAGGAAGCCATTCATTAACGACGAGGACCGCGATGCCCTTCAACGCAAGCTACATGATTTGCACAAGGCCTGGGGCAAGTAAGTGCTCTGATTTTCGCTGGTTCAATGTGCGAACATGTTCTTTCTCTCTCACTTTTGGCACGGTGAAAAAGCAAAGTTCTCTACTTTCGGTTATAAACTGTTCAGTTATTAAACCAGGTCATAAAATCTATTTTTTTTGTAAAAAATATCGCCACGTCTCATTATGTCTGACGCGATAGTTTTTTTGAAGGGTGCGTTCTTTGGAGTAATCCAGATCAGGATCAATGATCCAACATTACTCGGATCACGGTGCGTCTAAGGATTCGAGGAATCCTTTCCACGAGTGGATTCCTCGGTACCTTTGATGCACCATGCTCCGAGTGATCTTAGATCTTTGATCCTGATCTATATCATTCCAAAGAAACGAACCACTTATCAACTTTTAATATTATTTGGGTTCTTCAAGCAAAAAGATGTAAAAATGTATTTATCCTCTTAAATATAGCCATTATCTTCATGAATTAAGTGACCTACTTACGGGAAACTTCAGGCCTCAAGATTGGGTATCGCACGAATTGCCGTCAGCATTTTTTGCGTACAAGTCAGTTATCTTTTCAACTGCTTGAATAATAAACAGCGTATTAAGGCTGTAGTTTATATCACATCATATCAAATATATTATTTCATATCATATGATATTATACCATATCATCCCATAATCATAGTCACTATTATATCCTATCATATCATATCGTATCATATCATATCATTGTCTATACTAATTAACATAACAAAAACAAGACTTCTAATGACAAAACATAAAAACACTATTTGCAGGCAAATATTTCCTTTCATATCATATCATATCATATCAAACTGTAGTTACCAGAGGTTCCTAACAGTAACATGCGACCTCACAGACAAGTTGAACTTTTTGGTAATCTTAACTTACCAGTCCGGCATTCAGCCATAATTATTAAAAACGCCCGTGCTTCTTTAAAGTACTGTTTTCAAGTCATTTGAAAAGTTCAAAAAGCCTTCTTAAATTCTGATTCTTTAGAGCGATAAACATTTGAAAATATAATCCGTAAAATCAGTAAAAATAATCATCCTGCAGCTTATAATATTTATAAGCTGCTTCTCAAAAACTGAATAATTGGAAAATTACAACTGACATAAGATTGTTTGACCATTCGCCACTTCAACATCTCCCATAAAACACTTTGTTTGTGCCCCAACATTTTGCTTAAGCATTGTTTTCAATTTCTCTTGAGACTTAAAATCGTCCTGAAAGAAATAAAAAACAATGCTTACGCAATTTTCTTTTTTTTTTGGGGGGGGGGGGGTGCAAACAAACTGTATTATGGGAGATGTGGAAATGGCGAATACACTAAAAATGTTGTTTTTGAAAGCAATGAGACATCTGATTGTTCTGTATTTAATACCTTTACTTCTATGATGCCCTTTCGGCTGCCGTCATTACATATCATTAAGGAAACAGAATTACAGTGCATAATAATGGTTTAATAACAATGTTAATAAAAATGCACTCGTTCTATGTAAGTCCTTCTCGTTCCATTCGAAATTCTTGATCAGAAAATTGAGATGAAAAGTGCAACAACAATGGGGCCAAGTCAGAGAAATTTTAATTTGCTGAGTCAGTACGTTTTCTGCTGAGCAGGAAGCTGGTCAGAATGTTTTCCTTTCTCGAAACGATAAATTTGTGGTTTAATTAATCATTTCAGTTATGGAATTTAGTTGCACTTTTAGAATTAAAAAGATAATGAAACTATTTTAAGCTTCTTCCGAAATAACGTGAATACTATTTCACATGGTCATATTGAGAAAAGCTACTGATATAGCAAATTTCTTTTCAAAACACAAATAGGCTGATATTTGGCGAACTTGATACCTGTGAAAGTTTCGAAAATATTTGTGATTTGGTGCCCGTGTAAAATAAGGTAATGGCAGACATTTTGTCAACACTTCACCCCTCAAAAATGTGATTTACGTGTCTTTTAACTAAGCGACCTAAACTTGGCCTGCATCACTCTGGATCACATTGTTATTTGCATTTTATTTTGAAGCCTCGTTGAACTGAGCAAGGATTTGCAAAGGCAAAACAAAATCCGCGACTGGGAAGCAAAAAGAGACGATTTGAACGAGAAACTTGACAAATGCCAAGATAAGCTGGGCCATCTGAGAGGAGGTGAGAAACTGCAAGAATCCAAGGCACATGAAGATCGTTTATTGGCAGCAAAGGTTAGAGATGTGCACATGACATAACTCACATTATAACATAGCTGATAAATTCGTGTAGGCAAATTCAATTGCGCCAGCGTGCTTCATATTCCTATTGTCCACCCTGATGACGAAGCAGAGAAAACTTCTCTTTATACGATATTTAAACTACCGCCTTAAGTTGAAAATGTCATAAAACAGTTGGTTAATGCGTCAGCTGTGAATTCATCAAGATATGAAGCACTTCTGAACTTTGGAGAGCAATCAAGAAGCTTGAGTTGCGTGCTTCATATCTCGATCATTGAACGCACACTGACGCATTAACCATTATCGATAGTAGTGATTAAATGGCTGAAATATCGCGCCTATTTCACCTCTTTTGAACGTCCCTTTAAGTTCCAAACCGAAAAAGGAAGAAACCATGTTAGAACATAGCACTTTTCATTCAGTGAATTATATGGCTGGGATAGTACCAGGGTAGTGTACAGTTACAATTAACATTGTCGTAAGACTTACGGGACGAGCCAGTATTATGATCTAGGTTATTTATCTATAAAATTAATGTTTCAAATTCAGCTTGACTCGCCGCTAAGGGTATAAAATCACACAGGCAAACATTTATGAGTGTTTCATCCCATCCTATGGTGCTGACAACACGAAAATGTAGCCGAACGGTAAAGATTTACAACTACCCACGTCCAATAACCCATTTTACAGTTGTGTGTTCAGTGACCTGGCCTTTGAGTGGAAACAAGGCTGGAGGTGACCTTGTTTTGATACAAACCTCTCTCTTTCTCATGCAAATGTCGACTAGTTAGCATAACAAAACATGATTTACATGAGAAAAGCAGACAAAATAGTGAGATCTGTATCAAAACAAGGTCACCGACAGCCTCGTTTCCATTCATAGGCTGATCACTAAGCATGCAACTGTAAAGTGGGCTATTTATAAATGTTCCAAACTCAGCTTGTGTCACCCCTACAGATATAAAACGGATCAAAGAGGTAATGTTTGTGATTGTTTCCTTCCATCCTAATTTGCTTACAACAAGAAAGTGAAGGCTGCGAATGGTAACGATTTACAACGACTCACGTTTAATTTATAAATGTTCCAAACTCAGCTTGTGTCCCCTACAGACAGAAAATCACAGACCTAACTGTTTCTGATTGTTTCCTTCCATCCTACTTTGCTTTCAATACGAAAATGTAGCCTAATTTTAAAGATTTATCTCTATCCAGGTCTCCTTTTGCACTTGTCGCCTACGCTTGAAGCCATAAATTTACGACAATTTCAAATAGCTGCAAAAAGTTTAAGTTGTTGTCTCTTGTCCTTTTCTCGTTCGAATTTTCGTAGGCCTGCTACGAGGAAATAAACTCCCTCGAACCGGAAGTAAAGAAAGTTGCTGAGGACGGAAATGACCTTATAGGAAGTGAGAATCTTGATGGTCATCACAAAGAGTACATTGCGAAAGACATTCGCCATTTTGAAGACAAGTACGGGGAGCTTAAGAACAGGACCGACCAAGAAGTAAAGAGGTGAGAGGTGTCTCTCTTTTTTGGGGCTTAGCAAGGGGTGTCGAGCTGTGCAGAGAAGAAAACATTTCCCACTTCTGATCGTGGGTTTAGGAAATTAGCCATCTTCTTGAGTGGTGTAGGGGATATTGTCCTCTCGGGAGCGAGGGCAATCGTCGATTTCACTTCGGGATAGATTTGCAGATTCTATAAGAGGTGCTGGACGTGGTGCTTCACTTTTCGGCAGAGTAGAATCCCCGACCTCAGATCGCACAAAAACGGGTTGACGGGTTCAGAATCTTCTTCAAGCGGATTCGCTGACTTATTTGACCTACTTGGAGAATCCCACCACCGCCTCAAATATAATAATTCCATTCCTGAGTCGAGAAGCACGATAAAGGAAGTTGTTCTTACAGTTCATTACACCGAACTATCACTAAGACTGCACAACTCCCCCAGAGACTTGTAACGAGTTTACATGGTTTCGTTACGATACCCTCTTTAGTTCGTTCTCTTAACCATGTCCCTGCTTTTCACTCGCTTGACACCGTCTTTCCGTTTCCGTGTTAGCGCCATGTTTTCAAATTTAGCGTCAGCTTGTGCCGTTAGCTTGCTTCCTCTAGCAATGTTGCATACTGTTTTGGCACTCAACATTCACTTCCAGTAATGTTGGATGTCAGATCCAATTTTTTTAGTTAAGCCAGGGCTTTTAACGCACCAAACACAATTGTATTTGCCTTTTTACAGTTTTCGTGCAGCTGTTGTGTCTCCAAGGGAACATCAGATTGACGCTTATATCGTGTGGATCCAGAAAATAAAGCGAGTATTCACACGAGGTCACAGTAAAGATCCAGCAGTGATCAGAAAGGAGATCGAAGAGAACAAGGTGGGTTGGATGTTTATTTTGATTGATGTCTTGGTATGCTAAGGGATTGATTGGTCGAGTTAGTAACTGACTCTCTAACAGAGAGACAGACAGACAGACAGACAGACAGACAGACAAACCGAGATACAGACAGACTGGCTTTAGCTTCCGAATGAATGAATGAATAAGGGGATGAATGAAGGAGCATGCGGAGGAATGGGTAGGTGGGTGCAGGGGCTGCGTGAATTCCTGAATGTGTGAGTGCTTGAGGGAGTGAGTGAGTAAGTGAGTAGCTTGAAGCGACGAGAAGCGGCCTGACGTGACTGAATGTCTCACTGGCCAATTCACTGACTGACTGACCGAGGGACTGACTTTTTTACTTGATCAATTGACCAGTGAGTGAGCATGCTGCAGTGCATGCACTGAATGTGGTAATGATAGTGCCATAATATTTTTAGGGCACCATAACACAGATTGAACAAAAACAGCCAGAAATTGACCGAGTCACATACGAAGTGAACGAGTTATGCAGGAGGCCATTCATTAACGAGGAAGACCGCGATGCTCTTCAGCGAAAGCTACATGATTTACACAAGGCCTGGGACGAGTAAGTGCCCTGATTCTCGCTGGTTCAATGTGCGAACATGTTCTTTCTCTCCCACTTTTTTCACGGTGAGAAGCAAAGTTCTCTACTTTCGGTTGTTCTCTATCTTTCAGTTTCTAAACCAGGCCATAAAATCTATTTTTTTTAGTATAAATCTACTAGCGTTCTATCACGAATGCCGTTCTCTGATTGGCTACGTTACTCGCTATCTATTCTGTGATAGATAGCGAGTAGCGGTTGTCAACAAAATGGCGCCCGCTTCTTCGCGTTTTCGAAGTGTCTGTGAGGGAATTTGGATAATTTACTTGTTTAGTTTTGAACGACTAGTAGATTTATACTAAAACAATTAAATTATTCGCTCTCCATTTCTATGCGGGATAGCTCATTCGGGCTGCTCCCTCATCAGCTATCACGCGATAGAAATCTTGAGCTCATAATCTAATTGTTAAGTAGAAAAAATTGCTACCTCACATTATGTCTAACGTAATAGTTTTTTTTCTTTTGAAGGGTGCGTTCCTTCGGGGTAATCCAGATCAGGATCAATGATCCAAGATCTCTCGGATCACGGTGCATCTAAGGATTCAAGGAATCCTTTCCCAGAGTGGATTCCTTGGCACCTTTGATGCACCATTTTCCGAGTCATCAGTCTTAGATTATTAATCCTCATCTAGGTCATTCCAAAGGAACGCACCACTTATCAACTTTTAATACTACTTGGGTTCTCCAAGCCAAAAGAATAAATGTATTGATCCTCTTAAATATAACTATTATCTCCACGAATTAAGTGACCTACTTATGGGAAACTTCAGCCATCAAGATTGGGTATCTCTCGAATTGAGTTCAGCATTTTTTTTCGTAAAAGTCAATTATCTTTTCAACTGCTTGAATAATAAACAGCGTATTAAGACTGTAGTTCATATCATATCATATCATATCACCATATTATTTCATATCATATCATACCATAATCATACCATAATCATAATCACTTTTATATCATATCATATCATATCATATCATATCATAATTTTATCATAACAAACTGTAGTTACCAGAGGTTCGGAACAGTAACACGCGACCTCACAGACAAGTTGAACTTATCATTCCGGCATTCAGCCATAATTATTTAAAACGCCCGTGCTTGTTTAAAGTAGTCCTTTCAAGTCATTAATTTTGAAACGTTCAAAAAGTCTTCTTAAATCCTGATTCTATGGAGGGATAAAATTTTGAGAGTAGAATCCGTTATCCTGTAGCTTATAATATTTACAAGCTGCTTCTCAAACTTAAAACCGAATAATTGGAAAATTACGACTGACATAAAATTATTTGACCATACAGTCAAAATGTGGTGTTTAAAAGCAATGATACATCTGATTGTTCTGTATTTAATACCTTTACTTCTATGATGCCCTTTTGGCTACCGTCTTTTCATCTCATCAAGAAAACAGAATTGCAGTGCACAATAATGGTTTAAAATAATTCTCACAGAGCTAATTAAAATGCACTCGTTCTTTGTAAGTCCTTCTCGTTCCATCCAAAATTCTAGATTAAAAATAGCAATTTGAGATGGTGCAACAACAATGGGGCCAAGTCACACAGAGATTTATCTACTGAGTCAGCATGTTTTTTGCTGAGCAGGAAGGTGGTCAAAATCTTTTGCTTTCTTGAAACGATAAATTCTTAGTTTAAGAAAGCATTTTCAGTTATCATGGAATTTACTTACTCATTTAGTATTGAAAAGATATTTAAACTAATTTAGGCTTTTTCTGAAATAACTGCAAAACTATTTCACCTGATCATGTTGAGAAAAGCTACTGATAGGCTGATATTTGGGGAAGTTGATACCTGTGGAAATTTCGAAAATATTTGTGATTTGGTGCCCGTATAAAATACGGTTATGGCAGACATATTGTCACCCCTTCACCCCTTACAAATGTGATTTACTTGTCTCTTAACTAAGCGACCTAAGCTTGGCCTGCATCACTCTGGATCAAATTGTTGTTTGCATTTTATTTTGAAGTCTCGTTGAACTGAGCAAGGAGTTGCAAAGGCAAAACACAATCCGCGACTGGGAAGCAAAAAGAGACGAAATGATCGAGAAACTTGACAACTGCCAGGATAAGCTGGGCCGTGAGAGAGGAGGTGAGAAACTGCAAGAATCCAAGGCACATGAAGATCGTTTATTAGCAGCAAAGGTGAGAGATGTCCACATGGCATAACTCACATTATAACATAGCTGGTAAATTCGTGTAGGCAAATTCAATTGCGCCAGCGTGCTTCATATTCCTATCGTGCACGCTGATGACGAGGCAGAGGGAACTTCTCTATATACGATATTTAAACTACCGCGTTGAAAATGTTATAAAAACAGCTGGTCAATGCGTCAGCTGTGAGTTCACCGACGTATGAAGCCCTTGTAAACTCTGGAGAGCATTCAAGAAGCTACAGTTGCGTGCTTCATATCGCGATCATTAAACGCACACTAACGCATTAACCATTATCGGGAGTACTGATTAAATGGGTGAAACATCGTGCCTATTTCACATCTTGTGAACGTCCCTTTAAGTTGCAAACCGGAAAAGGAAGAAAAAATGCAAGACGATAGCACGTTTGATTCAGTGGATTATATGGCTGAGATTGTAGCAGGGTAGTATACAGGTACTTTAATTAACGTTGTCGAAGACCTATGGGACGAGCCCGTATTTTGATCTGGGTTATTTATCTATAAAATTAATATTTCAAATTCAGCTTGACTCGCCCGTACAGATAAAAAAATCACACAGGCAAACATTTATGAGTGTTTACTCTCATCCTATGGTGCTGAGAGCACGAAAATGGAGCCGAATGGTAAAGATTTACAACTACCCACGTCCAATTTATAAATGTTCCAAACTCAGCTTGTGTCACCCCTACAGATATAAAGTTGATCACATAGGTAAATGTTTGTGATTTTTTCCTTCCATCCTAATTTCCTTTCAACACGACAGTGAAGGCTGCGAATGGTAAAGATTTACAACTATCCACGTCCAATTTATAAATATTCCAAACTCAGGTTGTATTTCCCCTAAAGATATAAAATCACATTGGTAACCGTATTTGATTGTTTCCTTCCATCCTAATTTGCTTTCAACACGAAAATTTAGCCGAATTTTAAAGATTTATCTCCATCCAGGTCTCCTTTTGTACTTGTCGCGTAAGCTGAAGCCATAAAATCCGACAAATTGAAATACCTGCTAAACGTCTAAGTTGGCGTCTGTTATGCTTTTCTCGTTCGAATTTTCGTAGGCCTTCTACGGGGAAATCAACTCCCTCGAACCGGAAGTAAAGAAAATTGCTGAGCACGGAAATGACCTTATACGAAGTGAGAATCTGGTTGGTGATCACAAAAAGTACATTGAAAAAGACATTCGCGATTTTGAAGACAAGTACGAGGAGCTCAAGAATAGGAGCGACGAAGAAGTAAAGAGGTGAGAGGTCTCTCTTATTTTTTCGATATTTGGACTTAGGAAGTGGTGTCGAGTCAAAGAAGAACATTTTTCCCACTTTTGATCATGGTTTGAGGGAATTAGCCGGCTTCTTGAGTGGTGTAGATACTGTTGTCCCCTCGGGAGCGAATGCAATCGTCGATTTTACTGCGGAATGGATTTGCAGATTCTGTAGGAGATTTTGCACGTGGTGCTACACTTCTCGGCAAAGTAGAATCCCCGACCTGAGATCGCAAGGAAAACGGGTCGATGGGTTCAGAATGTTCTTTAAACTGGTTCGCTGACTTCTTTGACTTATTTCGAGTATCCCACCGCGGCATCCAATGCAATAATTCCTTTCAGAGTCCAGAAGCACAGACCAAACGTCTAAATCGGCGATAAACGCCTTTTTCTTGCATATATTTTATCAGTTTGCATTCCATTTTTATCCGTCGAAGGCTGTAGATCGACAGCCGAAAGCTCATGTTCTTTTGTGGAATTTTTAGCCAGTGAACGTTTTTATTGTTATTTTGATTATGTCTTATCCTGGCTATGCTTCAGTCTTTAATTGTTTTTATTTTGTACCACCTACCTCTCACAACAACTGCACAACTCTCCCAGAGACTGGTAACGAGTTTACATGGTTTCACTACGATACCCTTTTTTGCTCGTTCTCTTAACTATTTCCTGTTTTTCACTCACTTAACACCGTCTTTCCGTTTCCGTGTTAGTGCCATGTTTTCAAATTTAGCGCCAGCTTGTGCTGTTAGCTTGTTTCGCCTAGCGATGTTGGATACTGTTTTGCCACTCAACATTCACTTCCAGTAATTCTGGATGTGGGATCCAACTTTCTTAGTTAAGCCATGGCTTTAAATACTACAAAAACAATGGTATTTGTCTTTTTTCAGATGCCGTGCAGCTGTTTTGTGTCCGAGGAACATCAGATTGACGTTTATATCGTGTGGATCCAGAAAATTAGAGGCGAAATATCCACACGAGGTCACAGTAAAGATCCAGCAGTGATCAGAAAGAGATCGAAGAGCACGAGGTGGTTGGATGTTTGTTATCTTGATATGGTAAGGGACTGATTGATCGACTTAGTAACTGGCGGTCTAACAGAAATACACACAGACAGGCAGACTGGCTAAGCTCCCGAATGAATGAATGAACAACCAGAGGCGCGGAAAGGGCGGACGGACGGAAGGATGCATGAATTAATGAATAATGGTAGCATCGAAGGAGCAAGCGAAGGAATGGTGCGTGGGTGCATGGGTTGCGTGAATTCGTGAATGTGCGAGTGCGTGAGGGAGAGAGTGAGTAAGTAAGTACCGTGAAGCGACGACAAGCGAAGTGACGTGACTTACTGTTTCACTGCCCAATTCAGTTACTGACTGACCGAGTGACTGACTTATCTACTTAACTCTTTTCAACAGGTTTGAAAACACACAACTTTCTCAAATCCCGGACTTTGTTTGAAATGAACCATTCTTATTGCCAAATAATCAGTTGTTTAGACTTAATCACCCTCTAAACCGGCCAAATCTCCTAATTTCCAATGAATATGACTTTTTATTCTGTTGCAAAACCTAACACGCCCCCGGACAACACCGTAAAATACGTAACTTGTCTTAGGACAAAAATTCCTCTTAAAGCTAAAAGTCTACATAGCCGGCAAACTTCAACTTCACGTCGTACCATCTCTTCCACAATTTCCTGCTCACTTCTTTAGCACGGCGTGGATAAGGCGTTTGATTTCAGTTGCTCCCACAGGTCTGTTATTTTCGCGTTTGTGATCCAAAGGAATTATGGGAAACTCTTGTATACCGGGCAAGTGAAAGTCCCCCAATTTCCATTTCAGACATTTTTTACAAGTGTCGAACCACCCAGTCCTGCTGACAAAATATTGCACCGATTGCGTTATTTAGAAGTCAAAACTCGCCGAAATTGCCATGCCAGGTCCCGGAATCCACGCACAAAACGACTTACCACACAACTTCACTCCATGAATTGCCAACACTCGCTCGAATACTTTGAGCGGTACACTTCGTGTGATATTGCTTCTCACCTCTGTTTTCTTTCAAAGGATTGCCTCTACCCATCAACCAGCTTTATGATGCCAGGCAGGGGCTTCTGAGGTGCAAAATGGCTCGAAAAACACACTTATAAATCAAATAAGCAACGAATTGTAGCTACAGTGTTCGTTTAGAAATAAACGACAGCTAGCGTGACAAACGTGACAACAAAGATAGAGCCTTCGGTGTTGTGGACCAGCGAAATCGCCGTGGTAACCCCTTAATAGAGTAGCCAAGTCGATTTGACCTCCTACCCTCCGTAAATTGCAAAAAAGGCGACCAAATCGACCGGTAGGGAAAGAGTTAATCAATTGACGAGTAAATGAGCATGCACTGAGTGTGAAAATCATATTGCCATAAATATTTTTAGGGAACCATAACACAGATTGAACAAAAACAGCCAGGAATTGACCGAGTCACGGACGAAGTGAACGAGTTATGCAGGAAGCCATTCATTAACGAGGAAGACCGCGATGCTCTTCAGCGAAAGCTACATGATTTACACAAAGTCTGGGGCGAGTAAGTGCTCTGATTTTCGCTGGTTCAATGTGCAAAAATCTTCTTTCTCTCTCACTTTTGGCATGGTGAAAACTTTCCGTCGTTCTCTACTGTTCAGTTACTAAACCAGGTCATAAAATCTAATTATTTTGTAGAAAATATTGCCACGTCTCATAAGTTAGGGTGCGTTCCTTTGGGGTAATCCAGATTAGGATCAATGATCCAAGATCACTCGGATCACGGTGCATCAAAGGATTCAAGGAATCCTTTCCCAGAGTAAATTCCTCGATACCTTTGATGCAACATGCTCCGAGTCATCTTGGATCGTTTATCCTTATCTCGACCATTCCAAAGGACCGCACCATTTATCAACTTTTAATACTATTTGTGTTCTTTAAGCCAAAAGAAAAAATGTCTTTATCCTCTTAAATAAAACCATTATCTTCACGAATTAAGTGACCTACTTATGGAAACTTTAGCCATCAAGACTGGGTATCGCTCGAGTTGAGGTCAGCATTTCTTGCGTAAAACTCAATTATCTTTCCGCAACTTCTTAAATAATAAACAGCGTATTAACACTGTAGTTCATATCATATCATGTCACCATATTACTTCACATCATATCTTATATCATACCATAACTATAATCACTATTATATCATATTAAATAAATATTATATCATATTTAATTTCATATCATATAATATCATATATCATATTATATCATATCAAACTGTAGTTACCAGAGGCTCCTAACAATAACATGCGCCCTCACAAACAAGTTCAACTTTTAGGTAATCTTCATTTACCTGTCCGGCATTCAGCCATAATTATAAAAAAAACGCCCGTGCTTGTTTTAAGTACTGTTTTCAAGTCATTTCAGAAGTTCGTAAGGCCTTCTTAAATTCTGATTCTTTAGAGGAATAAAAAATTTGAAAAAATACAATCCATGAAATCAGTAAAAATAATCATCCTGCAGTTTATACTATTTATAAGCTGCTTCTCAAACTTACAAACGAATAATTGGAAAATTACGACTGACATACAATTCTTTGGCCATACAGTCAAAATGTTGTTTTTAAAGGAACGATGCCCTTTTGGCTGCCGTCATTATGTCTCATCAAGGAAACAGAAGTACAGTGCATAATAATGGTTTAAAATAGTTCTCACAGAGCTAATTAAAATGCACTCGTTCTATGTAAGTCCTTTTCGTTCCATCCAAAATACTAGATTACAAATAGCAATTTGAGATAGACCGTGCACCACCAATTAGGCCAAGTCGCACAAAGATTTATTTGCTTAGTCGATACGTTTTTTGCTGTGCAGGAAGGTGGTCAAAATGTTTTGCTTTCTCGAAACGATAAATTTGTAGTTTAAGAAAGCATTTTCAGTTATCATAGAATTTACTTGCTCAGTTAGTATTTTAGGCTCTTCCGAAAGAACTGCAAAACTATTTCACATGGTCATGTTGAGAAAAGCTACTGATATAGCAAGTTTCTTTACAAAACACAAATAGGCTGATATATCGCGAAGTTGATACCTGCGAAAGTTTCACAAATGTTTTTGATTTGGTGCCCGTGTTAAATAAGGTAATGGCAGACAGTTTTTTCACCCCTTCACCGCTTCCAAAGGTGATTTACGTGTCTTTTAACTAAGGCGATCTAAACTTGGCCTGCATCACTCTGGATCACATTGTTATTTGTATTTTATTATGAAGTTTCGTTGAACTGAGCAAGGAGTTGCATAGACGAAACAAAATCCGCGACTGGGAAGCAAAAAGAGACGATTTGAACGAGAAACTTGACAACTGCAAGATAAGCTGGGCCGTGTGAGAGGAGGTGAGAAACAAGAATCCAAGGCACATGAAGATAGTTTATTAGCAGCAAAGGTGAGAGATGTGCACATGACATAACTCACATTATAACATAGCTGTTAAGTTCGGGTAGGCAAAATTTAATTGCCGCCAGCGTGCTTCATATTCCTATTGTGCACGCTGATGACGAAGCAGAGGGAACAAAAAAATGTTATAAAACAGTTGGTTAATGCGTCAGCTTTAATTTCACAGAGGTATGAAGCACTTGGGAACCCTGGAGAGCATTCAAGAAGCTACAGTTGCCTGCTTCATATCGCGATCATTAAACGCAACACTCACGCATTAATCATTGACGAGAGTAATGATTAAATGGGTGAAACATCGTGCCTACTTCCTCTCCTTTGAACTTCCTTTAAGTTACAAACCAGAAAAGGAAGAAACAATACAAGAAGATAACACTTTTGATTCAGTGGATTTTATGGCTGAGAGAGTAGCAGGGTAGTGTACAGTAACAATTAACATTGTCGTAAGACCTACGGGGCAAGCCCGTATTTTGATCTGGGTTTTTATCTATAAAATTAATGTTTCAAATTCAGCTTGACTCCCCCGTACAGATATAAAATCACAAATACAGAAATTTATGAGTGTTTCCTTCCATCCTATGGTGCTGACAACACGAAAATGGAGCCGAATGGTAAAGATTTCCAACTACCCACGTCCAATTTATAAATGTTCCAAACTTAGCTTGTGTCGCCCCTACAGATATAAAATCACATACCTAACTGTTTCTGTTTTGTTTCCTTCCATCTTACTTTGCTTTCAACACGAAAATGTAGCCGAATTTTAAAGATTTATCTCTATCCAGGTCTGCTTTTGCAACTTGTCGCGTAAGCTTTAAGCCATAAATTTCCGAAAATTTGAAACTGTTGTTTGTTATGCTTTTCTCGTTTCAATTTTCGTAGGCCTGCTACGAGGAAATCAACTCCCTCGAACCGGAAGTAAAGAACGTTGCTGAGGACGGAAATGATCTTATACGAAGTGAGAATCTTGATAGTGATCACAAAGAACTTACTGAGAAAGACATTCGCGTTTTGGAAGACAAGTACGAGGAGCTTAAGAACAGGACCGCCCAAGAACTAAAGAGGTGAGAGGTGTCTCTTTGTTTTTGTTTTTTTTTTCATTTTTGGACTTAGCAAGGGGTGTCGAGCATTGCCGCGAAGTAAACATTTCCAACTTCTGATCCTGGGTTGATGAAATTAGCCAGCTTCTTGAGTGGTGTAGGGGATATTGTCCTCTCGGGAGCGAATGCAATCGTCGATTTCACTGCGGGATAGATTTGCAGATTCTATAAGAGATGTTGGACGTGGTGCTTCACTTTTCAGCAAAGTAGAATCCCCGACCTCAGTTCGCACCAAAAACGGATTAATGGGTTCAGAATCTTCTTTAAGCGGATTCGCTGACTTATTTCTTTTACTTGGAGTATCCCGCCACTGCCTCCAATGTAATAGTTCCATCCCAGAGTCGAGAGGCACGATAAACGTAGTTGTTTTTATTTCGTTACACTCAACTATCACTAAAACTGCACAACGACGGTAACGAGTTTACATAGTTTCGTTGCGATACCCTTTTTTGCTCGTTCTCTTAACCATGTCCTTCTTTTTATTCGGTTGACACCGTCTTACCGTTTCCGTGTTAGCGCCACGTTTTCGAATTTAGCGCAGCTTGTGCCGTTAGGTTCTTTCGTCCAGCAATGTTAGATACTGTTTTGCCACTCAACATTCATTTCCAGTGATTTTGGATGTGAGATCCAACCTTCTTAGTTAAGCCAGGCCTTTTAACGCTGCAAATACAATTGTATTTACCTTTTTTAAGTTGTCGTGCAGCTGTTGTGTCTCCAAGGGAACATCAGATTGAAGTTTATATCGTGTGGATCCAGAAAACAAGGAGCGAAATCTCCACACGAGGTCACAGTAAAGATCCAGCAGTGATCAGAAAAGAGATCGAAGAGCACGAGGTTGGCTGGATGTTTATTTTGATTGATCTCGTGGTAGGCTAAGGGACTAATTGGTCGACTTAGTAATTGACTCTCTAACAGAAAGACAGACAAAGAAAGAAGAAAGCGAAGGAATGGGTGCGTGGGTGCATGGGTTGCGTGAATTCGTCAATGTGTGAGTGCGTGAGGGAGTGAGTCAGTAAGTGAGTAGCGTGAAGCGAGGATAAGCGACGTGACGTGACTGACTGTCTCACTTGCCAATTCAGTTACTTACTGACCGAATGACTGACGTATTTACTTCATCAATTGACCAGTAAATGAGCATGCTCCAGTACATGCAATGAATGTGGAAATGATAATGCCATAATATTTGTAGGGAACCATAACACAGATTGAACAAAAACAGCCAGAAATTGACCGAGTCACGGACGAAGTGAACGACTTATGCAGGAAGCCATTCATTAACGAGGAGGACCGCGATGCCCTTCAACGAAAGCTACATGATTTGCACAAGGCCTGGGGCGAGTAAGTGCTCTGATTCTCGCTGGTTCAATGTGCGAATATGTTTTTTTCTCTCTCTTTTGGCATTATGAGAAAGCAAAAGTTCTCTACTTTCGGTTGTAAACTGTTCATTTACAGTATCAACTCATAAAATCTAATTTCTTTGTAGCAAATATCGCCACGTCTCATTGTGTCTAACGTAATACTTTTTTTGAAGGGTGCGTTCCTTTGGGGTAATCCACATCTGGATCAATGATCCAAGATCACTCGGATCACGGTGCATCAAAGGATTCGAGGAATCCTTTCCCAGAGTGGATTCCTCGCTACCTTTGATGCACCATGCTCCGAGTGATCTTAGATCATTGATCCTCATCTAGGTCATTCCAACGGAACGCACCATTTATCAACTTTTAATACTATTAGGGTTCTTCAAGCCAAAGAAAAGATGTATTTATCCTCTTCAGTATAGCCATTATCTTCACGAATTAAGTGACCTACTTATGGAAAACGTCAGCCAACAAGGTTGGGTATCGCTCGAATTGAGGTCAGCATTTTTGCGTAAAAGACAATTATCTTTTCAAATGCTTGAATAACTGAAGCAGCGTATTAAGAATTTTAGTTTTTTATGACGTCATGTGAAACCCAAGAATTGGTTATTTAGAACTCGAAAACAAAAAGGCGGATTGATATTTCCGTGTGTGTGACCTGTTTATCAGAACCAATCCAAATGTCACACATTGTTAGTAAAAGAATTCGAAAGTCACACTGCTCTATTTTCAAAACAAAGGGTGCTACGTAGCCAACAGGCCCGCAGATATTATCTTTAAAATGCCATTTACCTGATGAAGGTAAAAAAATCTAAATGTTTACTTTTGAATGAACCTTTTGGCGCAGAATGTTCAAACACCGCTTTCGATGGTCGATGCCATACAAACGAAAACAAAACGAGAAAAAATGCATGATTGGTCTCCTTTCTCCCAAGGGACGTCACGTGTGTGTTACAGTCGGACAAACTCGATGACTATAGTGTGAGCTACCACAGGTGCCCACACAAAAAAGAATAATTGGAAAATTACGACCATAGATTCTTTGACCATACAATCAAAATGACTGTATTCCCAACACCAACACGCGACCTCACAGACAAGTTGAACTTTTTGGTAATCTTAACTTACCAGTCAGAAATTCAGTCATTATTATTAAAAACGCCCGTGCTTCTTTAAAGTGTTGCTTGAAAAGTTTAAAGACCTTTCTCATCATTGCTCATCATTTCTTTCTCATTGCTTAGAATGATGAAAATTTGAAAAATATAATCCGTGAAATCAGTAAAAAAAATCATCCTGCACCTTATAACATTTATAAGCTGCTTCTCAAACTGAATAATTGGAAAATTACGACTGACATAAAATTCATTGACCATACAGTCAAAATATTGTTTTTGAAAGGAACGATGCCCTTTCGGCTGCCGCCATTACATCTCATCAAGGAAACAGAATTACAGTGCATAATAATGGTTTAAAATAATTCTCACAGAGCTAATTAAAATGCACTCCTTCTACGTCAGTCCTTCTCGTTCCATCCGAAATTCAAGGTTACAAATAGCAACTTAAGATAGACCATGCAACAACAATGGGGCCAAGTCACACAAAGATTTATTTGCTGAGTGCTTGTTTAAAGTATTGTTTAGAGTCATTTGAAAAGTTCAAAAAGCCTTCTTAAATGCTAATTCCTCAAAGGGATCAAAATGTGAAAAATATTAATCCTTGAAATCAGTAAAAATAATCATCCTGCTTCTCAAACTTAAAAACGAATAATTTGAAAATTACGACTGACCATGACCATGCAGTCATAATGTTGTTATTCATAATTAGATTGTTCTCTATTAGTAATACCTTTACTTCTATGATGCCCTGTTGGTTCCCGTCATTACATGTCATCAAGGAAACAGAATTACAGTGCATAATAGTGGTTTAAAATAATTCTCACAGAGCTAATTAAAATGGACTTGTACTATGTAAGTCCTTCTCGTTCCATTCGAAATTCTGCGTTGCAAATAGCAATTTGAGATACACCGTGCAACAACAATGGGGCGAAGTCACAGAAAGATTTATTTGCTGAGTCAATACGATTTTTGCTGAGCAGTAAGGAGCTCAAAGTGTTTGCTTTCTCAAAACGATAAATTCGTAGTTTAAGAAAGCATTTTCATTTATGGCATTTAGTTCCGAAAGAACTGCTCAACTATTTCACATGGTCATGTTGAGAAAAGCTACTGATATGGTAAATTTCTTTACAAAACACAAATAGGCTAATATATGGCGAAGTTTCGAAAGTATTTGTGATTTGGTGCCCGTACGCGTGTAACATAAGGTAATGACAGACATTTTGTCAGCCCTTCACCCCTTACAAATGTGATTTACGTTTCATTTAACTAAGCAACCTAACCTTGGCCTGCATCACTCTGGATCACATTGTTATTTGCATGTTATTTTGAAGTCTGAGCAAGGAGTTGCAAAGACGAAACAAAATCTGCGACTGGGAAGCAAAAAGAGACGATTTGAACGAGAAACTTGACAACTGCCAAGATAAGCTGGGCCGTGCGAGAGGAGGTGAGAAACTGCAAGAATCCAAGGCAAAGGAAGACCGTTTATTAGCAGCAAAGGTGAGAGATATGCACATGGCATAATTCACATTATAATGTAGCTGGTAAATTCGTGTAGGCAAATTCAGTTGCGTCAGCGTGCTTCATATTCCTATTGTGCACGCTGATGACGAGGCAGAGGGAACATCCCACTATACGATATTTAAACCACCGCGCTTAAAATGTTTTAAGACAGTTTGTTAATGTGTTGTCAGCCGTGAGTTGAGTGTAGTTACTTGAAATAACGTTGTCGTAAGGCCCACGGGACGAGCCCGTGATCCGGGTTATTTATCTACAACATTAATGTTTCAAATTCAGCTTGACTCGCCCGTACAGATATAAGATCACACAGGCACACATTTATTAGTGTTTCCTCCTATCCTATGGTGCTGAAAACACGAAAATGTAGCCGAATGGCAAAGATTTACAATTACCCACGTTCAATTTATAAATGTTCCAAACTCAGCTTGTGACACCCCTACAGATATAAAACGGATCAAAGAGGTAAATGTTTGTGATTGTTTCCTTTCATCCTTATTTGCTTACAACACGAAAGTGAAGGCGGCGAATGGTAAAGATTTACAACTACCCACGTCCAATTTATTAATTTTCCAAACTCTGCTTGTATCACCCCTACAGATATAAAATCACATAGGTAAACGTATTTCATTGTTTGCTTTCAACAGTAAAATGTAGCCGAATTTTAAAGATTCATCTCTATCTAGGTCTCCTTTTGCACTTGTCGCGTAAGCTGAAGACATAAAATCCGACAAATTAAAATAGCTGAAAAACGTCTTAGTTGTCGCCTCTTATGGTTTCCTCTTGGTAATTTTCGCAGGCCTGCTACGAGGAAATCAACTCCCTCGGACCGAAAGTAAATAAAGTTGCTGAGGACGGAAATGACCTTATACGAAGAGGGAATCTGGTTGGTGATCACAAAGAGTACATTGAGAAAGACATTCGCGAATTTGAAGACAAGTACGAGGAGCTTAAGAACAGGAGCGACGAATGTTTAAAGAGGTAAGAGGTATCTCTTTTCTTTTAGATTTTTGGACTTAGCAAGGAGTGTCGAGCTGTGCAGAGAAGAAAACATTTCCAACTTCTGACCGGAGGTTGAGGGAATTAGCCGCCTTCTTGAGAGGTGTAGAGGCTATTGTCCTTTCGGGAGCGAATGCAATCGTCGATTTCACTGCGGAACATTTTTGCAGATTCTGTAAGAGATGTTGCACGAGGTTCTTCACTTTTCGTCAAAGTAGAATCCCCGACCTCAGATCGCACCAAAAACGGATTGATGGGTTCAGAATTTTCTTTAAGCGGATACGCTGACTTCTTTTACTTAGTTAGAGTATCTCACTGCTGAGTCCAGAAGCAGTGACCAAATGTCCGAATCCCGCGATAAACGCCTTTTCTTGCATATATTTTATCAGTTTGCATTCCATTTTTATCCGTCGAAGGCTGTAGATCGATAGCCGAAAGCTCATGTTCTTTTGTGAAATTTTTAGCCAGTGAACGTTTTTATTGTTATTTTGATTATGTCTTATCCTGGCTGTGCTTCAATCTTTAATTGTTTTTATTTCGTTACACCGACCTCTCACAACAACTGCACAACTCTCTCAGAGATTGGTAATGAGTTTACATGATTTCACTACGATACCCTTTTTTGCTCGTTCTCTTAACTATTTCCCCTTTTTTTACTCGCTTGACACTGTCTTTCCGTTTCCATGTTAGCGCCATGTTTTCAAATATAGCGCCAGCTTGTGCCGTTAGCTTGTTTCGCCTAGCGACGTTGGATACTGTTTTGCCACTCAACGTTCACTTTCAGTAATTCTGGATGTGGGATCCAACGTTCTTAGTTCAGCCATGGCTTTAGACACTACAAAGACAATTGTATTTGTCTTTTTTCAGATGCCGTGCAGCTGTTTTGTGTCCAAGAGAACATCAGATTGACGTTTATATCGTGTGGATCCAGAAAATTAGAGGCGAAATATCCACACGAGGTCACAGTAAAGATCCAGCAGTGATCAGAAAAGAGATCGAAGAGCACGAGGTGGGTTGGATGTTTATTATCTTGATATGGTAAGGGACTGATTGATCGACTTAGTAATTGACTCTCTAACAGAAAGAGAGACAGACAGACAGACAGCCTGGCTTAGCTCCCGAATGAATGAATGAACAACCAGAAGCGCGGAAAGGGCGGACGGACGGAAGGATGCATGAATTAATGAATAAAGGCAGCAACGAAGGAGCAAGCGAAGGAATGGGTGCGTGGGTGCATGGGTTGCGTGAATTCTTGAATGTGTGAGAGCGTGAGGGAGAGAGTGAGTAAGTGAGTAGCGTGAAGCGACGACAAGCGAAGTGACGTGACTCCTGTTTTACTGGCCAATTCAGTGACTGACTGACCGAGTGACTGGCTTATTTACTTAATCAATTGACCAGTAAATGAGCATGCTTCAGTGCATGCAAGAAGTGAGAAAATGATAATGCCATAATATTTTTAGGGAACCATAACACAGATTGAACAAAAACAGCCACAAATTGACCGAGTCACGGACGAAGTGAACGAGTTATGCAGGAAGCCATTCATTAACGACGAGGACCGCGATGCCCTTCAACGAGAGATACGTGACTTGCACAAGGCCTGGGGCGAGTAAGTGCTGTGATTTTCGCTTGTTCAATATGCGAACAAGTTTTTTATCTCTCACGTTTGGCATGGTGGAAAAGAAAAATTCTCTAGTTTCCGTCGTTCTCTACTGTTCTGTTACTAAACCAGGTCATAAAATCTAATTTTTTGTAGAAAATATTCCCACGTCTCATACGTAACCGTGCGTTCCTTTGGGGTAATCCACATCAGGATTAATGATCCAAGATCCCTCGGATCACGGTGCATCAGAGGATTCGAGGTATCCTTTTCCAGAGTTCGAATTCCTCGATACCTTTGATGCAACATGCTCCGAGTTATCATAGATCATTTATCCTCATCTCGACCATTCCAAAGGAACGCATCACTTATCAACTTTTAATATTATTTGAGTTCTTTAAGCCAAAAGAAAAATGTATTTATCCACTTAAATATAACCATTATCTTCACGAATTAAGTGACCTACTTATGGGAAACTTTAGCCATTAAGACTGGGTATCGCTCGAGTTGAGGTCAGCATTTTTTGCGTACAACCCAATTATCTTTCGGCAACTTCTTATATAATAAACAGCGTATTAAGACTGTAGTTCATATCATATCACATCACCATATTACTTCATATCATATAATACCATACCATAATTATAATAACTATTATATCATATTAAATAAATATTATATCATATTTAATTTCATATCACATATCATATCATATCATATATCGTATTATATCATATCAGACTGTAGTTACCAGAGGTTCCCAACAGTAACATGCGCCCTCACAGACAAGTTCAACTTTTAGGTAATCTTAACTTAAAAGTCCGGCATTCAGCCATAATTATTAAAAACGCCCGTGCTTGTTTTAAGTACTGTTTTCAAGTCATTAAGTAGTATAGTACATGGGTGATCTAGCACATTTTCCACCCAAGGTCACACCTTGGAAAAATGTGTTGGTTTTTGAATAAGCTAGCACACTTTTTGCCAAGGTCAAGGTCACCAAAATTCCCAAGGTCAAGGTCATCTATTTAAGTACTTTATGATATAAAAAACACTTAAAGACATGTCGCTATAGGTTATTATGGAGAATGAAGAAAGAAATCTCCGGGCCTTGGAAAAGCCCTCTCAAATCAGGTCAGGTAGCCAGATGGTAAATGATTTTTGTAATCCAGATATTCACGAATATTTTGTTGAAGTAGAAAAATATCTAATATGTCCTTTATGTGATCAGAAGATAGCAGAACATAGTGTCAAAAATGAACCATGTTGTGATAATCAGAAAATGATTAATGACAATGGTGAAAATGTTTGTATAAATTGTGGTTCAGTCCACGGCTATGACTATTGCGGAGAGTTCGTTGACTTTCATAATAATATGTATAAAATAAAGAGGAAATCTATATATCATCGGAAGTACCATATTGAAAATGTGATAAATGGTATATGTTGCAAGAATAGATTTCAAATTTCAGTAAAAGATAAGGGTAAAATATTAAGAATATTCAAGGAGATAGACACTATCATCCCTTCGGTGAATAAGAATCGTAAAAGAATGATAAACACCAAATTCATTCTGAAACAATTGTTTATGATGATGGATCTGCCTTATGAGTATATCATATTAACCAACTCAAAGAAAACACTTAAATTTTATAATCAATATTGGGTTGAGATTCTATTGTTAATATTTGATAAGATTATTCGTATTATCAAACAGTAAATTTTTCATCATATTTCAGTAGGTACTTATCAATAATTGGACTATTATCAACAACATAATCGTCTATGTTCTTCATTGTATTGTGTATGCTGGAATTATCAAAATTACCGCTTCTCATGGTTTCTTTTATTGTATTGAGAAGATGCTGGTAGCTTTGATAAGCATATGTACAATTCTGTATTTTCATGTTAAGGTTCTTGTGTTTCATCCAACCTTGTATTAAAAGTGATACTGTACTGATGGCAACTAAACTAACACCACCAGTCGAAATACTTGCGGCAAGACCGCCAGTTGCAAATATAATGGATGCTGAATTCCCCAGTAATTTCCATTTTTTGAACCGTTTAACAGCTTGTTTATAAGCCCAACACTTTCTGTGATATGTTCGGTAATAGGATTTTAATTCATTTACCTGATCTTCTGTTAATTCACCTGAAATATGGTTCCAGTTGAATATGCTTTTTCGCTCTTTCATATTTATTGCTTATATAACGATTCTCTTCAACACACAGTACCACAAACCAGACAATTGTCCACTTAGAGGTGACAATTTGTTAAATTTCGTTGTCATGAAACGGGGGAAAGCATAAGAATATCCTCTGTCAAGTGAATGTTTGACATAAAACCTACCGAAGGCATCGTGTAATATGCCATGTGTCTGTAATGTATCAATCCAACCAAGAGTATGCTCCAAAAAATGTGTTAAGCAGCCTTCACCGGGACCGATTAATCCAATGCCTATATGCTCCTGGATAATGTCTCTCACTTCAACATACTTGTTAAAATGTTTGTGATATAGAAACTGATAAACCAAAGCTGATTTCAAAATCCTCTTATCAACACCAGGGTTTTTCCGTTCGGCATCCCGAGTAAACCATCTAACATATCTAATTATTTTGTTCATTTATATTATATCGTTGGATTAAAATTTGATGATGATCTGAAATTGTTTTTTCGTCTAATATAGAATCCAAGTACACACAGAAAAAAATAACACTACCGTCAAGAGGTGCGATGGAGCTAGGATCCAAATCACCAAAAGTCATTTGCCGACTACCACTTCTGTTAGCCGCTGTAAAACTTCCAATATGTTTTTTATTCCAATAGATTTTACTTGTGTTTGTTTTTGGAGAAGATAAATTATCCCAGTGAACAGACAAGCAGTGCCAAACATTTATTTGACCTAAATCATTTACTGAATAATCTGCTATTTTTCTGAAACTTTGTATAGATGCTGCTGGACCGAAATATACACAATTTGATTCATCAACACCGCTTATTGCTAAATTTGAACCATTGTAATAGCTGACAAACTTGTCATATCCTCCATTATCATGACCAAAAAGCCCATTTTTCCATGGATTTCCACCTGTATTTGAATTTAATTTATAAACAATGAAGATATTAACAGCATTATTATTTAAATTGATTTGACTTATCATTCTCTGTGATCCATTAAAGTCTAAATAATAACGTCCATTATGTTTCTCAGCCTTGGTACAAACAGTGGGTCTTATGTTCAAAGTCGGTTGCGTTGCATTATTTTCTTCATTCGAGAGATCGTACAATGTTTCAACTTTTCTGTCTGCATTCATATCTAGAAAATTATTATTCGCTCTGTCGATTTGATAAGTACATTTAGAGTATAATCTGATGAATTCAGAAACCCACAAATCCAAAAAACTATCTCTGACAATATCTGAAACTTGTGATTTGATTACAACATGATTAGAATCATTGCCTGCTTTTACATTAGTCAAATGTTTGTTTCCAAGATCATAGTGACCATCTTGTGTTAATGTAAATCCATCACCTTTATCACCTTTTGGACCATTTAGACCTCTATCACCTCTATCACCTTTATCACCTTTATCACCTTTTGGACCTCTTTCACCAGTTCCTATATTGTCTGGAGTTGGTAAATAATTAAATAATCCCATATAATATTATTTTAGATTAATTCATGAAGACTATTGTACTAGTTAATAATAAATTCAAGCAAAAAGGACAAATCAAAAGCATTTGAATTGGGGTGTGAATAGTCAATGTAAAAGAAGCCATTATATAATTGTAGATTAACATCGACAGTTGTGATATTAGGAGTATTACTAATTGTATAGCGCTTTGTTATTGACCTACTTGCTTGTCCATCTCTTTTATTTGTGAACACAAGTATTCCAGTTCCAGCGTTTTGAATAATGTGTAAACGTTTGAAATAAAAATTGTTTAAAACAACCATCTGTTTTCCCCCATCAATTAAGACAGTTTTCAACACATTCGAGTCATGGTTTTGTTTGACTTCAACGAAGGCATTTATATAAATTGTTTGACCAATTATTCTATTCCCATTCAAATTTAGATCACCTCCCAATTTCGGCCTGTAAAGAGCAAATCCACCCAAATCGAAAGCCGTTTCCATAATTACACCTGTAACGCTTGAACGAAATAGATTCAAACATTATGAATTCTATAGCCATTCATATTTAAATCACCACCAAGTTTAGCCTCTTTTATTAGAAACGTGTTCATATTAATATCATTTAGCATTGTCAATTCACCGTTTTGACCATCGAATAAGTTTGATGAATTATCAATCAAGGCATGTCCATTCAAATCTAAATCAGTTTGTAATTGTATTGTTTCATTCACGATTTTGAAAGGTTCAGAGAAGTCGTAAACACTTGATGGAACGTCTACAGCTTCAAAATCAATACCATATGCAACACAATGAACTTTGTACTTATTTGGATAAGTTGGGTTAGCATTAATATTAATCGTACAATATAAATATTCAGGTGGTGAACTTGCTGATGGTTTTTCAATCCATAATAAATATCTCGAATGATCTTCATTTCTGTTATCAAATTTTCTCCCTACAGTTTTATGAATTGTAATTCCACCAGTTGCACTGAATGTTACACTACTAAGATTCATTCCTTCATAATCAGGAAATAGCCATTCAAGAATGAAAGTGTATTTTCCATCTTTTATTGTGTACATATTAAATCCAATTCTAGCTCTGTAAATATGATTAGCTTCTTTATTCAAGTCTATATCAATGACCTTTTTTGAAATCAAATGTGGTGAACGAGGTAAATTGACATATCCATTGACTTTCAAGCCATATTCAGTACTGACTTCATCGATATCATTCATCAAATATTTGAAAGCATTCTTTGGATGAGAAGCAGATGAAATATGACTTTTTTCTAATTGATCTAAATTTACGGCATCGGTTTTATTTGTTCCTTCTTTTAAGTTAATGATTTTATGCCCTCCAAGTTTCATATCTGCTGCCATCGCATTTGTTCCATTCAATAATAAAGTGTTTGCTCTGATGGTTTGTGAAGCTTGATTTAAAACTCTAAAGTTCACTGCATCAGTTTCATTCACCACGTCCGCTAAATTCGTCACTCTATTTCCACCCATCGACAAATCGCCATACATTGCAGTCGAACCGTCTCGTCGAAGAAAATATTCGTCAGTATATCTTTTTGTAACCGCATCATCTAAATTGACGGGCGGAGCAAGATCAGTAATGGCATTGTTGTTCATATTCAGATTTTGTTGTGCAATCGTATCGAGTTTGGTTTGCAACCTCTGGTCCACATAACTTTTGTTTACAGCATCTTGTGGGTTTGAGGGGTTATCCTGCAGGTTGAGGATTTTGTTTAGTTTCATGTCAATATTACTGCCAAATGCAACATGGCCGTTTTCAATTTCATAAGCTGGGTCATGGAGAAAGTAAGACAAATTGGTATGATAGCCATAAGCCCCATAAACGATGATATGTGTTTTGGTGTTAGACGCAGGAGCTGTGCTGGAAAGTTCCACCTCAATTCGCCGCTTGACCACCACTTCTTTTTTCTATCTGGAAAAGAATTTTAATATAACCATCAACGTGTGGAGTTCTAGTAAAAGCTTTTTGAAATGACAGTCCAGCATCACGCATATTAATTGTTGGAAGGGTTAAACTGATTGCAGCACTTCTTGGATTGATGGTGAGTAAAACTCAACAACAAAAGTGTACTGACTGTTTCTCAAAGATGTCACATTAAAACGAATTTTGGATGTGAAGTTGCCTCTTCGTTTGATGAAAAAAGACAATGATGACTTGTTTATGTGATAAGGTGATCTGTTAAAATTCTCAATTTGAAGGTTTTCCACACCACTGACTGCAGAAGACTTGGATATGTCTTTTAACAGAAAAGCGAATGGGTTGCGTTGGGTACCAGATGCTGATAAAATAAGGTCATCAACATACTTTTTGTTGGCAGAATCTTTATCAGAGTTTGGAGATCCAACATTTGTTATTTTATTGTCACCCATGACAAGATCACCAGTCATTGCAACACTTCCATCTTTTTTAAGAAATGGAGAAACATCAATGCCAGTAATTCCAGCAATTTCAGTATCAACATACCCCTTTGTGGCTGTATCATTGTTTGCTGTTGGCGCTGCTACATTAGTCAATTTGTTACCTCCAAGATTCAAATCAGAAGTCATCGCAACGCTTCCATTTAGTTTCAAAAAATTATTGTTCACATAGTTTCTATTTACAGCTGAATAACCGAATCTTGGGTTATCTGGTATGCCAAACAGATCATTTCTATTCATGCTAACAGGTGCAAAAATTATACCGCCTGTGTTTTTATTAAGGAAATCAGCTGTTTTATTATCAACGTAAGATTTGTTTACAGCGTCTTGTGGGTTTGAGGGGTTATCTTGTAGGTTCATGATTCTATTATTTTTCATGTCAATTTTACCACCAAAAGCAACATTACCGTTTTCAATTTCATACACTGGGTCGTGAATATGTGATAAAATGATATTAGAAAATCCATAAACACCATAAACTATAACATAATGTTTTTTATTATTTTGTAAATATGGTGAGATCAACAATAACTCCATTGATGTGGAACCATGACTTGTTTTTTCAAGGAAGAATATTCTCTTAAGATAACCATCAACAAGATGAGTCTTTGGAAATGCTCTTTTTATTGAATCCTTTCTTTCAATTAAATTAGATGACAGATTGTCGTCATCGACTGTTGCATTATTTGGGCTACCATCAGTATAAAACTCAACAACTAAAGTGTACTTTGAAACTTCCAATTGTGTCAGATCAAAACGAAGAACAGTTGTAAGACCAGCAGTAGGAATAACAAAAGACAAGGCTATTTTATTAAATGAGTAAGGGCTTTTGTCAAAATCTTCCAATTGCAGATTATTCGCATTTCTAAGAATAGTTGTTTTTGATGTATCTTCAAGAAGAAATTTGAATGGATTAACACGTGTTCCTTCAATTGATAAAACAGCATCATTAACATATCCCAAGTTAGCAGAATCATAATGATTTACTGGATCACCAACATCTGTCAAACGTTTATTTTCAATGTCATAATTACCATCTTGTGTTAATCTAAATCCATCACCTTTGGGACCAACAGCTCCAGTAGCTCCTTGTGGACCAATTGCACCTGTATTACCTTTTGGACCTCTATCACCTTTTTCACCTTTGGGACCAACTGGACCAGCTGGGCCTCTTTCACCAGTACCAGTTTCTGTTTTATCTTGATTTATTTGAGCATTAAAAACTCCCATTATATCATCTTGTTAGATTAATTTTTCGATTCTTTCTGTTTTTGGATTCTCCTGTTTTTCAACATTTTGGAAATTATTGATTGCCATATAATATTAGATTAGATTAAACAGCACCATAAAAATTCCTCTTGATTGTTTTCATCGGCTTGTCAACATAACAGAAGGAATATGGTTTTTTGGTTGCTTCAATGTATTTCTTCTTGTCGATTCCAAGTTCTTGTGCAATCAAGTTCCTTTCTCTTGAGGATGGGAAATCATAAAGGCAGAAGTGACTGCAATTGAGTCTGATTGATTTTGGACAGCCATAGAATGATTGTGTGAGATATATGACTGAACAGTTCTTGTGTCTCCCCTGAATGAAATAGCTTATGATTTGATCTTGTTTTTTATCAGTCACAAAATCATCAAAAACAACCAATCGCTGCAAATCTGTGTCTTTTATTTGTTCAACTGGCAATATCTCTTCTTGACTGCAAACCAAGGCAGGATATCCAATGTGACTGCTTATTTCATCCATTACTTTCCGAAGATATTGATATTTGTCTTGATCTAAATTTTTTGCATAAAGATGTATCTGATCATAATAAACCAATGGTTCCATAATCAGATGCATGAACAATGTTGTCTTTCCAGATCCAGAATTACCAGCCAGCAGCATCCTGAAAGTGTCTTTTGGCATATACGGATACAACTGTCTGAATGAATTCTTTAAACCCTGAATATCATAATTAGGGATTTCCATATGTAAATAGTTTAGATTAGTCTAACACAATTGTATATGGATATAGAACGAATGAAAAGGCTTCTAAAAAGTGGAATTGAAGCCGGAAACAAAACAAGAGAAGTTCGTGATGTTATCAAGACTTATGAATACAGAAAACAGGATGCATATGATACAACATCAGAATTGCTGAAACCCTCTATTGATGTCCAGAAGAGTGTGAAAGAAAGTGTCGACGAAAAACAGGATGAAGTTATTAAACAGTTGAAAAAGAATCAACAGGCTTTAACACAAGGACTTGATGATGTTATTGAAGCTAATAGAAGAGCTATTACAATGGGAACGGAACTTCCTGGAGACATTGAAGCACCTAAAAAGAGGATCGGGCACCCAACTTATTATTGATCGATAACTATTTCGATAGAGATGATAGAATTATATTAAAAAATAACAGGCTTTTTAAACCAGGCGATTTAACTCAAGTCAGCCCACAAAAACTTGCCGATGAAAGGGAAAAAGCTGCAGTAATAGCTAAGGATATAGGAAGAAGAAAAAAAAAATCATTAACTCCAGAAGAAAAAGAATCTTTTGAAGAGAAAATACAAACTTTGAAGAAATACAGAGAAACGATTGATGATGTATTAGCTTCTTACAAATACAAAACAGGGAAAGGAATGGGTTCAAGGGGCGCATTTTTGGGTGACATGCTTTCAAGACTGCAGTTGCTTGGTGGATCTATTTCAGCCGGCAACAACAGCAAAAATGTTCAAAATGAATTCACAAAAATATTGCATACATTAAACAGACTGGGAATCCTGAAAACTGGTGAGCTAAATAAAATAATGATGAAATATCTAATGTAAAAGTATATGACAGAAATTTCATTACGATTCAACAGTAAAAACAGAGACAAAATTGGTGTCAGCAAGAGTCATGATTTTGAAAAAAGATTTAATTCACCTCTTAAATTAACGAATGATTTAAAATATGAAATGGCTGTGAATGTCATCAATATGACATACAGTTGGTACAATATCAGAGATATTTTTGGGAATAATCAAATGAAATACAGCTATGACAAAGGTGTAAACTGGGAAACAATAACATTCGTTAACGGGATGTATTCATACGACGATATCAATAGTTACATTCATGAGTATATGAGAAAAAACAGCCATGTACTGAATCCATCTGAAACAGACAAATCAAAATTCAAGTATGGTATTAACATGTATTTCGTTTTGTCAACATATCGCATTTTGATTGAACTCAATGAAAATTATCGTGTGGATCTGAGGAATCTTGATTTCAGAAAACTTATCGGTTTCGATTCAAAATTAGTTCCAGCCACAGAATATGGAACAAATCTACCTGATATTACAAGAGGAGTAGATGAAATTTATATCAATTGTGATTTGGTGACAGATAGCATTGTTGATGGAAATAGCACAAATACAATCGCTGTTATTCCTGTCACAGATCTCGTTAGAAGTTTACCTTTCACTTACAAACCTCGTTTTCTTTCATGGAATCCTGTCTCAACACATACAATCAGCTCAATACGTTTTTATGTCACAGATTCTTCTAGAGCTCCAGTCGATTTAAATGGGATAGATTGGTATATTGAGTTGTTCTTGAGAAGTGTGGAATTATAAAACCTAATAGTATATGAAACGGTTTGAGTTTAAAAAATATGAACAACATGGTGAAGGTATTGTGACTGATATGATCAAAACAGCTGGAAAAAAAGCAGCAACAACAATTGGTGAACATGCTGGCAAAAAAGCTGGCGACAAAATCATAGAACTTTTGAAAAAGAGAAAAAGTGGAACTGAGAGTGTGAGCCAGACTGGTGGTTTAATCAAAAGAAAGAGAGGCCGACCGCGTAAAATAACTTTTATCTAACACAATAATATATGTCAAACTATCGTGACTCAAAATATATCGAAAGATATGAAGATGTAGTGTTCGAACTAGAGACAGCACTTAATACTGTAGTAGCAAACAATGCTCATCAGAGTGAAACAGGCTACCGTTTGTTGTTGATAACAGTGGAGAGACTACACCATTTGACTGGTATAATGCCCGTTTTAATGTTATTTTCAAAGTAAACAAGCTTGCAGATGGAGCTAACATTGCTGCTGAAGATCGAAATGGTATTGTTAATTCAGCTCACGCTCTTATTAACACCATTAATGTAAAAATGAATGGTCTTGATGTTTATGAATGCCGAGACGCTAACCAGGCCACAAATATTAAGTCATTGCTTGAGTATTCACAGGGTTATGTTGTAAGTCAGGGAACCAATGAGTTCTTCTATCTTGACACAAATAGGAATGCTGAAGAAAGAGTGGCTGAGGCTACTTATAACAAAGGTTTCGCAGCTCGCAAAGCTTTGCTTGATGGTGGTGGTGAAGTAAATGCAGAGATAGCATTGAACAGATACGGTTTTTTCAAGAGCTTTTGGGATGAACTCATGCCTAACTCAAAAATAGAGGTGAAATTAACACTTGAGAGTGATTCCAATTTGATTTGGCAAGCTGCTGATAATTGCCGTGTGATACTAACTAAATTCCAGCTAATAGTTCCTCGCATTGTTTTCAATTCTGCGGGAAAGTCCTTATACATGAGCAAGTATCTTGACAACAGAAAGTGGACTTACATGAGAGAAATGGTTGAGAGAGGCAATTCAACAAGACAACAGACAGCCAATTTCCGTATTTCCACAGGAATAAACAAACCCAGGCATGTCTTTGTATTCATCATCAATGATGCTAATGATGCATCTCAGACAGCCAATAAATTCTTGTACAACACATTTGCTGTTGGAGCAGTTGGACATCTGCGAACTTTGACTGATTGTTATCTTGAAGTTGGCAATGGAAATGATTATCCAGAGGTTCATTATAAACCATCAACAGAACCAACAAGAGTATTTAGAGATGTTTTGAAATATGTTGAAGCTGTAAATGATTCAGTGAAAGTACCCTTCTCACAAGAGGAAACTTCGGTACAATATTCCCTTTCATTTACTTTGATCTGACAAAACAGAAACAAGATATTAAAGATGGAATGACAAAACTGACTTTCAAATACACTTTGAGTGCTGCAACAACTGTTGATTACAGTGTTTATGCATTGGTACTCTATGAGCAGGATATTGAGATGAGAAAGACTGATGGAAAATTAATTCTGAGATCTATGTAAATTAAATAAATAAATAAATTAATTAAATAAATAAATAAAAATAAATTAAATTAAATGATTGTTTGTATTAAATACAATTTAGTATAAACATATATTATATGACTACTTATCATCCTCATGGAGTAAGACTTTCAAACAGTCAGAAGCAAAGGCTTGCAAAAGCTATACAAACAAATTCACCGGTAACATTGAGACTCGCACATGGAGATCTCACTGGAGGTGATCAAATGATGTTGACAAAAACACAGATAAAAAAATTAGCCAAATCACAGAGAAATGGAACAGGTGCTGATGTAAAGATATCCAAAGCACAGATCAGAAAATCAGTCCAAGAAGGAGGTTCTCTTTGGTCCAGTCTTTTTTCACTTGGAACAAGACTATTGCCTTATGCAGGTAAAGCAGTAGCTAAAGCGGCTCCAGCATTGGCTACAGGTGCTCTTTCTTCATTAGCAAGTCTCGGCATTGATAAACTATTTGGAAAGAAACAAAAAGGAGGATTTCTTATTCCTAATGCCAATTTATCCCAATTATTGAATGTAGGAAATTTATTGAATACGAGACAGATGGCTGATGTTATCCAAAAAATGCAGTATGGTGGAGACGTTGTTATAAAACCAACAAAAGCGCAGACTGGAAAGGGTATTGGAACAATACTCGCCAGCATTGGAATTCCTTTGGCTATAGAAGCAATCAGAAAATTAACTGGAAAAGGTTTGCATGTTGAAAGCAGCCGTCCAAGACGGTCAATACCTGTTCATGTTCCAGATGACATTGTACCCAGAAAGAAAGGTGGGAAACATGCTATGATTCCATGGCAATCTCCTCCTGTTTTTGGTACATGGAATAACCCAATCGGTTATGGAATGAAAAAAAAAAGAAAAGGAAAAGGACTTCTACTGGGCAAAAACAGTCCATTCAATTCAATCCCCATACTAGGAACCATTTTGTAAACAAACCCTTATCCAACTTTGATTTAATCAATTGGGTTAAACAACTTGGAATAAAACATTTTAGAGGAGTATTTTCAAGAGACAATCTTCCTAGACAAATAAAAAAGAATGAATGTGGGATAGTCAATCTTGATTCCAAAATTGGACCTGGTACTCATTGGGTTTGTTATCGAATTGGTGATAGATACTGTGAATACTTTGACTCATTTGGTTTGATGATGCCAACAGAAGTACAGAAATACATGGCTGCAAGCGGTAAACAACTTGAATACTCTGGAGATGAGATACAAGAAAGAGATTCAGTCTTGTGTGGATATTGGTGTTTATACTATTTATTGGAAAGACAGAAAGGGACTCCCATATTGAAAGTCATTCATAATGCAAAATTCAATCCCACAGACACAAGAGTCAATCATAGATTCATAATCAATTATTTCAAAAATATGTAATGTATATGTATGTCTGTTAAGTTAAACAAAAACAGTGGGATAATAAAAGTCGGCAAATATTACGCGTGCTATAATGAGAAAGAATACTTTGATCCATCAGGACAGGAGATACCTGCTCAAATGGAGAAAAAGAATTGTTTCAATGAATCAATGCGTATTAGAGATCCGTTATTGAGTAAACAATGGTGTTTGTACTACCTTTTAGAACGTCAGAAAGGTACTATGATATTAACAATATTATTTGATGATGAAAGATTTAATAAATTTCTATCTAACATAAAAGTATGATAGAATTCGAAATAATTGATGATGTTAATATATTTGTTATAATAGTTGTCAACAGATTGATTGGTTTGCGAGTTGTAATCAAATGCACTTTGGATAATATAACAGTATTCTATGACAAACTTAGTGGAAATGTATGTCGATTTAACTACTAGACAAAGAAAATATCTAACCAATATGTATAATGGTAAAATCATATTGTGTTAAACAGAAGAAAGTCACTGAATGTGTACCAGGAAGTGAAAGATATCAGAAGACTAAAAATGGTCGAACTGTTATGAAATGTACTTGTGCTGAATGTGGAATCACAAAGACTAAATTTGTTAGAAATCGGGGAAACTAATTAGCCCGTCTGAAGGGGCGGGCATACTAGATTCAGCCGCAGATATGGCGCTAACAGGATTCTTAGAACATGGAGTCCCTTATTTAGCAAAGAAAGGTGTTGAAATGGGGAGATATTATGCTTCTGAAGCAATGAGAAATCCAAAGCTGCAAAAGAAATTAATTGACAAAGGACTTTCCCTCGCAAAACCTGCAATCACAAAGGTTGGGTCAGAAGCTTTGAAACAACTCTCAACAAAAGTGAGACCAAATATTCGTTACAAAACAGATATTAAAGGATTAGATTATGGTGGTGCTATTGACATTCATAAGGTTATTGGCAAGCTTCCTAAACCGAAAAGTGGGTGGACACCCGGAAAGTATAAATACATGGGACCTTATAATCCCTCGATAAACAGTTAGAGTATGATAAAAATACAGGTGAGGTCTTGAAATGGAATGTACAACCTTATAACAAAGTGGATGAAATAGCAGCTTACCACGATATTTGTTATGATATGGGGAAAAATAAAGGTGAATGTGATAGAACAATGGTCGAGTCACTAGATCAAATACCATATGGTGAGATGCCAAAATGGGGTCAAACAGCTAGATTCTTAATCGACAAAAAACAGAAACTTGGTCTCGGTGTTTCAAAAAACGGAAAAAGCCGTCGGTGAAGAAAACTGGCAAGAAAAACTAGCTGATGAATTACATGCACCCATAAAACGAAATTTCACTCGGCGGCGTGTGATTGTAAATAAAATTGATGAAATATGGGCAAGTGATCTAGTTGAAATGCAACAGTTCAGTAAATGGAATAAAGGTTATCGATATCTTCTTATGGTTATTGATGTCTTCAGCAAATATGGTTGGATTGTCCCATTGAAGGATAAGAAAGGTGAATCTGTCACTGAAGCATTCAAATCAATATTCAAGGAAGGTAGAAAACCACAGTATTTATGGGTCGACAAGGGAAAAGAGTTTTACAACAAACACTTGAAGGACTTGCTAGAGAAACATAGTGTACAGATGTACTCAACTGAGAATGAAGAGAAATCATCAGTAGTTGAAAGATGGAATAGGACAATTAAATCCAAAATGTGGAAGCAGTTCACTGTTCAAGGTAATACACAGTATTTAGACATGTTACCAAAATTAGTGAAACAGTATAATAATACCAAACATTCAAGCACAAAGATGACACCCGTTGAAGCATCTGATAAGAGGAATGAAGGAACTGTTTACTTCAATTTGTATGGTGATATGGAGCCATTAAAACAGAAACTAAAATTTAAAATAGGTGATAAGGTCCGAATATCCAAGTATAAACGGATTGTGTTCGACAAGGGCTATACACCAAATTGGACAGAAGAAGTGTTTATAGTTGATAAAATCCAATACACTAATCCAATAACATACAAACTAAAAGATCACAACGATGAAGAAATTGAAGGGAGTTTTTATGAACCTGAGTTATTAAAGGCTAAACAGGATGTATTCCGCATTGACAAAGTCATTCGCAGAGATTATAAGAAGAAACAAGCTTTGGTGAAGTGGAAGGGTTATAGTGACGACTTCAACAGCTGGATACCAATCAAGGATTTAAAGAAAACTATCTAACATATATGTAGATGCAAAAATATTCTTACGATAATAAAGAATTAGACGTTTCAATAGATTGTTATCTCGATAATAAAAATGAAATATGGTTCAGAGGTAGAGACATAGCCAAAATTCTTGACTATAAAAATCCGCAAAGAGCAATCAGAGATCATGTTGTATCTGATGATAAAATCTTGATAGACCTTAAAATAATGACGAATAGCAGAGGGACCGAAAGTGTCCATCAGGTCGGAAGCAGAGGGACTGAAAGTGTCCATCAGGTCGGAAGCAGAGGGACCGAAAGTGTCCATCAGGTCAAACAGTCTTATAAATGTTTTTTTATAAATGAATCAGGATTTTATTCACTAATACTGTCCTCTAAAAAACAGGAAGCCATAAAATTCAAACATTGGGTTACATCAAAAGTATTACCATCAATCAGAAAACAAGGTTATTACAAACAGTTCAATGACAGAAGTAATAACATGCTGATGATTGGAAGTGAAAATGATCTGCACTGCAAGATTGTTTCATTCATCAGAAAGAAATATGAAGACGCATTAATGATAGCCGGTTTAGGTGAAAATCAAATAAGCTCAAATATGAGAATCAGAAGTTATAACAAAGGATATATGTCTGGACAATGTGATTTGATGTTAATGAATCCAACAAAAGAATACAATGCTCTATGTCTTGAATTCAAAAGTCCCACTGGTGTATACCAAGTGACTGATAAACAAAAAAGTATGAAGCAAATGTATGAGAAAAACAAGTGCAAATACATTATGAGCAATTGTTTTGAAGATTTAATTTTTGAAATAACCAAACACATGGAAGAAAGCAAATTGTATTTATCACGTATAAGAAAAGACTAACTTTTATCTAACCTATATATGTGAGAGAGGTCAGTATTATACTGTATTTGCTATTTTGGTAGCCAAGAATATTTTTATTCCTGGCTATTTATTTTGTGATGGCCATAAGCATAACTGTTGATTCCGTCTTTTGATAAATATCTTTTGTCATCGAAGCAGCTGAGTGATACTTTGTTGATTTTATAGCTTCCTAATTGATGGTTTTCACTTCTGATTGTTTTCATTTTATGATACAATTGTTTATCATTGAATAGAGTGTCTTTATAATTTTCATGCTTGATTTCATTTTTGATTGTGTTCTTTTTGATTCCTTTTGCTGTTTTTCCTCCTTTCTGATCATCTTTAATATAGCTATACATCTTTGATCTCAGCCCAACAAATTCACAAATAGGTACACCTGCAGCCTCATCTTTCATTTTACCAATCACTTTTTTATTGGTCTTATTGAAATAAGGTGAGCTTTCAGGATAGTCACTATTATCGAATTTATCTTTATCATTCCAGAAATCCCTATAGACATCTTCTGCTTCAATTTCATATGTCAAACTGTCCGTGTCAGTGAAGAGAAGCTTAGCCTTATTACCGTACTTTTGTTTAATGTAGTTGTAATGGAAATCGTACATAAGTGTCTTACTGAGATCAAGAATACACATTCCTACATATGCCGGCCTGTTTAGAGTTAGTGTTTCTTTTATCTTATGCACTGCTACCAGATTTTCATTGAATATCTTACTGCTAACATAAGTTGGTTTACTGGCTAATTTCAATAGCTTCTTCTCATCAGTCACCAATCTGACATCTACTCTCTTTCTGAGATTTTCCATAGTTTTGCCGAATACTGAGTTATTCATCAACTTGAAGAAATCTTTCTCAAAAGCATTCTTGGCATTAGTTCTTTTCTGTGTATTGAAATCAATGTACTGTCTCAGCCAAGGTGATTGTTTGAACTCTAGCACTCTGTGGATTTTTGTTACCTTTAAACCTAAGTCTGTGTATAATTGGAGGTTCCTGTAATGCAGAATATACTTCTCTTTGTTGCTTAATGTTGGCATCAGTTTATGTACCAAACCAGTCGATATATTGTATTTCTCTGCTATGTCTTTACAGTAATCTGAAAGCATGTCTCCAGTTACTTTCACCTTCTCTGGTCCAAGCGGGTAATCATTATGCAGATCATGCAACTCCTGGGGGTATTCCAGATCAACTTCCAGAATCAAGCCCTTATTGCTGTCTTCTCTATACTTTGCCAGGTTGAGATTATTCATTTTATTCTCAGTCATCCATTTGAATCCACCAGTTGGAAGGTATTGACTCATTGCCCAACCGTATAGATTATTAGCATCAAGATACATAATGTACTTTGAGGGCGCCTTCTCATCATACTTCTTCATGTATTTATTATTAGCTTTACCGTAACGATTTGCAATATAGCTGATACCACCTCTCATACCCTTTTCAATGAACTGGAACATATCAATGTCTGTCATCAATTCTAATTTTATATCAGTCATTTTAGCATAGCATCCCATGATAAACCAGGAGATGTGAAATAGTGACACGGATCCAGTTTGTAGTACTCGAGGCATGTTTTTCTGAAGTTCTCAAATACATCAGCCAACAGGAGTACATCTGTTTTAAGGTACAGATCATGATACTCACCCATGTTGTTTAAGGAGAATGCTTTCCAAACAGTCTGAGCATGTGTATAGTCTTCATCTGATATATGCGTATCACTCAGTATGCTATAGAATTCTTCTTTTGAGGGTAACTTCTGATTGAATTTATCGAAACTGTCCATGTAGTCGTATGGATAAACACCTTTCTGTGCTATCAGATTAAGATCTTTTCCCTTAAACTCTTGTGAGGTGTATTTTAAGGCTTCTTTTGGTAGATTGCCTACAAGTTTTTCCAAACTAGAGCTCATGAACTGGAAACTATCAAGAAATGTTAGGTGATTGCCAAGCATGAAAGCCATATACTTCTCCATGTTATTTGGGATAGCATTGATGTTCATTTGGCAGACTTCACCTTTTTTATTTGTTAATGTGTGTTTCTTGACAATAGCTCCAATCTCCTGCATAATAAAATGACTGTCATAACCTCTTAGATTGTGAAATATAACAGGTATCTTCACTTCTTCTGGATTGACTCTAAGTTTCAGGTTACATTCTTGATGAGCTGATCCTCTATACTGGCCAGTAATGTGACAGTGATCTCGTACTCTGATATCCTTTTCAGTGTATTTTTTATCACAAATGTGACATTCTTTGGCTTTTTGGAATTTCTCTTCATCATCCTCAGTCATTTTCAATGGTTTATTGAATTCTTTAACAATCTTCTTGCAATATTTAACTTCCTCTAACATAGCTTCCATGAATTTGTATACAGCATTTTCACCCCTGTATATTTGTATTGGCTTGCTGTATTTATCATCATAACAACAAACAACCTTGTAACCATATCCACAATCAGTATGCTTCTGATAGGCTTCAGTGTATGATTTATCATTGTTGGGTTGGCAACCGTGTATTTTCTCAGTTATAGCCTCAAAATCAGCATAGATTACAAATGGTACTTGCTGTTGTTTATGGAAGTTGTTGAATTTTAGAATATTATTGTCTTTGTTTGGCATCTTTATTGCTTGTGTGCCATTAACCAGTATGCAGTTGTCCACATGATCATTCAAGACTCTTTCTGAGCTGAAACATTGTAGACAGTGCATGCAAAAGTGTTTTCTTTCATTGTGCTTTGTTTTGTTGCGCATGAATCTGTTGAAATCTTTGATTAAAACGTAGTGTTTGTTTTCATTTTCTGTAATCAATAGAAGATTCAAACAGTCTTCATACTTTTCTTTTGAAACGTAAATTGGATATGGTTGTTTGTTTTCATAACCAAATACATTGATGTTGATCTCATTTTGTTTTTCTATCTTGTTATACTGTTTAGTTGTGACTGGAAATTCAACCCCCGAATAATCTAACGTATTAATATGTTGTCTATCAGATTTTTTTATTCTCTGAGGGTTCTTCTCTTGTGGATTCAAGTGCCTGATATGACACCATCTGAAACATTCATTGTCATCATTCTTTATGTTAATCAATCCCTTCATTGCATTTATTAATTCTGGGGGTAGTTTGATATATGATGAGCCTTTCATTGGCTGATATATTACAACATTTAGAAAATGCTTGTCGACTGATTCCACAACCCAGCCAGATCCTTCTGAAATCCAAACTGCAATCTTATTTAATATATTTTGTTTTGACGCTTGAAGTGATTCACTGATCTGGAGATTATTTATAATTGTTTGAGGTGGACTGTTGAAAAAGGCTGTTTTATGTATTATTTCACCATCAGACATTTTTCTGAATGTTACCTTTAGTGTTTCAACGAATTTCAGTCCTTTCATTGATTTTAGTAAACTTACAAGACGGTACGCTACAGCCTTTCTTGTGTTTTGCAGTTGTAATAGCGGGTCTTTGTAATTTTTGATATCTATTTGAAATGATTTGGTGTATCCTTTGAGAGCTTTATCTGTTTGCTCTATCTTAGTCCTTGGTTCTGGTATTGGGGCTAGTTTTTTAGTTCTTGGTGCTGGTACTGGTCTATCTCTAAATTGTGGTGGTGGAAGAATTATGTTGTCTTCATAATCTTTAACCATCTGCTTCACACTCTTGCGAGGTGCTGGAATTGGCTTCTGCTTTTTGATGTTATCAGCGAGACTAACTAATCGCCTCATCTCGCCAACATCCATACGGCCTAATCTTTTCAATAATTCTTTGAAAATACTATTTCTATTTTCCATGTCTATACTATTAGGATATATAATTTTTTGACTCGGATCATTTACCATCTGGCTACCTGATCCAATATTTTTCTGACTCAGGCCATTTACCATCTGGCTACCTGACCTGATTTGAGAGGGCTTTTCCAAGGCCCGGAGATTTCTTTCTTCATTCTCCATAATAACCTATAGCGACATGTCTTTAAGTGTTTTTTATATCATAAAGTACTTAAATAGATGACCTTGACCTTGGGAATTTTGGTGACCTTGACCTTGGCAAAAAGTGTGCTAGCTTATTCAAAAACCAACACATTTTTTCCAAGGTGTGACCTTGGGTGGAAAATGTGCTAGATCACCCATGTACTATACTACTTCATTACAGAAGTTCATAAAGCCTTCTTAAATGCTAATTCTTTAGAAGGACAGAAATGTGAAAAGAAAAATTCGTAAAATCAGTAAAAATAATCATCCTGCAGCTTATACTATTTATAAGCTGGTTCTTAAACTTAAAAGCAAATAATTGAAAAATTACGACTGACATACAAATCTTTCACCATACAGTCAAAATGTTGTTTTTGATAGGAACGATGCCCTTTTGGCTGCCGTCATTACGTCTCATCAAGGAAACAGAAGTACAGTGCATAATAATGGTTTAAAATACTTATCACAGAGCTAATTAAAATGCACTCGTTATATGTAAGTCCTTTTCGCTCCATCCAAAATACTAGATTACAAATAGCAATTTGAGATACACCGTGGACCACCAAAGGAGCCAAGTCACAAAATGATTTACTTGCTCAGTCGATACGTTTTTTGCTGAGCAGGAAGGTGGTCAAAATGTTTAGCTTTCTCGAAACGATAAATTCGTAGTTTAAGAAAGCATTTTCAGTCATCATGGAATTTACTTACTCATTTAGTATTGAAACGATATTTAAACAATTTTAGGCTTCTTCCGAAAGAACTGCAAACCTATTTAACATGGTCATGTTGAGAAAAGCTACTGATGTAGCAAATTTCTTTACAAAACACAAATAGGCTGATACTTGGCGAACTTGGCGAAGTTTCGAAAATATTTGTAATTTGGTGCCCGTGTAAAATAAGGTAATGGCAGACATTTTGTCAGCCCTTCATCCCTTCCAAAGGTGATTTACGAGTCTTTTAACTAAGCGGATCTGGATCACATTGTTAATTGCATTTCATTTTGAAGTCTCGTTGAACTGAACAAGGAGTTGCAAAGACGAAACACAATCCGCGACTGGGAAGCAAAGATTGGGGATCGCACGAATTGCCGTCAACATTTTTTGGGTAAAGGTCAATTATCTTTTCAACTGCTTGAATAATAAACAGCATATAAAGACTGTAGTTTATATCATAATATATTAATATTTTATTTCATATCATATGATATCCTATCATATTATCCATAATCATCATCACTATTATGTCAAATCATATCTTAATCATTATCATTATCATATCACTTCATTTCATATCATATCATGACATATCACATCTTATCATATCATATCATATCATATCATATGAAACTGTAGTTACCAGAGAAACGCCCGAGCTTCTTTAAAGTACTGCTTTCAAGTCATTTGAAAAGTTAAAAAAGCCTTCTTAAATTCTGATTCTTTAGAGGGATAAAACTTTCAAAAATATAATCCGTGAAATCAGTAAAAAATACTCACCTGCAGCTTATAATATTTAATATATATATGTAGCCAAGCCTAAAAGCGGAGCTCGAAAAGCATTCTTTTTCTACTTGCATTTACATATAGTCTGCTTGTCATATCACCCATCAGACCTCACTCAAGCTACATACGCAATCCTGTAGAAAATAGTATGGAAAGGTGATCTCAGCCAGTGGCACAGTGGATTTGGTCGCCCCGCATATTTGAACCCCTCAGTCCAGATCTGCTTGTGGATCAGATTTGGACCCCCTAGTCCAGAACTGCTAGCAAATATGAGTAGTGTATTAGGCACCGGTTAGGCCACTTTTTTGCGGTGGAATGCCTTAATGTCGATAACGTAATAATAGTGGATGTATTCCTTTACATAACAAAGAGCGGATGAATTCCTTTGCATGCTAATAGTGGATGTATTCCTTTTCATAAAAAGCGTATGTAAAATTAAATCTTTTCGTTAGGTAGACATTCGCAAAACCTCTCGCTGACGATTTATTCCAAACTCTATTATGCTTTCATAATAAAAGCGGATAGTTTGTGAAAGCGCTATCTTTCTTGCAATTCGTTTGCTAGGAAAAACTTATCTCCGAGACTTTCAGTTTATTCGAAACGGTTGTCGATCATTACTGTTAAAATGGCTTGCTTGACCGTTAACGATTTCCAAGTTGCTTTGAATGTTTGTGTATCTCTCTCTTGCTTTCCGCTCCATTAGTCACTTGCTAATTATGCAAAACGGATCTCAACTCTTCTCTCAATCCTATATTTTGCATCAGTACAAACTCAAGAGAAGAAGCCCATGGGACACCCTTGAAATCACTGGCATTGAAATAACAACAACGATGCACGTTCGGAGCGCTTAATTTTGAACACGCGACTAATGAATGTTTTCGAACAACACGTTTCTTGATACATTATTCCTTTTATTAGCAAAAATGATTCAAATACACAGAGATTTTAAACGAATAAAAATGCATTTATTGACAACGAAAGCTCCAACAACTACGAAATGTTTAGCACAAAGTATCAGGAAATTAGGATGCAATCAATCGTCTTCGTTACATTGAGAATACCAAACAATAAGACTGAAGTCCCCTTAACAAAGAAAAAGACTCCAATAGAACAACACCCTAGATATTGGTTTGAAATACATTTGTATTGAGAGCAAAAACATAGTATAACAGTCAAACTAGGTCTAGTCTTCATCTTGTGGAATGGGTTGCTTCACAAACAATCTGTCGATTCTAGCCAATCTGTCGATTCTAGCCAATCGAATCCATCCGTATCTTTGAGATCTTTTTGGGTTACCATTACTTTTTGGGAGGTGTAATCTTTCTTCATCGCTCGCATCCACTGCAAATACTCCAACAGCACTTTTCTCAGTTCTTTTCTGTAGAGAGGAAGGAGAGCGTTCTGCGCTTTAAGGTGAACCACATTTTCCGAATCTCCGTTTCTTTCGTACTCGTCGATCAAAGCATTGAGCTGGACCTCGTGGCGTTCCTGAGCTTCATGTGATATGTGCGACCAAGGGCTTAAGTGCTCTGTCACTTCTTGGGAAGAATCCGTTTCTTGGCTAGATTGAGAGTCTTCACTGTCCATTACCCCGTTGAAGAAGGTAGTCATTATAACCGTCGCTCCAAGACATTTTCTTGATTTGAACAGCATGAGCTTTGACAGAAAACTGAACGGAGCGCCGCCTTTAAAACGAGCAGTGAAACTGTGAAGCTTATGGGATGCGGTTTAGTGTGACAAGCTACTGGTACTGCAGGCGGGGTTACTAAGCTATCTTCTCTGTATTCTGCCCTTCATCGTCTCCATACAAAGTGAGGCACTCAGGACATATCAAACTTTGTGTTTAATTTTTGGTAGATAATGGCACTGGATTAATTTCCTTTTATGGGCATTTTTATTGTTTGCAGCTTTGAGGCTCTTTTGTTTCTAGAACAAAAGTTTGTAAGAACCGACGCTTAGCAAATTTCCGAGCGCGAGATTTAAAATCTTCGTTGACACCAGATGTCACCCTTCTCGGGGTGGGGTAAGGACGCTTTCATGGCCGTTGTGCATTGTCTTCTCGTCTTTGTCTCTTAATCGTCAACAAACCATTAATTGACAAAAACTCTACTTTCCATGAAGAAGCGCGTGCCGCCAACCTTTGTCAGGTCTTGTGCGCAGCATGAATGAAGTTCTAATGAAGACATTTCTTCAGCTTTTTCTGCGAATTGCTAATAAAGAAACGTTACCGACCTGTAACATTTTTTAAGCGCAACTGAGCGTCTTTGAACTTCGAGCTTAGTTGACTCCATTGTTTTCTGGTTGTCATGAATGGTCAGTGAGTACTAGTTATGCTAATGAGTAAATGATTATACAGACGCGTGCACTTGAAAACAATCAATCCGCTTTTGTCACTTGACAAGAATCATTTCGCTCACGTTATGAGAAGAGATCGTCGAGAAAGAAGTTTTTTAGAAAACGCCAGCGAACAAGGTACTGAACACGACCGTGTGCGTCCGTACGCTTATCGAACACTTTCGAAACTTCATAAGACTTACTCATGTTTCTTTGCTCTTTTCTCAATCAAAGTGATTATAACTTGCGTTTACAAGAGTTTTATATGCAAGCATCATGAATAAAATTTATGGGCTTTTCAACTGAAGATCAATACTGTTAATTAGTGTATGGTCCGCCCCCGTTTTTCTTTGAACAGCGTCGCGCGCGCAGGGATTAAAGACAAATCTACGACAAACCTGCGACAAACGTGAGCGCGCGCTAGGTCGGGGAGTCGTCACGAAAAAAAAGATGAAAAAAAAAAAACAGTTTGGGAAGGCAATTCCAAACCATTCAGATTTTTGCTTCAGAATTTTTGGCCAACCGGAGAATAAAATCACTGAAACGGAAAAAGGTGCGAAAATCGCACCTTTTGCCTTCAACAGCGATGTTTACTTGCTTCAATATACCAAAAAACAAAAACGCGAGGTCTAACAATAGTTTAAGTAAACCCGCGTTTACACGCACTCTCGACATCAAGCGTTGTGCCTTCATTGTATTTTTTTCTTCCTTTCCTTTTTTTACTGAGTTGTTTTTAGCAATGGAAAAATTGGCGAAAAGCGAAATCATTTAAACGTGAAAAGGTGCAAAAGCAAAAACTTGTCTTCTTGCCGATCGACAACAGTTCTGTTTTCGTTTATCGTTTTCGTAGATCCATGCCCAATTGGTAAATAATTATTAAGCCATGCACGAATTAGCATAGCGTATAAAGCATATTAAACTGAGATAACACATAACAGCCGGCCCGTTCTTATCGCTTTCAGCTCCTCATCGCCGCTTGGTCGCTAAAACATGAGCTAAAAAATACTAGACGACTAAAGTAAAAGTAAAGTACGGTTACTTTTACTTTAGTCGGTTAGGCTGGGTAAGGCCGAAACATGTGTGCTCGGTATGACAAAAGCTTAGTCAAACCTGCTGACGTACCCCCAGTTAGTTTGTCTTCGTTTTCGTAAGTAGGCTACCGTTGGGAAAAATTTGTCATCAGTGACAAGTTCCGACTGAACACGATTTGACCCGATTATAATCTCGCGAAACAGGACGGAAAAATCCCTACGGACATACAACAAAAGGCTTATTGTCTTAAAAAATTTAAACCATAACAATAGGCAAAGTTTGATATGCTGAATCTGATGTTGTTTTACAATGTTTGATTCTCTTGGCTGCTTTTCCAACGCCTCTTGGTAGAGATTTCGGTGATATCTTTACTCCTCTTCGTGTTGATAACTGATGGACGATCGTATCCTTTTCCTCATCCTGCACTGATAGAGGTGTTTCACTTCTTGAACGTCTTAATCCCTGGCTCCTCTTTGCTGGATAGATCATCACTCTAACCTTAGGTTGTAATTTCGCTTTTTGTAACCACTTCCTTCGATTGAAATAATTTAATCCATGTACATCTGTGAGATGATTAGACAATTTTAACGAGATATTTTGCTCCACTATTCGGCACTGGACAATCACGGCACACGCGTTTAGCCATGTTAACAGTTCGAGATCTCAGCGGAAATAAAACCATTACATTTTAACCTTTATTCGAAGGACAAGAAGGACACAACATACGACGAAAAGGACATTATAGGGGCAAAAGGGACAAAGAAAGGTCATTCAGACCAAAAGGAGACAATCGGGACATTTGAGGTCTTTTTTCTTTTCTAGAGGTTCTCTCGCGCGCGGAATCTCGCGAGGGGCTACCGCGCTTCGAGTCACATTTCAATCCATGAAGCCAGGTTTCAATCCAACCAACATATTTTATTGACAAACTATGTACCATCTTTAGAATTCTTTTGGAAAAAAAACTATGTTGAAGAAGGCAAAACTTTATTATATTTCTTTTTATTTAAATAGCAATGAAAAAGAAACACCGTACTGCAAAGAAAGTTGTATTTTGACTTGTTCCTCCTTTCCAGAATAATAGAACGCATTATCTTAATGTTCCGTGTCATTCGTAATTTTAAAAGGTCGGGGTATTTTTGTGTTACTGGAATCCAGCTATTCTTGAGAGAAGACGTTTTGCTCTCAGTTTCGCGCTTGTGTTTTCGAGAATCGCTGGGCGTTAACATTTGGAGCTAAACATGTTGGCAAGCGTAACTGTTGATCTAACCTTCACGAATTGAATCCCAGCGTCCTTCGCCCAGCGATTCTCGAAAGCTGAGGGCAAAACTTGGAGCGACGGTTATAATGACTACCTTCTTCAACGGGGTAATGGAAATTTCGAAGATAGCGAGGACAGTGAAGACTCTCAATCTAGCCAAGAAACGGATTCTTCCCAAGAAGTGACAGAGCACTTAAACCCTTGGTCGCACATATCACATGAAGCTCAGGAACGCCACGAGGTCCAGCTCAATGCTTTGATCGACGAGTACGAAAGAAACGGAGATTCGGAAAATGTGGCTCACCTTAAAGCGCAGAACGCTCTCCTTCCTCTCTACAGAAAAGAACTGAGAAAAGTGCTGTTGGAGTATTTGCAGTGGATGCGAGCGATGAAGAAAGATTACACCTCCCAAAAAGTAATGGTAACCCAAAAAGATCTCAAAGATACGGATGGATTCGATTGGCTAGAATCGACAGATTGGCTAGAATCGACAGATTGTTTGTGAAGCAACCCATTCCACAAGATGAAGACTAGACCTAGTTTGACTGTTATACTATGTTTTTGCTCTCAATACAAATGTATTTCAAACCAATATCTAGGGTGTTGTTCTATTGGAGTCTTTTTCTTTGTTAAGGGGACTTCAGTCTTATTGTTTGGTATTCTCAATGTAACGAAGACGATTGATTGCATCCTAATTTCCTGATACTTTGTGCTAAACATTTCGTAGTTGTTGGAGCTTTCGTTGTCAATAAATGCATTTTTATTCGTTTAAAATCTCTGTGTATTTGAATCATTTTTGCTAATAAAAGGAATAATGTATCAAGAAACGTGTTGTTCGAAAACATTCATTAGTCGCGTGTTCAAAATTAAGCGCTCCGAACGTGCATCGTTGTTGTTATTTCAATGCCAGTGATTTCAAGGGTGTCCCATGGGCTTCTTCTCTTGAGTTTGTACTGATGCAAAATATAGGATTGAGAGAAGAGTTGAGATCCGTTTTGCATAATTAGCAAGTGACTAATGGAGCGGAAAGCAAGAGAGAGATACACAAACATTCAAAGCAACTTGGAAATCGTTAACGGTCAAGCAAGCCATTTTAACAGTAATGATCGATAACCGTTTCGATTAAACTGAAAGTCTCGGAGATAAGTTTTTCCTAGCAAACGAATTGCAAGAAAGATAGCGCTTTCACAAACTATCCGCTTTTATTATGAAAGCATAATAGAAAAAAAGTGGCCTAACCGTTGCCTAATACACTACTGATATCAATCCCCTGTTACAGATTTGGACCCCCACCCCTCCTAAAAACAAGCGTTCTATTGAGTAAGGTAATAATATTCCTTTGCAAATTATGTTTGGTGTTGTTAAAAAAGCAAAATAAGAATATTGAGGTAGTTTTTTTTTTAATGATCTTTAATACTTTGCGTAAAAAAAGAACCTCCAACGCTAGTTTGCATCTAAGAAATTTTTAAACAAAACATTCTTAACAACTTAGAGCAATACCTAAGGGCAGGTCTGTTTCCCCGTTTAACTGTAGGCTACTTAATTATGGTTTAGGGCTACTAGATGTTATGGAGAAGTCTGATGACTGCTCCTTTGAATCAGTATCACATCAGCTATATAGTGATTCAGATCATTACTTCAGAATGAATGCAATTTCAAGTATCCACAGTCTCCCATGAGACCGTCGGAAATCAGAAATTGTGTATCCTCTGGATATATGTATGCCTCAAAAAAATTATGAAAGAAAGATATATGGAAATCAATAAAAATATTTAGATGATATGAATTAAGACCAAGATATTTCTTTTGATCAGTTACTTCTCGACCTTACTATCACAAAAACAACTGTTTGCTAGCATTAAGCTCACCAATCAATAAACCTACAGTATTTTCAAAAAGAAATCCAGCTGCTCTACTGGCCAGCCAAGTGCAAGACTAAACAACTTGATAATAAAGCATTGGGAATTTGTTTGATACCACTATCAAGGTAATTAACAATGTAGTATGAGGATCGATTTTCATCACAGCAATTAAAGTGCTGGAAATCAGTGTTAGCCATCTCAACTTGATTTTCGATTCTGCAAGAAAGGTAAGGACTAGTCTCACCTTTCTCCATGTACATTTGAAATTGCACAACATACTTCATCAAACATCAGAAATCCCCTTAAACATTACACAACATTGACCAGTGTGAGCAGCTACTAATAAAATTAATTGAAAGACTGTATGCAAGAGAAGGAAGTCCAAAGGATGTGTACATTGATGAGAAAGAGCTTACTTTAAATTTAATAATACTGTGTCATGCGAATACAAGTAAGTTGATAAGATGACTAGAGAATAATTGGGAGAAACTAAATTCCCATACAAAGAATATTCTACATATTATACATACTAAAAACTAAGAGGTGAAATTTAAACGCGACTCAAAGCAATTTCAGATAGACCGTGCAACACCAATGGGGCCAAGTAACACAAAGATTTATTTCCTAAGTCAGTGCGTTTTATCCTGAGCAGGAAGGTGGTCACAATGTTTTGCTCTCTCGAAACGATAACTTCGTAGTTTAAGAAAGCATTTTGAGTTATGGAATTTAGTTGCTCTTTTAGTATTGAAAAGATAATTAAACTACTTTAGGCTTCTTCCGAAAGAGCTGCAAAATTATTTAAGATGGTCATGTTCAGAAAAGCTACTGACATAGCAAATTTCTTTACAAAAGACAGATAGGCTGATATTTGGCGAAGTAGATACCTGTGAAAGTTTCCAAAATATTTCTGATTTGGTGCCTTGTAAAATAAGGTAATGGCCGAGATTTCGTCATCCCTTTACCTCTTACAAATGTAATTTACGTGTCTTTTAACTAAGCGACCTAACCTTGGCCTGCATCACTCTGGATCACATTGTTATTTGCATTTTCTTTCGAAGTCTTCTTGAAGTGAGCAAGGAGTTGCAACGACGAAACAAAATCCGCGACTGGGAAGCAAAAAGAGACGATTTGAACAAGAAACTTGACAACTGCCATGATAAGCTGCGCCGTGTGAGAGGAGGTGAGCAACTGCAAGAATCCAAGGCACATGAAGATCGTTTATTAGCAGCAAAGGTGAGAGATGTGCACATGGCATAATTCACATTATAACATATCTGGTAAATTCGTGTAGGCAAATTCAATTGCCCCAGCGTGCCTCATATTCCTATTGTGCACGCTGTTGACAAGGCAGAGGGAACTTCTCTTTACACGATCTTTAAACCACCGCGTTGAAAATGTTATGACACAGTTGGTTAATTTGTTCTCTGCTGTGAGTTCATCGAGATATGAACCACTTGGGAACTTTGCAGAATATTCAAGAAGCTAGAGTTGGGTGCTTCATATCGCGATCATTGAACGCACATTGACGCGTTAACCATTAACGAGAGTAATGATTAAATGGCTGAAACATTGCGTCTATTTCACCTCTTTTGAACATCCCTTTTAGTTGCAAGCCAGAAAAGGAAGAAACCTAACAGGAAGATAGCACGTTTGATTCAGTGGATTATATGGCTGAGATTGTAGCAGGGTAGTGTACAGTTACTTTAATTAACGTTGTCGTAAGACCTACGGGTCGAGCCCGTATTATGATCTGGGTTATTTATCTTTAATGTTTCAAATTCAGCTTGACTCGCTCCTACAGATATAAAATCACACAGGCAAACATTTATGAGTCTTTCCTTTCATCCTATGGTGCTGACAACACGAAAATGCAGCCGAATGGTAAAGATTTAATACTACGCACGTCCAATTTATAAATGTTCCAAACTCAGCTTGTGTCACCCCTACAGATATAAAACTAATCAAATAGGTAAATGTTTTGTATTGTTTCCTTCCATCCTAATTTCCTTACAATACGGAAGTGTAGGCGGCGAATGGTAAAGATTTACAACTACCACGTCCGATTTATAAATTTTGCAAACTCAGCTTGTATCACCCCTACAGATATAAAATCACGTAGGTTAACGTATTTGATTGTTTACTTTCAACAGCAAAATGTAGCCGAATTTTAAAGTTTTATCTCTATCCAGATCTCCTTTTACACTTGTCGCGTAACCTGAAGCCATAAAATCCGACAAATTAAAATAGCTGCAAAACGTCTTAGTTGTCGCCTCTTATGGTATTCTCGTTGGAATTTTCGCAGGCCTGCTACGAGGAAATAAACTCCCTCGAACCGGAGGTAAAGAAAGTTGCTGAGGACGGAAATGACCTTATACAAAGTGAGAATCTGGTTGGTGATCACAAACAGTACATTGGGAAAGACATTCGCGATTTTGAAGACAAGTACGAGAAGCTTAAGAACAGGAGCGACGAATGCGTAAAGAGGTTAGAGGTATCTCTTTTCTTTTCGACTTTTGGACTCAGCAAGGGGTGTCGAGCTGTGCAGAGGAGAAAACATTTTCCACTTCTGACCGGCCGGGGTTGAGGGAATTAGCCGGCTTCTTGAGAGGTGTAGAGGCTATTGCCCTCTTGGGAGCGAATGCAATCGTCGATTTTACTGCGGAATAGTTTTGTAGATTCTATAGAGATGTTGCACGAGGAACTTCACTTTTCGAAAAAGTAGAATCCCCGACCTCAGATGGCACCAAAAACGGATTGATGGGTTCAGAATCTTCTTTAAGCGGATTCGCTGACTTATGTCACTTACTTGGAGTATCCCACCATTGTCTCCAATGTAACAATTACATTCCTGAGTCGAGAAGCACTGACCAAACGTCCAAATGCCGCGATAAACGTAGTTGATTTTATTTCCTTACACCGAACTATCACTAAAACTGCGCAACTCTCCCAAAGACTGATAACGAGTTTACATGGTTTCGTTACGATACCCTTTTTTGCTCGTGCTATTAACCATGTCCTGGTTTTCACTCGCTTGACATCTTCTTTACGTTTTCGTAATAGCGCCATGTTTTCAAATTTAGCGTCAGCTTGTGCCGTTAGCTTGTTTCGTCTAGCAATGTTAGTCACTGTTTTGCCACTCAACATTCACTTCAAGTAATGTTGGATGTGAGATCCAACTTTCTTAGTTAACCCATGGCTTTTGACGCTGCAAATACTATTGTATTTGCCTTCTTTTAGTTGTCGTGCAACTGTTGTGTGTCCAAGGGAACATCAGATTGAAGTTTATATCGTGTGGATCCAAAACCTAGGGCGCGAAATATCTACACGAGGTCACAGTAAAGATCCAGCAGTGATCAGAAAAGAGATCAAAGAGCACGAGGTGGGTTGCATGTTAATTTGATTGATGTCTTGGCATGATAAGGGAATTATTGTTCGACTTAGTAACTGACTCTCTAACAGACAGACAGACTGACGGTGCTCCCGAATGAATGAATGAACGAACGGATGGGCGGACGGCCAGATGGACGAACGGACGGAAGGATGCATGAATGAATTAATAAAGGAAGGAGCAAGCGAAGGAATGGGTGGTTGCGTGAATTGGTGAATGTGAGAGTGCTTGTGGGAGTGAGTGAGTACGTAAGTAGCGTGAAGCGACGAGAAGCGACATAACGTGACTGACTGTCTCATTGGCCAATTAGTGACTGACTGACCGAGTGACTGACGTATTTACTTGATCAATTTACCAGTCAATAAGCTTGCTTCATTGCATGCACTGAATGTGGAAATGATAATGCCATAATATTTTTAGGGAACCATAACACAGATTGAACAAAAACAGCCAGAAATTGACGGAGTCACAGACGAAGTGAACGAGTTATGCAGGAAGCCATTCATTAACGAGGAGGACCGCGATGCTCTTCAACGAAAGCTAGATGATTTGCACAAGGCCTTGATCGAGTAAGTGCTCTGATTTTCGCTGGTTCAATTTGCGAACATATTCTTTTTCTCTCACTCTTGGCATGGTGAAAAAGCAAAGTTCTCTACTTTCGGTTGTAAACTGTTCAGTTACTAAACAAGGTCATAGAATCTAATTTTTGTAGAAAATATTTGGACGTCTCATTATGTCTAGCGTAATAGTTTTTTTTTGAAGGGTGCGTTCCTTTGGCGTAATCCAGATCAGGATGATTGATCCAAGATCACTGGGATCACGGTGCATCTAAGGCTTCCAGGAATCCTTTCCTGGAGTGGATTCCTCGGTACCTTTGATGCACCATGCTCCGAGTGATCTTACATCATTGATCCTTATCTAGATCATTCCAAAGGAAGGCAGCATTTTTCATCTTTTAATACTATTCGGGTTCTTCAAGCCAAAAAAATGTTTTTATCCTCTTAAATATAACCATTATCTTCGCGAATTAAGTGACCTATTTATGGGAAACTTCAGGCCTCAAGATTGGGTATCGCTCGAATTGCCGTCAGTATTTTTTGCGTAAAAGTCAATTGGTCATGTTCTAAACGAGTAAGGGCCTGGGAACGAATCCAAACTTCATTGAAAATCAATGGCATTTAAACTAAATCGATTCTGATATGAAAGGGTATCTCAAAATAAGTAATTTCAGCAAGTTTGAGCATGTTTGGTCGAAAAGTCACCAGTTGACATGCATTTAGATCTTTAAAAATCCCATACAAATGTCTTTATTTCGGAAAGTTTGTCCCTCCAAACCATACGAAGTCTAATTTTCACAATTTTCAAAAGCTTTCGTTTCAGCTCCAATTCAACTGAACAGCGTCAAGGTTGGTTAGGTGACCATTTTTTAGATGCTTTTTCATGCAGTGTAAACATTTTTTCCCTAATCGTTAAATTTTAAAACTTGTTCCCAGGCCCTCACGCTCTTAGAACATGGCCAATTATCTTCTCAACTGCTTGAATAATAAACAGCGTATGAAAACTGTAGTTCATATCATATCATATCACCATATTCTTTCATATGATATGATATGATATTACATCATATCATATCATATCATATCATACCATAATCATAATCACTATTGTATCATATCATATCATAATTGCAGCTTACATGAAGCAACGAATGATTAGTTTCCCAAGAACCGTAGCACGTATAAAGGAAAGACCATGTGCCAATCGAAGGGACATATAAGTATTTTAGATCACGATTTTCTTCGCTTTTTATTGTTATTTTATTAGTCTCGTGAAAGGTTTGATTTTAAGTCCTTCACGGCCTCGTAGCCTCACAAAGGTATGTTATTGTCTGCCTTTACTAGCCCTTTTTACACTGTACATTTTTAGCGGTGTCGATCACAGTTGTTACATTAGATCATTTCTGTATTTTCGTCGTCAGTTTTACGGTTTTTCAACTGAAAGATTATTCTGTGACGCTTCCTGTTGAGGAACGTTCCATTCATTAAAGGTTCAGTGAAAATTTCCTGTAGAGGAAAACATCGATTGAAGTATCAGTAAAATTTTTGGATGCGAGTTCGTAGATTGGACGCGTGGATGGTGGATTTGTGATTGACCTAAGATGAGTGTATCAACGCTTACGGAGGCAAGCGGCATGGTCAAGATGATTCTAAAGCAGGTTGAAATGAATAGCAACAGGATCCACCAGCAGCTGAAGAATTAGGAGGTAGGACACGTACATTAGCATTGAAAGGCTTCGAGCGTCAGCTACCCTTTAAGAAGAAGAATTATCAAGATGCGTTAACGAAATTAAGAAGCTGTGTGGATAGTGTTGATATGTTATTGACTGATACAGATGATACAGTTAAACGTCGCCAAGTTAGAGCAGAATTGGAGGAAGGTCGGCTTTCTTTAGAAAGGGCACGGTCAGAATTTGCACCCTTAAGGCTTGTGTTACATGAAGAGTTACAGCTTATCAATTCAGAAACTTCAGATATTATGAAACAGGCAGTTGACCTTAGAAGGAACATACGAGAACGGATTTTTGCGCTAGATAGGGATGAGATGCGTTCATGTTCTTCGGGTAAAACTTCCCTGTCGAGAAAGACAAAAGTGTCTAATGCTTCCGAGTCTAGGGCAAAAGCAGTTGTAGAGGCAGCGAGAAGGAAAGTTTAGTGGCAGTATGCTAAGATTGAAACTCAGAAGATGGTTGAGCTTAAGATGAAGGAGTGTGAAATAGAAGAAATGCAGAGGAAGAAAAATTATGAAAGAGCAGAGGCTAAGGCTGCTGCCCTGGCCAAGGTAGAGGAAGAAGAGAAGAAGCAATTTACTCCAGATAGCCTAGACAACGTCCCTTCTCTGGTTGATAACGAATATTGGGTGCGTCAATATCTGCCAACATTAAATAGCCCTACAGATCAGCTGCATGATTCCTCCTCTGTCACAATAACCCAGGTTCCTTGCACCACTGTATCTAATCAAGGCCCCGACCCGCCTGAAATTTATGATGGATCTCCCGGGGTGAAGCCATCCACACTGAAGCCTACAGCAACTCCCTTTATTCCAGTATACCCTTAAACAGCCATTCCGACATTCTCCACTCCACTCCACTCTACCCATAAGTGGACCAGCGTGGTATCTCAGAAGCGATAGCACAAAGTTTTTTGGCAGCTCGAATGCCACCCCCAAATCTTACAGTATTTAGCGGTGATCCTTTGGCTTGGCCAACTTGGAAAAGTGCATTTGAAACTGTTATAGAGAAAAGAGCCATCAATTCTAGTGAAAAGATCCTTTACCTTCTTCAGTATTTGTCTGGAACTCCAAGGAAGGTTGTGGAAGGATATCAGTTTGTGTCTACGCTTGATGCTTATGAAACGGCGAAGAGAGTTTTGGAAAAACGATTTGGACATCCATCCGTTGTTTCTCAGGCCTTTCGAAATAAGTTGGAAAACTGGCAAAGGATTTCGCCAAGAGATGGAAGCGCCTTAAGGGAATTTGCTGACTTCCTGAGAACTTGCAAACTAGCAATGCAATCAGTTGAAGATCTGGAAACGTTAAATAAGGAGAGCGATAACAAGAAACTGGTGAGGATCCTATCAAGCTGAGCATATCCCAAGTGGGGTACCTAAGTCCGTGAATACCAAACGAAGTATGGAGATACCAAGTTCCCTCCTTTCTCTACGTTCGTCGACTTTGTCACCGAGATCATGAGGAGCTTCGCCCTCCGAAAAAAAAAATATGCAAATTAGGCTAAGGAGGAGAAATTCTCCTCCATGGCTTATCATTAACTGAAAGAGGAGACCGTATTCCACGCGTTTACTACGATTGAGGTGTCGCCTAGGAATTTTCAGTAAATACTTTTTTCGCACCTATCGGCGTTCAAATGCATGCCGAACCATTTTAATTAAGTTTCTAATGGAAGAAGTGCAGTGCCTACCAGTGCTCGCTGGCGGAGAAGCTAACAATCAAAAGGTCAGGAAACAAAAGGGAAGTCCTGGTCATTGGAGAAGTGACAAGGGAACCACGCTAGCCACAAACGTTAGAGAACATCCGGTACTTCCAAGAGAATCATGTAAATCCATGTGCGTGGTGTAAGGGACGGCGCGAATTGGACATCTGTCAAGAATTTCTGAAAACCCCCCTCAAGGAAAGAATCTTATTCTTGATAACGAAGGGAATGTGTTTGAGATACCTAGAACATGGTCACATGGCAAAGGAAAAAAGTGTAAGACAAGAATTGTGTGTGCCTCGTGCAAACGGCGGCATCTCACCTGTCTGCACAGAGAAAATCAACCAAACACACCTAATGAGACCGAAGAAACGTCTAAACCAGACTCTGCCAGGTGCACAGTAGTTTGTGGAGTTGAAGGCCAAGAGTCTGGCCAAGATCAAAGCCTGATTATCCCAGTCTGTGTAGGAGTGTGTTAGGAATTGAAGGTATTGAGAGTCACCTACTGTTATCCACTATGCATGAAGATGATGAAGTTGTGAAATGTCGCAAAGTGAAGGGTCTAAATGTGACGGATATAAAGCATGAAACCAACATTCCTCTTCCACAGACGTTTACAAGACAGATAATCCCGTTCAAGAGCTCAGAGATTCCCAAACCTGAGGTGGCTATGTGTTGGGAGCACTTGAAGCCTATTGCAAGTAAATTGATGCCTTACAGAAGCGATCGTGAAGTTGGCCTGCTGATTTGTAGGAATTGTCCAAAGGCTATCAAACCTCCACAGATAATACCTGGTGCTGACAACGATCCTTATGGAATAAGAACTGATCTTGGTTGGGGTATTGTTGGCAGAGTGTGCCTTTCCCCTTCGCAGGACATCCTCAAGTTTGGACAAACAAGATTGTGACAAGAGAAGTGACTAGTTCATACGCTGCCCCCTGTCATGGTACCACATTTGCTATGCAGTCTCAGGCAAAGGAACTCTTTACTCTAGCTCAAGTAAAGGAGATGTTTGAAGTAGATTTCCAAGAAAGGCACAGTGACAAGAATGGACGTTCCTTATCTGTTGAAGATCAGAGGTTTCTGGACACCCTTGAAAAAGGAATACACAAGAGAGAAGATGAGCATTACGAAACGCCGTTACCTCTACGTTCGAGAGATGTGGTGCTTCTGAAGAACCGTTCTTTGGCTCTCAGACATCTATTTCACCTCAGGGAACGCTTTGAAAGGGATGCAAGTTACCGCAGGGATTATGCGAAGTTCATGGAAAAGGTTATAGAAGATTGTGCTGAGAAGTGCTCTCAATCCAGTGAAGAAGATGCTAGAAAACCTGGTAGAATCAACTATATACCTCATCATATAATAATAATAATAATAATAATAATAATAATAACTTTATTTATAGAGGGAAGCGCATTAACCTATTACAGTTTTCTAACTTACGGCCCTCAAATCATGAAATCAACTCTAAATAAATCAAATCAAATGTTGGTTTTTGGGGAGAGGGGAAAACCGGAGTACCCGGATAAAAACCTCTCGGAGAAGAGTAGAGAACCAACAAACTCAGCCCACTTATGACGCCGAATCCGGGAATCGAACCCGGGCCACATTGGTGGAAGGCGAGCGCTCTCACCACTACGCCAACCCTGCTCCCCAAGGGGTATACCACTAAAAAAAGCCTGGTAAAATTCGTGTTGTTTTTTAATGCAGTGCTCGCAATGCTGGAACCTCTTTGAACCAAATTCTGTTGCAACGACCAGACCTCACAGATAATCTGGTTGGTGCTTTATGTCGATTTCGCCAAGAGACTGTGGCTTTCTCCTGTGATATTCAGTCCATGTTTCATCAGTTCTACGTAAACGGATTTAAGCAAGCCGCAAAGGATAGAGGAAATGAGTTTGGAGCAGACGCCGCTGAGTTCAGAAGGAATTTCTATGTGAATGATGGGTTAAAGTCAGTCATCACAGCTTCAATTGCCACGAAATTAATTCAGAGCAGCCAAGCCATATGCGACACGGCTGGTATCCGGTTACACAAGTTTATCAGCAACACAAAGGAAGTACTTGAAGCCATCCTTCCTGAAGACAGAGCTGAGAAATTACAAGATTTAGACCTGAAGTTTGACAAGCTTCCCATTGAACGCACATTGGGTGTCATGTGGTGCGTAGAGACCGACTGTTTCAGATTTCGAACTGTTATCCAAGATAGACCGCTCACCAGAAGAGGAGTGCTCTCCACCATATCATCCGTCTACAACACCCTCGGGTTCGTTGCTCCTGTTATCTTGGCCGTAATACAACTTTTACAAGATCTGTGCCGTGGAAATGTGGAATGGGATGACCCCATTTCTGACAACCTAAGGCCCCAGTGGGAAAAATGGAGAGGAGAATTTCAAGTCTTAGAGAAACTGAGAATCCCAAGATGTTTTAAGCCCAAAGTTTTCGGAGAAGTGAAGAGTATTGAGATGCACCACTTTTCTGATGCGAGCCAAAGTGGTTACGGTCAGCGTAGCTACCTACGCCTCAGAAACAAGGAAAACAAGTCACATGTTTCGTTCGTCATGGGAAAAGCACGTGTGGCCCCGTTGAAATCAATTACGATTCTCCGACTTGAGCTAACTGCTGCCGTGGTCTCAACTATAGTCGCCCTAGCCTGAGTCTCAAGCAAGAATTGGGCTACAAAGATATCAAGGAAGTATTTTGGACTGATAGCCAAGTGGTCGTCGGCTAAATCTACAATGAATCTAAGCGCTTCCACACCATCGTGACAAATCGTGTACAAGAAATACAGAATCACACGAAGCCAGAACAATGGCACTACGTTCCCAGTTAATCAACCCCGCTGATGCTGCTTCCCGCGGTCTAACAGCTCGTCAGCTTGTACAAGATTCGCGTTGGTTAAAGGGACCCGATTTTCTGTGGAGGTCCGATGATCATTCAACTCAAGAACCCCAAAAGTCTCCTGTCCTCGCCGTACAAGACCCAGAGATAAAAAAATCTTCCGCTTTAGTAACACTGTCTGTGGAGAGTTTTCCAGGACATTTCGAGACAAGCAGGTTGGATCGTTTCTCCGACTGGTTCAGGGCCAAGACTACTGTGGCATTGTGCCTGCAAGTGAAGAATAGCCTAAAAAGAAGAATTCAAAGGGAATCCCGCGAGGTAAAGAAAACAAGTCAGATTTCCCATTGTCAAGGACCAATGGTAGAGGATTTAGCCCATGCAGAACTGGAAATTATTCGGAGTCTCCAAAATGAACACTTTGCAGATGAAATCAAGGTACTACATTCACTGAATGCCGATGGAGAATTTCTGGAAAGAAAGGCTGCCAAGAAACGTAACACAAGTCTAAAGAAGCGCAGTTGTCTGTACCGCCTTGACCCCTATCTTGATACCGAAGGAATCCTACGAGTCGGAAGACGTCTCAGGAGAGCCAACTTACCAGACAGCTTCAAGCACCCTCTTATACTGCCAAGAAGATCTCGCATCACCGAGTTGATAATTCAAGACAGCCATCGTGCCAAAAAACATCAGGGCAGCGGAATGACTCTTAACGAACTCCGCCAGCGTGGGTTTTGGGTCATTGGTGGTACATCAGCAGTGGGAAATTTCGTCTCAAAGTGCACCATTTTCCGAAAGCTCCGCGCACCACTTCAGCTACAGAAAATGTCAGACCTCCCGGAAGATCGAACGGAACCCGCTCTCCCCTTTTACCTACAGTGCGGTGGATTATTTTGGCCCTTTCTTCATCAAGGAGGGTCGCCGAGAAGTGAAACGGTATGGGGTATTGTTCACCTGCATGTCGTGCCGTGCCGTGCATATTGAAACATCCAACACGCTGGATACTGACTGGTACATAAATGCGCTCCGACGCTTCTTAGTCGAACGTGGTCCAGTTCGTCAAATTAGGTCAGATCGCGGTACGAACTTTGTTGGAGCCAGGAGAGAATTAGCTGACGTTCTCAATGAAATGGATCAAGAAAGGAAAGTCATTTGTTGAAAGAGAATTGCCATTGGATTGACATGAAGATGAATGCCCCGGCAGCCAGCCATATAGGTGGATGTTGGGAAAGGCAAATAAGGACAGCAAGGAACGTTTTAGCGGCGCTACTTGAAGAATCTGGTACTCATTTAGATGACGAAAGCTTCCGCCACTCATAAAAGAAGTTCACAATATCGTCAATTCGAGACCACTCACGGTGAACAACATGGCATCTGCAGAATTCCCAGAACAACTTACCCCCAACCATCTCCTAACGATGAAGATGAAGGTGCTAATGCCCCCTCCTGGTGTGTTTCAAAGAGAGGACCTATACTGTAGGAGGAGATGGCGCAGAGTGTAACATCTCGCTGACAAATTATGGAGCAGATGGAAAAAGGACAACCTTCACACACTGCAGTTAAGACAGAAATGAGTTAAGCCACAAAGAAACCTCATGGTTGGTGACCTTTTCTTGTGAAGGATGACAACCTCTCAAGAAACAAATGGAAATTATCCAGAGTTGAAGAAGCCCTATCGAACGATGACGGGTTCGTTCGTAAGGTGATTTTGGCTATTGGGACAACAACCCTTGACAAGTGTGGGAGAATAACGCAGGAAGTTCAGTATCTAGAAAGACCCATTCACAAATTGGTGTTGATTCGACCACCGGGAATTCCCCGTCGAAGAGCCTGGTGAATAAGTTGCTTAATATCAAGAAGATTCTTACCGAACTTGACTAGTCTGTTTAATTTCGTGTTGATGACATTATTGATATTGATGAACAGTGGATCCCCACTGTTGGGGAGCCATGTAGCTTACATGAAGCAACGAATGATTAGTTTCCCAAGAACCGTATAGCGCGTAAAAAGGAAGGACCATGTGCCATCCGAAGGGACATATAAGTATTTTAGATCACGATTTTCTTCGCTTTTTATTGTTATTTTATTAGTCTCGTAAATGGTTTGATTTTAAGTACTCCACGGTCTCGTAGCCTCACAAAGGTACGTTATTGTCTGCCTTTATTAGCTCTTTTACACTGTACACTGTACATATTTAGCGGTGTCGATCGCAGTTATTACATTAGATTTTTTCTGTATTTTCTTCGTCAGTTTTACGGTTCTTCGACTCAAAGACTATTCTGTGAAGCTTCCGGTTGAGGAAAGTTCCTGTAGAAGAAACATTGATTAAAGATTCTGTGAAAATTTCCTGTAGAGGAAAAACATCGATTGAAATATCAATAATCATTATCATTATCATATCATTTGATATCATATCATATTACATCAAACTTTAGTTATCAGAGGTTCCCAAAAGCAAAACGCGACCTTACAGACGCGTTGAGCTGTTTGGTAATCTTAACTTACCACTCCGGCTTTCAGCCATAATTATTAAAACCGCCCGTGCTTCTTTAAAGTACTACTTTCAAGTAATTTGAAAAGTTTAAAGAGCTTTCTTAAATTCTCATTCTTTAGAATGATGAAAATTTGAAAAATATAATCCGTGAAATCAGTACAAAGAATCATCCTCCACCTTATAATATTTATAAGCAGCTTCTCAATCTGAATAATTGAGAAATTACGGCTCACATAAAATTCTTTGACCATACACTCAAAATGTTGTTTTGAAGGAATGAGACATATGATTGTTCTGTATTTAATGCCTTTACTTCTATGACGCCCTTTTCGGTGCCGTCATTACATATCATCAAGAAAACAGAATTACAGTGCATAACAATGGTTTAAAATAATTCTCACAATGCTAATGAAAATGCACTCGTGCTATGTACGTCCTTCTCGTTCCATCCGAAATTCGTGATTACAAATTGGAAATTGAGATAGAGCGTGCAACAACAATGGGGCCAAGTCAAACAACTGAGTTAGTAAGTTTATTGCTAAGCAGGAAGGTGGTCAGAATGTTTTGCTTTCTGGAAACGATAAATTCGTAGTTTAAGAAAGCATTTTCAATTATGTAATTAGTTGCTCTTTTTGTATTGAAAAGATAATTAAACTATTTTAGGTTTCTTCCGCAAGAACTTCAAAACTATTTCACATGGTCATGTAGAGTAAAGCTACTGATATAGCAAATTTCCTCACAGAGGACAAATAGACTGATATTTGGCAAAGTTTCGTAAATATTTGTTATTTAGTGCCCTTGTAAAATAAGGTAGTGGCAGACATTTATCACCCCTTCACCCCTTACAAATGTGATTTACGTGTCTTTTCACTAAGCGACCTAAACTTGGCCTGCATCACTCTGGATCACATTGCATTTTATTTTGAAGTCTCATTGAACTGAGCAAGGAGTTGCAAAGGCGAAACAAAATCCGCGACTGGGAAACAAAAAGAGACTATTTGAACGAGAAACTCAACAACTGCCAAGATAAGCTGGGCCGTGTGAGAGGAGGTGAGAAACTTCAAGAATCCAAGGCACATGAAGATCGTTTATTAGCAGCAAAGGTGAGAGATGTGCACATGGCATAACTAACATTATAACATAGCTGGTAAATTCGTGTAGGCAAATTAAATTGCGCCAGCGTGCTTCATATTACCATTGTTGATGAGGCAGAGGGAACATCTGTTTATACGATATTTAACCACCGCGTTGAAAATGCTATAATACAGTTGGTTAATGTGTTGTCAGCTGTGAGTTCATCGAGATATGAAGCACTTGGGAACTTTGGAGAGCATTGAAGAAGCTAGAGATGCGTGCGTCATATCGCGATCATTGAACGCACACTGACGCATCAACCATTATCGAGAGTACTGATTATGATACATTGCGCCTATTTCACGTCTTGTGAACATCCCTTTAAGATGCAAACCAGAAAAAGAAGAAAGAATACAGGAAGATAGCACTTTTGATTCAGTGGATGATATGACTGAGATTGTAGCAGAGTAGTCTACAGTTACTTTAATTAACATTGTTGTAAAACCTACGGGACGAGCCCGTACTATGATCTGCGTTATTCAGATGGTTTATGCGTCAGCTGCAACTTCACCGACGTATGAAGCACTTGGGAACTATGGAGAGCATTGAAGAAGCTAGCGATGGGTGCTTCATATCGCGATCATTAAACGCACACTGACGCGTTAACCATTATCGAGAGTAATGATTAAATGGGTTAAACATCGTGCCTATTTCACCTCTTTTCAACGTTCCTTTAAGTTGCAAACCGGAACTGAAGGAGCAAACAATGCAAGAAGATAGCACGTTCAGTGGATTAGGTGGCTAAGATTGTAGCGGGGTAGTGTACACTTACTTTAATTAACGTTGTCGAAAGACCTACGAAACGAGCCCGTATTATGATCTGGGTTATTTATCTATAAAATTAATGTTTAAAATTCAGCTTGACTCGCCCCTGCAGATATAAAATCACACAGGCAAACATTTCGTTCAATTTATAAATTTTCCAAACTCAGCTTGTATCACTCCTACAGATATAAAATCACAAATTTAAACGTATTTGATTGTTTACTTTCAACAGTAAAATGTAGCCGAATTTTAAAGATTTATCTCTATCCAGGTCTCCTTTTGCACTTGTCGCGTAACCTGAAGCCATAAAATCCGACAAATTAAAATAGCTGCAAAACGTCTTAGTCGTCGCCTCTTGTGGTATTCTCGTTGGAATTTTCGCAGGCCTGCTACGAGGAAATAAACTCCCTTGAACCGGAGGTAAAGAAAGTTGCTGAGGACGGAAATGACCTTATACAAAGTGAGAATCTGGTTGGTAATCACAAACAGTACATTGAGAAAGGCATTCTCGATTTTGAAAACAAGTACAAAGAGCTTAAGAACAAGAGCAACGAATGCGTAAAGAGGTAAGAGGTATCTCTTTTCTTTTCGACTTTTGGACTTAGCAAGGGGTGTCGAGCTGTGTAGAGAAGAAGACATTTTCCACTTCCGACCGGACGGGGTTGAGGGAATTAGCCGGATTCTTAAGAGGTGTAGAGGCTATTGTTATCTTGGGAGCGAATGCAATCGTCGATTTCACTGCGGAATAGATTTGTAGATTCTATAAGAGATGTTGCACGAGGTGCTTCACTTTTCGGCAAAGCAGAATCTCCGACCTCAGATCGCACCAAAAAACGGATTGATGGGTTCAGAATACTCTTTAAGCGTATTCCATGACTTATTTGACTTACTCGGAGTATTATCCCACCACTGTCTCCAATGCAATAATTCCATTCCTGAGTCGACAAGCACTGACCAAACGTACAAATCCCTTGATAAACGTAGTTGATTTTATTTCGTTACACCGAGTTATCACTAAACCTGCACCACTCTTCCAGAGACTGGTAGCGAGTTTACATGGTTTCATTACGATACCCTTTTTGCTCGTTCTCTCAACGGTGCCCTGCTTTTTACTCGCTTGACAGCGTCTTTCCGTTTCCGTGTTAGCGCCATGTTTTCAAATTTAGCACCAGCTTGTGCTGTGAGCTTGTTTCGTCTAGCAATGTTAGATACTGTTTTTCCACTCAACATTCACTTCCAGTAATGTTGGATGTGAGATCCAACTTTCTTAGTTAAGCCAGGGCTTTTTACGCTGCAAATTCAATTGTGTTTGCCGTTTTTTCAGTTGTCGTGCAGCAGTTCAGATTAAAGTTTATATCGTGTGGATCCAGAAAATAACGCGCGTATTCAAACGAGGTCACAGTAAAGATCAAGCAGTGATCAGAGAGGAGATCGAGGAGCACAAGGTGGGTTGTATGTTTATTTTGATTGATGTCTTGGTATGCTAAGGGACTGATTGGTAGACATAGAAACTGACTCTCTAACACAGAGACAGACAGACAGCCTGGCTTAGCTCCAGAATGAATGAATGAACGAACGGACGCGCGGACGGGCGGATGGGCGGACGGAAGGATGCATGAAAGAATGAATAAAGGGAGGAACGACGGAGCAAGCGAAGCAATGGGTGGGTGGGTGCATTGGGTGCGTGAATTCGTGAATGTGTGAGTGCGTGAGTAGCGTGAAGCGGCGAGAAGCGACGTGACGTGACTGACTGTCTAACTGGCCAATTCACTGACTCAATGACCAAGTGACTGACGTATTTACTTGATCAATTGACCAATAAGTGAGCATGATGCAGTGCATGCACTGAATGTGAAAATGATAATTCCATAATATTTTTAGGGGACCATAACACAGATTGAACAAAAACAGCTGGAAATTGACCGACTCTCACTCGAAGTGAACGAGTTATGCAGGGAGCCATTCATTAACGATGAAGACCGCGATTCCCTTCAACTAAAGCTACGTGGTTTGCACAATGCCTGGGACGAGTAAGTGCTCTCATTTTCGCTTGTTCAATGAACGAACATGTTCTTTTTCTCTCACTCTTGGCACGGTGAAAAAGCAAAGTTCTCCACTTTCGGTTGGAAACTGTTCAGTTACTAAACCAGGTCACAAAATCTAATTTTTTGTAGCAAAAATTGCCACTTGTCATTATGTCTAACGTAATAGTTTTTTGATAAATGATCCAAGATCAATCGGATAGCGGTGCATCAAAGTATTCGAGGAATCCTTTCCCAGAGTGGATTTCTCGGTGCCTTTGATGCACCATGATCAAAGTGATCTTAGATCATTGCTCCTCATCTAGATCATTCCAAAGGAACGAACCATTTATTAACTTTTAATACTATTTGGGTTCTTCAAGCTAAAAGAAAAAATGTATCTATCCTCTTAAATATAACCATTATTTTCACGAATTAAGTGACCTACTTGTGGAAAACCTCAGGCCTCAAGATTGGGTATCGTTCGAATTGACGTCAGCATTTTTTGCGTAAAAGTCAATTATCTTTTCAACTGCTTCAATTATCAACGGAGTATTAAGACTGTGTAGTTCATATCATCAGATCATATCACCATTTTATTTCATATCATATCATATCATATCATATCATATGCATATCATACCATAATCATAATTACTATTATATCATATCATATCATTATCATTATCATTATCATTATCATTATCATTATCATTATCATTATCATTATCATTATCATTATCATATCATTTCAATTTATATCATGTCATATCATGTAAAACGTTAGCTACCAGAGGTTCCCAACAGTAACACGCGATCTCACAGACAAGTTGAACTTTGTGGTAATCTTTAACTTACCAATCTAGCATTCAGTCATAATTATTAAAACCGCCCGTGCTTGTCTCAAGTACTGCTTTCGAGTCATTTGAAAGGTCAAAAAGCCTTCGTAAATTCTGATTCTTTAGAGGGATAAAAATTTGAAAAATACAATTCGTGAAATCAGTTATAATAATCATCCTGCAGCTGCTTCTCAAACTGAATAATTGGAAAACTACGACTGACATAAATTCTTTGACCAACAGTCAAAATGTCATTTTTGAAAGGAATGAGACATCTGACTGTTCTGTATTTAATACCTTTACTTCTATAATGCCCTTTTGGCTGCAGTCATTACATATCATAGAGGAAATAGAATTACAGTGCATAATAATGGTTTAAAATAATTCTCACAATGCTAATGAAAATGCACTCGTTCTATGTACGTCCTTCTCGTTCCATCCGAAATTCTTCATTACAAATAGGAAATTGAGATAGACCGTGCAACAACAATGGGGCCAAGTCACACAATTGTTTATTTTCTAAGTTAGTAAGTTTATTCCTGAGCAGAAAGGTGGTCAGAATGTTTCGCTTTCTCGAAATGATAAATTCGTAGTTTAAGAAAGCATTTTCAGATATGGAATTTAGTTGCTCTTTTGTATTGAAAAGATAATTAAACTATTTAGGTTTCTTCCGAAAGAACTTCAAAACTATTTCACATGGTCATGTTAATAAAAGCTACTGATATAGCAAATTTCTTTACGAAAGACAAATAGCCTGATATTTGGCAAAGATGATACGTGTGAAAGTTTCGAAAATATTTGTAATTTTGTGCCCGGTAAGGGCAAACATTTTGTCGGCTCTACCTCGGTGTAAAAGCCTGTTTAACTCACGAATGACGTAAAACAAACAAAACAAAACATTCTAAACAATGGCGTACTGCAAAACAATACCTCATAAAACAAAGAAAGCCTCACCAGGTTTTTACATCGAGGTAAACCCATTTTGTCAGCCCTTCAAGTGTAATTTACGTGTCTTTTAACTAAGCGACCTAAACTTGGCCTGCATCACTCTGGATCACATTGTTATTTGTATTTTATTTTGAAGTCTCGTTGAACTGAGCAAGGAGTTGGAAAAACGAAACAAATTCCGCGACTGGGAAGCAAAAAGAGACGATCTGAACGAGAGACTTGTCACCTGTCAGTATATGCTGCGCCGTGTGAAAGGCGATGAGAAACTGCAAGAATCCAAGGCACTTGAAGATCGTTTATTAGCAATAAAGGTGAGAGGTGTGCACATGGCATAACTCACATTATAATATATCTGGTAAATTCGCGTAAGCAAATTCAATTGCACCAGCGCACTTCATATTCCTATTTTGCACGTTGATGACGAAGCAGAGGGAACTACTCTTTATACGATATTTAAACTAACGTCTTGAAAATGTTATAAAACAGTTGGTTAATGCGTCATCTGTGAGTTCATCGAGACATGAAGCACTTGGGAACTTTGGAGAGCATTCAAGAAGCTAGAGTTGCGGGCTTCATATCTCGATCACTGAACGCATTAACCAATATCGGGAGTAATGGTTAAATGGCTGACACATCGCGTCTATTTCACCTCTTTGGACGTCCCTTTAAGTTCGCAAACCGGAAAAGGAAGAAACAATACAAGAAGACAGCACGTTTGATTTAGTGGATTATCAACATTTAGAGGCCAGTCATAAAAACCTTTTGGATACTTTACATTAAACAAGGCTGAGATTATAAGGAAGGTAGTGTGCACTTACTTTAATTAACGTTGTCGTAAGACCTACGGGACGAGCCCGTATTTTGATCTGGGTTATTTATCTATAAAATTAATGTTCCAAATTCAGTTTGACTCGCCCCTACGGATATAAAATCACACAGGCAAACATTTATGATTGTTTCCTCCCATCCTATGGTGCTGACAACACGAAAATGTAGCCGAGTGGTAAAGATTTAAAATTACCCACGTCCAATTTATAAATGTTCCAAACTCAGCTTGTGTCACACCTACAGACATAAATAATAAATGTTTGTAATTGTTTCCTTCCATCCTAATTTGCTTACAACACGAAAGTGAAGGAGGGGAATGCTAAAGATTTACAACAACCCACGTCCAATTTATCAATTTTTCAAACTCAGCTTGTATCACCCCTACAGATATAAAATCAGATAGGTAAATGTTTGTGATTGTTTTCTTCCATCCTAATTTGCTTTCAACACGAAAATGTAGCCGAATTTTAAAGATTTATCTGTATCCAGGTCTCCTTTTGTACTTGTGGCGTAACCTTGAAGCCATAAAATCCCACAAATTGAAATAGCTGCGAAACGTCTGAGTTGGCGCCTGTTATGCTTTTCTCGCTCGAATTTTCGTAGGCCTGCTACGAGGAAATCAACTTCCTCAAACAGGAAGTCAAGAAAGTTGCAGAGGACGGAAATGACCTTATACGAAGTGAGAATCTGGTTGGTGATCACAAAGAGTGCATCGCGAAAGACATTCGCGATTTTGAAGACAAGTACGAGGAGCTTACGAACAGGAGCGACGAAGAAGTAAAGAGGTGAGAGGAATCTCTTTTTTTATTTTGGGACTTAGCTTGGGGTGTCAAGCTTTGCCGAGGAGAACAAATTTCCAACCTCTGATCGTGTTGAGGGAACTAGCCGGCTTCCTTAGTGGTGTAGAGGCTACCGTCCTCTCGGAATGTTTTGCCGAGACAAGTTTATTTGGGACAAAAGGTTTGGAAATTTTTCTTGCGATTTTCTGGTAAAATTTGGCTCTCAGAAAAGTAGCAGAAAAATTTAAAAAATGACTGGAAAACACCAGAAGACGCCAGATTAGACACAGAAAACAGCAATGAAGTTGGGAAATTTGTCTCCCAAAACAAATAGCAATTATAGTATTATAGAAGGCATCCAAGAAAACCATAATTGCGATCCATGGGGATTCGAAACTGTTTATTTTCGGTTCTCGGAAAGAGACCTCCGCGTTTTTTCGAGTGACCCTTACGGGATTCTATTACAATCTGCGGCGTCCTTCTTTTCAGTGGCGAATGTTACTCACTGCGGAGTTGAATTTGTGTTTTCCAGGTTTTGGAAACTGGATAACAGAAATAAATTGATCTTTTTTTTAATTTTAATATAATAAAAAAGTCCTCGAATGAAAAATTTATGAAAATACTGAATTAAATTCCTCTTTAGCTACTACCCAAAGAGAACATAGCAAAATGAATATTTTTTCTGAAAAACAAATCAGAATCATAAGTTTAAAAAAATCCGATTCTGCCAGGAAGGGTTTGCAAAAAAATTCAGTTTAAAGGGAACTTAGGGTGTTGAACCCAAACAATTCTTCAAAATTATTAACAAAAAAGGCCATTCGTTTAATTGAAAAGAGCACAAAAATGCGGAGGGTTCTTAATTGCAGGGTGACCCAACAGAGCCTGTTGAAAGAGGGGCCCATAATCGAAAAACCCTTTTTTCCTTCAAACAGTGAGATCGTGCTGGAGAAGACCAATCCCAAGGAGGTGTTCAAAAAAGCGGTTCAACAGATAATCGGAAATCTGGCCAATTTCAACAGGAGTGGGACTGGATTTGTAACCGATGGAATCATCGGTTTTGATATCAATACAGTCGAATATAAACGCCTCAGGTGTTCATCCTATTTTCCCCTTCCCAAATTTCTTGCCACCAAGAATGCAATTATTTATCCAAAACACACTGAAAACAAGTGTTTTAACTGGTTTGTACTCAGAGCACTCAATCCGAAATCGGCTCATCCGGAAAGAATAGCCGATCTAATAAAAACACAGGGCTAAACTTTGGAGAAATCGAATTTCCAGCTAAACTGAAAGGTATCACAAAACTCGAAAAATTGAATCCAAAGGTTCCGCGTATGAATGTTTTTGTTTGTTTTTTTTTTTTTTTGTTTTTTTTTTTTTTTTTGTTTTTTTTTGTTTTTGTTTGTTTGTTTGTTTGTTTGTTTTCAAAAACCTCCATCGATCTCATATTAATTTCCAAAGGGTTAAACCAACACTACTGTTTGGTGAAAAATACAACCAGATTGATCTCATCCCAGACTTGGAAAGACACCCGGAAAAAGTTCTTCTTTCGGATGTGTTTGAATCCCCTTGGAAGAGAGGATCTGTTGGATCGGCACATTGACTACTGCCGATTCAATAAATCCGCTCGGATCGAATTTCCAAAAGAGAACCACGAAAGAAAGATGATGGTTCAGTTTGTGGTCTTCGTATGCGTATTTCTAGTGTTTCACAGTACCCATGCACTGGAACGAACCCAGGCCAATCCGACCAGAGTGTCACGGTCGAATACCAGCACCACACTTCATCGGGTTTCTGTCTGTATGTAAAGTGTTTTGATGAATCCATTGGGTACCAACCCGAACCCTACGTCTTTGCAAAGAAGACTGCATCCAATAACGTATCACTCAATTTTTTTGAAAAACTCTAAGAAATGACCCGGGGAACCTACGATGGATTCCACCGCAGGCCAAAACCCGTGGTTTTTTCGAAAGAAGATCGACGAGCTTTTGAATCCACCAGGGTTTCCCTTGTGTAGGGGTTGGATTCAGTAGGTTGAACTCCAAAGTGCGGGACCAATGCTACTTTACGGGCCAGTTTCGAGGCGCTTCCCACAATGGTTGCAATCTCAACCTGGGTATACATCGGGTCCTGGCCGTTATTCTCTACAATTTATCGGGATACAATGCTTATCTCTTTGTGAAACAGTTGGAACTGACCCAAAACCAAAAAGAGGGCATTAAATGCATACCGAATAACGAAGAGTGTGGTAGTCGGTTCGTGCAAAATCAAAATAGGGAAAGAGATTGCCTTTCAGTTAGAAATCCGGTTTGTCGACAGTTTGAAGTTCATGGACTCTTTGCTCGGTGACCTGGTGAGAAATCTCACCTCTCGAGCACTGCCCCAACACCCAAAGATTTTTGGAGGATAAATTCGAACTGATGCCCCGCAACGGAGTCTATCAATACGACTACATCGATTCACTCGATCGAATAAAGGAAAAACATCTTCCTCCCATAAGAAGAATTCTATTCCCAATTGGATGTAAGCCACATATCCGAGGATGACTATATCCACGCCAAGAGAGTTAAGAGGGAATTCGGTTGCCGAAACATGCGGGACTATCACAACCTCTATTTGCAATCCGATGAACCGTTGCTCACAGCTTTGAAGAAAACGAGAGTGCAACTAAAATTTTTGAAGGATACGGATATGCTGTTGTTTTTCGAAAGGGGAATCCAGGGTGGGGTCTCAATGGCACACTGCACATTGTTGGAAACAATCCCTATAGGGAGTCATACAATTCCAAACAACCCAGACGCTACAACATCTACCTCAATGCCAACAAACTCTACGGTTGGGCAATATGTCGGCTCCTGCCCACCCACGGATTCAAATTCAGGAGTTGGAGAATGGAAATAAATTTCCCTGTACTGGGGGTTTGTCAACCACTACTACATGAACAAATTCTAATCGCTGGGTGCGTTTAGTTTTGGGGGGATTTCAGTAGTATAACACCAGAGGAATACTTGACATAGACCGTTTCGTGTTCTTTCGTTCCTCTCATTATTAAAAAAACGGAACATGCAACAACAGCATGACCAACAGCATGACCGAAAAACAATCACATCAGACAAAGCAGAAGAGACTTCCTTTGGAAACATTCAATGCTTACTGGAAAAAAAACTGCCTCCACCCATGCCAGTTTATTCTTTCTGTAGCCTTAAATACTTACTGTTTTTGGTAATCATTGATCTCCAGCTAAAGCCATTTCAATCCCTCTCCAATTTAGTTCACTTCTTTCTGTACCACTTCCCTGTCCTCGGGGTTGCTACTCTTATCACCAACCAGTTATAATAACAGAATGTTTGTCTTACGCGTGGGGCAAATGCTAATTCGAAATTATGTTTTAGCTGTCCGGCGCGTCAGACAAGTTTTTCCAATTCGTTTATTTTACCCAAGAATTAAATTTATCAGGATAACCCGACCATTTCACCAACGCGATTTTCTTTTTTGGATCCCGCCGAATTACTCTTCCTCTGTCCAGTTTGGTGTGTTTCCCTTGTCCTATATTTTTCGCTTGTATTTTGAAATACGGACCCTATCACCAATTTTGTTTTTTCCTGTTTTGCATATATCGTTTAACAGTATAGGTTTTGGTAGACGAGTTTTTCGTTGTTCTTTTCGCTAGCTTCGACAGGTGTCATTTTAATACTCGAATGCTTTGTATTATTACACTGAATCACAATTGTTTCTTCTGTGGTGTTCCACATTGGTCGGGGAAAATTTGCAAAAAAAAGGAGTTCCTTTTGAAAACGCAGCACCTGCTCCTATTGGGTATTTCCGGTATATTACTACATAAACACCCCTTCCAATGTAAATTTGCACTGTACTTGAAGAAGGCTTCTGGTCGTTTTGGAAGGGTTCTGTTAGCGCGAAGACGGTTTCTACGTTTATTTGATTCCGGTCAAGTAAAGTTTAGTTATTGATTCAACGAAAACAGTCTCCAAAATACATAGCCTACGTAGCTGGTGGTTTTGGTTGGGGAGCGCGCGCGAGAGAGCTCGAGTCTTTGCTGCGAGGAGCAAATAACAAAGAGATTTTATCAGCAAAAAGAAAATTCTAAAAATCAAAATTGAACTTGAGTCTTTAATTCAACCTTATTTCAATCTGCTGGTGAAGCTCAAGGCTTTGCCGCGAGGAGATTAAGCCGAAGGGCAACGTCAAACCGTTTCGTCGCTCGCTCGCGTGCTCCCGAACAAAAACCGCCAGCTATGCAGGCTACGAAAAACCACAAGATTTTATCGGCAAAAGAATATTCTAAAAAACGAAACTGAGCATGAGTTTTTAATGCAACCTTATATCAGTCCCAGTATTGGTGGAACTTTTAGTTGTAGCCTTTTGAGAAAATTGCTCTCGAAATAATTTCATCCCTTGTTTCTTTTCTCTCTTCTCTCACTGAGAGTGAAAGATTGGTTTCCATATGATCGCAGATCGCAAAAAGTTCTGCGATCGTCTGCGTTCATATGGCAACACACTTCTGCGATCGTCTGCGATCCTGCGATCGTCATCGGAGACGATTGAATCATGTTCTGTCTTTTGCTATCGTCTGCGATCAATTGTGATCTTTCGATCAGATAGAAACCAAAGTTGTGCGATCTGCGATTGAAACCTATCCCATAATATTTTCAATTCCGACAACGCGCGTGTACATTTGACATTTCCACTGACCGAAATCTATGGCTACAGTCGCCTCGGCGATCGTCTGCGATTATGTGGAAACAGTTCTCTTTGTGATCGTCTGCGATCGTCTGTGATCAAATGGAAACCAGGCTTTACAGTTAAGACTTAAAACTCGGGACATTAATGTCTTCAGCTTCCGACGCGCCTGACGTGATGGTGTTTTCAAATCGAAAGGATAAACCGTCTTCGCGCTAATGCACGCAAACGCTTCCCTTCCTAAACGGCACAGACACTTTTTTATTGTAATTGTATCAGTAACCTATAACGCATTAAAAATGAAAAAAATTAATCCCGAAATTCGCTCCCGGAGCGATCTTATAGTTAATACTTGAAACTCGTGAAGTTAATGTCGTCTCCATCTTCCGACACGCCTGAAGCGATTGGCTTTTGAAATCGAACGGAGAAACCGTCTTCGCGCTAACAGAGGCGCGTCAAAAACTATCAAAGAAGGACGTACAGACACATAGGCAAATATTTACTATTTTACTGTAATAGTATGAATGCTTACAATATTTAGAGAGCGCTCGGTCTCCCTGTGCGAGACCTGCATGCATTAAAAACTTTTTAACGTTTCTTTCTGTATTTATTTATTTAGTTCGTTCACTCGATCCGTTTGTGCGTTGATAAACGTCATCTCATCAATGGACGAAGAAACAGGGCATAGCAAAAGGTTTAATTTGACGTAGAAATTGTGCAATGAACAGAAACAATTACATTTTTGTCCGGTAGTTTTTTGACGCAGCAAATATTCCATAAATTATTCTATTGTGTGAACTATTTTGAATAGTTATGTGATTGAAGCTCCGCGTGAAACCCAAAAATACGGGGCATTTTTATTGCATATATAGTAGAGCGTTTCAAGGTTTACTCTAATTTACGAGCCCTGACAAAAAATTCTAGAATTTAAAATATAACTGTATAAGATATAAGAACCAAGACAACAAAAAATCCCGGATATAAAAAACGTTATTCATAATTAAATGAAAGTAGTCAAGCTTACTCCCCAAACCGGCAACGCCTTTCTGTTCGGCGTGTTTTCTTTATGTAAGAAAACAAAAAGATCAAGCATACGTCGTCTGCCCTGCTGTAATCACCATTTACCTCAAAAGAAATTAACCCTTTTAAACATTTCATTTTTCTCTGATTCGTAGACTGGAAAGCAGACTTATGGAAGACTGGCGTAAAAAATGTAGCATACTGAAATCTGCAATGGATGCTGCCGATGGGAAGATTGCAGCGGGGAAAAACGCGGAGAGTGAAGAGGAGATAGAGAGCTGCTACAGAATGCTCAAGGTTAGAGAAAATGCAATTTATGCGTCTGTGCAACAAACACACAAGCTGTTGGCTTAAAATCCAAGAAAAAGATGGCTGTGTTCCAAGACATTAATCTGAGTTTCTTTTGTTTTGAAACATTTAATCTTATTATTTTTCGTACTATCACAGGACCGTATTTTCTTAGAATAAGCGCCTAGGTGCTTATTTAAAATTTCGGAAAAGGAGGGGCCACCTAATCGAAGGGGGGGGGGGGAGTGGCACTTATTAAGTTTTTCTTAAATACGAACTGTAACTGTATTTTCGCTAATGCACATAAATGAACTCTGCAAGCACAAGGAGATAAAAATAACTAGAAGGGACTTACGGAAAAGAGACTGTTCTCGTAGATAAACTGATGCCGGTGTAGTTGGAGCTTAAAGATTGCAAATGAAGTAACATTGGAAACAGGTTTTTCTTTTATCCCTAATTTTTTTAAAGAAAGTGTCGGGGGCGGGGGGGAAGGCCTATTAGAAGGGAGGGGCTTGGTTGTTATTTTGACCAAGGGGGTTGGTACTTTATTTGGGAGAGGGCGCTTATTTTAGCGTGGACGCTAATTCGAGGAAATGCTGTATCCATCTTGAGAGTAGCCTTCTTATATTACGTAGACGACAGTTGGCTCATGCAACAGAAATCGTCGCCTTGTGGCGTTTCCTTCCCTTACCTTCTTGTGTTATTCTTTAGGATCTATCCCAAGTCCTTGTTCTTATGGAACCTGAGGTGATCGCCACACTGGATTACGGAAAGGAGCTGGCTTCAAATAACAAACTTAGTAGCGATTGTCGCCAAGAGGTGGCTGAAGATGTGAAGCACATGGACGAGAGATGGAAAGGGCTTTTGAAAGAATTGCAAGACGAGTACGCCAGGTACGCAGTCATGTCATTGAACGTTATTGAGGTGAGTTTAGTAAACAGTATCGGTTAAAGCCGTCATAGACCAGCCTCGTTTTCGCCGTGTGTCAACAAGACTTATGCAGGTGTGTTAATCCCTTACAAACCAAGGTACGACACATCCAGTAACCACTAAGAAACATTAGCGTTGCTCTCATATGTCATATGCAACCACGAACATGAAAATAAATGAAAAAAAATCGAAAATAAATGCATTTCGTGATTGATTCTAGTCCTCCGCAGTTGGTTCCTTTAAAATAAGTCCCTACTAAAACCATTCATTTCGTCGAACGAGAAAGTAGTGAAAATAGTTTTATTAACCTTTAGCAATAACTGTTCAACCATTGAGATCAGTCATGATAACTCTAACTATTCTGAATAGTGCCAGTGACCTAAATCATCAGTCACGATAGATGTTTTAATTTTTGTCCACTTTTGGAATCTTTTCCTTTTTTGTGATCTCATGACTGGCGATTGAAGAGATTGGCGATTGAAGTACATAACGTACTTCAACCGACAACAAGAGTCTACAACAAGACAAAAATAAAGTAAAAATGTTATCATTCAGCACAGCTTAGTAGAGCTCCGTCAGTCAGTTGATCTTTATTGATCTTTATTGTTTCAATAGCAGATTACACATTCATTACGACTACAACGGGCCGTTACAACAAAAACAAAGGGTTAAGCTGCAATCAAAATGAACACAAGTTTATGCTTTACACTACTGCTGTTGAAAATGACATAAGTTACTGATACAAACTGTTGAAACTTAGTATTGCGTATAACAACAGCAACTATTGTGGCTGGTTACAATAACTGTTTTAAAATAAGTCGTTACAACTATTAGAAAAATAGGTCCGCAATGCGTACTTGTGTGGGATTTCATTCAAATTTCATACGGTTTGAATAAATGAGACAAACTGTTTGGTTTCGTTGCTATTCAGTCCCTTTGCGACGTAAGGTATTACAGTGATATGATTCGCGTTGTAAACTTCGAGAAGGGGAAAGCCAAAATTTAAGTTTCAAAAAACTCGGGAAAAACTTGAAGGGTTGTTAAATGTAATAATTAACATTTCAAACACAAATGATTTTGTAAGAGCAAAACTCAAGTCTATTTCAAATTTTTAAAATCAACAATAGCAGTTACGGTTGAACTAGTAGCAATATTTTTGCGATACTTTTGTTGTATTAGAAGTCTCTTTTGTGTACATTCAACAGATTGACTAGCAATTTTTTCTTTCTGATACTGACGTTGGTTTGCTAGTCTATTTTCTCTACATTCAACGGATTCATTTCCAATTTTTTCTTTTTCATTCTTAAGTTGGTTTGCCAGTCTATTTTCTCTACGTTCAACGGATTCATTTGCAATTTTTTCTTTCTGATACTGACGTTGGTTTGCCAGTCTATTTTTCTACGTTCACATTCAGCAGATTCCAGTTATGCAACGGATTCATTTGCTTTCTTTCTGATACTGACGTTGGTTTGCCAGTCTATTTTTTCTACATTCAACAGATTCATTTGCATTTTTCTTTCTGATACTGACGTTGGTTTGCCCTAGGATTCATCATTTTCTTTACACGTTCCCAGTCTCTTTTCTTTACATTCAACAGATTCATTAACATTTTTTATCTTTTTATACTTAGACTGACATGGTAGCCTTTTTTGTCTTGATTCAACAGATTCGCTGGCACGTTTCTTTCTATTGTTTTCACGCTGTTGTGATAGCCTCTTTTGCCTTGATTCTTCACTTTCATTTGCCCTTCTCTTTTTCTCGTATTCACGTCGAGAAATTAATCGTCTTTTCTTTATGTCTGCTGTTTCATCTGAACACTTTCGTTTTCTGTTTTTTTTTTTTTTTATTATTTTCATCAGTCAGCTGTTCATTCTTCTGTTCAAGTTGACAATCACTGATAGAGACACCTTTAATTTCAAAAGGATTAACTCCTGTTTCTAAACAAGACATTTGTAAATATGATACAAGGTTTTCAAGGCCTTCAATACTGAGCAAAGTACATTTCCCAAATGAATGGGGCATACGATAAAAATCCTTTACATGTGAGTAAAAAATTTTAAAGCTTTGTTCAGAAATAAACAATGCAACTGTATTAATACCAGCAGTTAACAAACAACAATTGTAGTTTAGTCTCGACGTTGAAAATACTTCTATCAGTGAAATTTGAAGAGACATGTATGGGCCATTATTTAATGTCATGACCTAACTTCCAGACTCACTGTAATGTATAGACTTTGTTGTAAAGTGAAACGATACATGGAACATCAGTTAACAGCAAAAGGTCATTTGCCTGTACAGAATATCTTATTGAAATGGTTAAAATATTATTCAAAGTGAAGAGGTCCATACACTTATATGTTCTATTTGATGGTAAATAATAGCAGTAAGAGAAATTGCTAAACATTGGTAACCAGCATTTTCACGGAAGAGTGCTCCATTTCCTTGACTGTAGTCGGCAGATACTGTTCTCATTGGGTTAATGATATCGAATATTGTAGGGCGGGATTTTCCTGTACATCATTTGCTTGCCTTATAAGCAATGCAATATACACATTGTGGCACATCATTCGTGTAAACCAAAACATCACTTCATTCCACATTTTGTACTGTCCAACAACGTGTTTCAAAGTCGGCAAATAAAACACACTTAAATAAAACATCATGAGCATTATATTCCAAAAACGATCCTTAAAAGGGAATGAGGCATCCTTTGTTTTCAAGAAATTGTCATAAATGCCGATCCTTGACCGGAATTGTTCATTGGAGATACCCATAAGTTTGAGTTCAAGTTCAGTGCAAGTTATAGTTTCTTTAGTTTCTAACACTTTGAGACACCTGTGAGACACTTGTGAGATAGTCTGAGAAAATTTGAGACTTTCTGTGTTTGGCTTGCGAAAGTACAATGACTCCTTTTATGTGAGCTGGCACAACTTGCACCCAATCGAAAGGTCCAAGGCGATGGCTGTTGGCTTGTGAATAAAGCCAAACAGCTCCTGTGACAAGACGATCTTCTACTATAAACACCTGAGGAAATAACGGAAGAAAAGTCTCAGATTAGAAACAACGCAGGTAAAAAAAACGCGAACGTACTTACATACATACATACATACATACATACATACATACATACATACATACATACATACATACATACATTACATACATTGATATTGCAGGTTAGAATACAGGCAACTAATTAAAGCTGATGTGGACCTGCCTAATAATCAAATAAATAAATAACGATAAAATAAACAATCAGAGATAAATAAGTTATAAAGTTAACTATATTTAGATACAGCTAAAACCTATATTTAACAATTAGATTATGAGCTTGAGATTTCTATCGCGTGACAGCCAATGAGGGTGCAGCCCGAATCAACTATCACGCGATAGAAATCGAGAGGGAACAATCTAATTGTTTTAGTATAAATCCACTAGTCGTTCGCTAGTGGATTTATACTAAACAGTTATATTAAAAATTTAAAAGTCACAAACTAGCAATCAATCAAATAAGATCAAATAAAATAATTAAAAATGTACAAAGTCATCGTAAACCTTGTTGTAATTTGTACAGGTTCCTTTAACAAATGAAACCTTCTCTAGTGCTGCTTTGTTGGTAGCTGTTTTAAGAACATTTTCTCGCATTCTTATCTAAACAGTTCCAGAAAACAGGACCCTTAAATAAACGACTGTCTCTACCTAATTCTAAGTTTTTTCTAGGTACTTCCATTAACTTCCCTTTGCGTATTGAATCAATAATTTTTATGTGTTGAGACAGCCTATTTAGCATGTGTTTTGCCTTAAACATCTCAATAGCTAATCTACGTTTGTAAATATAACCAAGACTTTGCCAGTGAGCACGCTGTAATGTGTCACACTCCATAATATTCTTAGGTAAGCCATGTATTATTTTAGCTGCTCTTAGATGCAACCGATCAATTTCCGCAAAAGTAGCTGGAGAACAGTTTCCCCATACTGATATAGAAAAAGTTACATGCGGAATTATAGTCTTGAAATGTATATCCTCCAAAAGCTTGGATGGCAGATGCTGCATTCTCTTAAGCATATTAATTTGATTACAATATGACTTGCACATTTCATGCACTTGATACCTCCAAAGCAACCTGCTATAAGTTACTACGCCCAAAGATCTAGTGGAAATGGCACATTTAAGTACAGTGTTTCCACATTGAACAGGAAGTAGGGGCCCAGTAAAAATATTCCTCTGCAAGATCATTACTTATGATTTGCCTGTGTGAAGAGTCAACTTGTTTGAGTTGCACCAACTGCAGATCTCCGCAAACAATAAGTTCAGTTTTCTCACAACGTTATCAATGCTATCACCAATGACAAAAGCTGTAGTATCGTCGGCATACATATGTAATTCTCCCTGTGATACTGATTCCGAGAAGTCGTTCACATAAATTGAAAAGAGTCTGGGACTCACAAGGGAACCCTGAGGGACCCCATACTCAACTTTACGAAGATCCGAGTTGGTACCATTGATTTGTACAAACTGTTGCCGATTTGGAAAATAGCTTAGTAACGACTCCCAAAGACTACCAGTTATGCCGCAGGCTTGCAACTTATAACCTAGGATATTATTGTCTACAGAGTCAAAGGCTTTTCTAAAGTCAATAAAGATCGCTCCAATTACTTTGCCATTGTCTATGGATAGCTTCCACATCTCTGTAAGGTATAATAACAATGATTCTGATGATAAACCCTTTCTGTAACCCCACTGGTTCCGTTGCAAAACACATCTCAAATGTGGGTCTAAAGCTTCGCATATGACCGATTCTGTTATTTTGCTAGGAACACTTAGCACGTAATCGGCTTTCGTCTATCAATTGGAATATTTTGAAGCCAGAATTTCAACTTATATAAGAAATTAAGACTTAAGTATACTCAACGAAAACGTCAAAAAGGAAAACGACTTCTACTTACCTTGTGAACTAAAAGTACGACGCGAAAAAACTTAAAAATCAGTAAAAAACCAACTGCTGAAAAAAATGGCCGCCCACGAAACATAAACGGAACACAGTATACTGGAACCCAGTCTTCTCACGTCGACACACCCAAACTAGAAACCACGTGACGAGCACTTCACTCTCGTAGACAAACAAATAAATAAATAAATATCGCTGGAGCTGACTTTGTGTGGGAAAAATCCCACACAAAAACTTAAGAGCTAACAACAATACAATGGCTATAAAACTCCTGGCGTTTCAACGAAATTGCCCTATCGCCGCTGTAATATGAACAAGACAATAACTAGTTTGATTGGTTCCCGGGGGGTTACTTGACCCACGTTTAGATATAGGGTGCCGCAGTATGACAACAGCAACAATTGTGGCTGGTTACAATAACTGTTTTAAAATAAGTCATTACAACTATTAGAAAACGTTGAGTTAACAACAACACAATGGCTATAAAACTTCTGGCGTTTCAACGAAATCACCCTATCGCCGCTGTAATATGAAACAGAGAACATATGAACCAACAATTGACCTGCTCCCAACGTCAGTGGCTTCATAGCTCAGTTGGTTAGAGCATCGCACCGGTAATCGCGAGGTCACGGGTTCAAACCCCGTTGAAGTCCTGAATTTTTTTTTTCAGGCTTCTTTTCGCAATTGCATAAATGGAGTTCACAGTTCACAACTGCGAGGATCATTCATTCATTCATTCTTCATTTGATTTGAGAAAATAACTAGTTTGATTGGTTCCAGGGGGGTTACTTGACCCACGTTTGGGTAAAGGGGTGCCGCAGGGGGCTTGAAATCCTGACCCTGTTTAGGACAAAAATAACCTTCAATATATTTAGGACAAAGGACAACATCTTATATCCACATTCTCTTACATACATACATACATACATACATACATACATACATACATACATACATACATACATAATACTACATACATATTTATTTTCTCTCGAATTTCAGTGTAGCTTGCAAGAGCTAATATCTTCGAGAAAACATAAAAGAAAGTATATATATATCTATACAAAACAACTAAAATACACAGTATTTACAAGTATATATTACATATCATTAAAAATTTAAACAGCAAAAGTGAAAATAAGCGAAAGCGATTACACAAAGATACGGCCCTGGATTTCCCTCTTAAAATCAGTAAATGCACTTGTACGGATAGAGTTAGGCAGTGTATTCCATAGCTTAGGTGAGAAGTAAGAAAACGAATTAAGGCCATAGCTAGTTGTTCTAGGTTTTCTAAGTGACAGTATGTTATCACCGCGAAGATTATAAGAAGAGGACCGAAGTGAAAACATATCTTTCATGTAAGCCGGAAAATGAGTGAAAAATAGGCGCTTATATAATAATATAAGGAGTTTCTGAACGCGCTTATTGTATAAGGAATTAGTATTGACCCTAGTGAGAAGGCTATCATACGGAGACAAGTAATCCCCAAGTATAAGTCTAAGTATTCTCTTGTTTAGCGCTTCTAGCTTATCCGTATTTCGCGTCCCACAAAAATGCCAAACTGAAGAACAATAGTCAAAATACGGTAAAATGTACGCTTTGTAAAGCTTAAATAGGGTGTCCCTGGGTATAAGTTTTCGAAAGCGCAGCATAACATTAAATTGATTATTGATCCTTTTGCATAAATTGGATATGTGACTAGAAAAGTCCAGCTTATTATCTATTTCCATTCCAAAAATCTCTAATGTGTCCTTTACTGGGAAGGAAAAACTATAGTCCGTATCACTAAGGACTAGACCCTGGTGCTTGCTCTCGTTAACTAGCATTCCATTTTCATGGTACCAGTGATTGGTCACCTTGACATTATGAGATACGCTTGCGTCTAGAGTCGCTGGACGACGTGGGAATAATATACCTGATGATCATCAGCATAAGCGTTCAGTTTGGCCGTCTTTACGTGGAAGAAGAGATCGTTGATAAAAAAGTTAAATAGCATTGGACCTAACACACTCCCCTGCGGGACCCCACGTCCAACACTTTTCCAGGCGGAGCAGGTGTCCCCAATCTTGACTCTCTGAGATCTGCCAGAGAGATAGTGCCTGAGTAGAGCGCAACTTTTGTCATCCATACCGTAGGCCTTGAGCTTGGAAAGGAGGAGTGGATACTGAATAACGTCAAACGTTTTGGAGAGATCCATAGAGACCACCGCAACGAGCTCCCCTCTGTCACGCATCATCCTCCAGTCTTCCGTCAACCTCAACAGTGAGGTCTCACAACTATGAAACTTCCTGTAAGCGCTAATGAAGTCTGAAAGTATTTCAAGATAAAATTCATACATCTGCCCTGCCAGAAGCCTTTCGAAAATGTTGTTCAGAGCGGGGAGCACAGTTACGGGCCTATAGTTGACCTTACAAAGCTCGTCGTCCTTTTTGAACAAGGGAGTCACCGTGCCCATCTTCCAATTTGCAGGATAGCAGGAATTTTTAATGGAATAGTTAAAAATGCTGGTAAGAGGCCCGGCAATAACAACTGCCGCGTCTTTCACCAGCCGTGGTGGGATCATATCGTGACCAGGCGACTTGTGCACATTGATCTCTTTCAGTAAGGTTTCAACCTGAGGTTTACTTGTGCGATGAAAACTGAAGCAAGCGAGTTCGTCTGCGCCCCTGTTTTCAAAGATTGCTTTGATACTCGGATGATTAACAAAATCCTCGCCATAATCCTCTTCTTCTCTCAGAGGTACATTATCAGCGATGTGAACAAAATGTTCATTGAACAATTCGGCAATTTCCTTTTTGTCAGTAATAATCCTGTCTTCTTCTTTTAAGATGATATCATTGGCTTGTCTACTTTTAGTATGCAAAAAAGGGCAGAAGGTAGACCAGAACTCGCGTGGGTTATCAGGCTCTGTTGATTTCTTTACAAAGTGCTGTTTTATCGCTTTTCGCCTGAGAGAGGTGCAGGTGTTACGTTGAGTTTTGTACGCCTCGTAATTTGCATCCGTACGATTACGCGTGAATATTTTCCACAGTTTATTGCGGTGTCTAATCGCTTTCCTCCATTGTTCCGTCATGTATGGCACCTGATTGCCTCGCACCATTGTTTGTTTAATGGGGGCGTGCCTATTTATAACATCTAGAAACAATTGTTCAAATGCGTAAACCTTATCATCAAGTTCATCAAACACGTCAATGATGTGGAAAGGCACAATTTGCATATCACGCACAAAGTTCTCCTGGCTAAAATTTTTGAGACTACGAAAACAAATCTTGCGTGATCGAGCCCTTGGTGCCGATGATCGTAGGATTGTATAAACCAACGAATGATCGCTGATGTGCGTATCTACTACGCCAGATGCAACAATATTTCTCTTGTTATTTGTGAGAATTAAATCGAGAGTAGTTTGAGATGTCCTGGACTTTCGAGTCGGCTCAGTAATCAAGCAATGCAGGTTAAAAATATCTAACATATCTAGTAGAGTTCTACCGTTTTTTTGGTGGTTTATCCGGTTCTGAAACGTCAGCATTAAAATCTCCCGCGAACAATATTCTACTCGTCAGTGTTGATGCTGCCTCGAATAGCGATGATAGCTCATGACACCATTGTGATTTCGGAATCGACGGAGGCCGGTAAATTCCACTAGCAATTGTATTGGCAATCGTGATCACATTTAAAGGCCCATTGGCACTTATCACACGTGTGTTCATATTGAAACGTGAACACCGATCACAACAGAAATATAATACATTACGTAGAAGTGAGAGCATTAATTTCGCGGTGAATCTCAAGTTTAAAGTTAATTGACGGGAATCTCTATTCGCTAAATGTGCAACCTTTAAGGAAAGCATGAAAAAAAATGGACCACGAAATTCATTTACCACCTATTTCGGATGGCCAAGAAGTAGATGACAGTACTGAAACTATACCCTGTCTAGGACGGATCCAGACCCTTTATAGGACACGAAAATTTGGTTTATAAACAGAGTTGATAATGTAAATTGACCACCGTACAGGGATTCGATTAGCTGAAGTTTCGAGCGTTAGCCCTTCGTCGGAGCGAATCGAGAAATTGTGGGTTGGTTGGTTTATATGCAGAAAAATGAAGCTACGTTATTGGTGGTAACATGGTAACGTGAAAAACAGGAATAAATTAATTGAATGAAAAGCGCTCGCTGATACTGTGGGGATTAAGAGTGCCGATTTGAAAGATCAATTTTTGCTCGAGATTTTTACGGCTTTCCGTGGTACCTTGATGTAGGGAAAGGCCGGAGATCGACATGTGTTGTTTGGAATGGCTAGGGAGATTAAAATGCCGAGCGACTGGTTTGGATGCATCTTTGTCATCTTTCTCAACATCACGAAGATGTTCTCGGAATCGGTCACCTAGTCGTCTTCCTGTTTCGCCGATGTATAACCTTTTGCATAATGTGCAGGTTATGCAATAGATAACATTTGCGAAGGTACACGTGAAACGATCAGTGATCTTAACAGATCGCTGATCGCTCCATTTTTCTGTATATAAACCATACACAACCCACAATTCCTCGATTCGCTCCGACGAAGGGCTAACGCTCGAAACGTCAGCTAATCGAATCCCTGTACGGTGGTCAATTTACATTATCAACTCCGTTGATAATCCAAATTTTCGTGTTTCACTCTCCCACCGACGCAGCACCACAGTTTCTTTAGAAACTAATCCCCTTTTTTGGACAGACTCGCTCAAAATTATATACCCGTTGTAGGGGGGAAAATCATACCTATCAAGCGGCACGTACGCGTATAGGCCATAGAGGGGAGTACCCCCCCCCCCTCCACCATGGGATTGGTTAAAATAACTGTTTGAAATAAGTGACTACAACTATCACGAACTATCACTACCTTCGTCGTCGTGACCATTGGGTGTTTCCACCAGCCTCAAAGGAACCACTGATGCATTTTTTGAAACTATCAGAGTATGGGATTGAGACAACTGCCAAGCATTCGCTGTAGTTGTTGAATTGAGGTCGTTTATTGGATTCGCCTTCTCAACAAAAGACGCTTTTCACTGAAAAAAAGTGCGCAAGTTGCGCAGTGCACTCTGGTTAAATGCAATGCATTGTGGTAAAAAGTTATGAATTTGAGAATTCGTATCCCGCTGCACGCTCGCTGCGCTCGCTCCGAAGCAAATAGTAACTGCGTGTCGGACACTGTAATAAGTGACAAGGAACTTATATCCAGCAATTCCTTCCACTTACACTTTCCACTGACGTTTAAAATTGGAGCGAAGTTGAAACACACTTTCATATCGTTTATACATGCAGTTCGACAGTTTTTTTTAACTATATCAATATTAGCAGATGTCAATATATACTGGTATATGCCTGTAGAGAAGTATTGTCGTAAATTTTGCCATTGGATAGCTAATAAAAAGTTGTTTTGGAGATTTGTTTAAATTTCAGGAAACATGATGGTACGAATTCTTGAGTGAACGTGGAAAAATCTATAGTATTAAGCTTATCAGGTATTATTTGTGCCACATGAAAAGGCTCAGTAAATACGTTTATGGCGTGCTAATACTGCATGTCTTAACCAATCAACAGATGTTTCCTGGGTGTTGACCGTAGGCATCAGCTGTATCAAGCCAATGATCAGCTGTGCGTGATAACCAAAATGTCAAATTCATCGTCTTATAGATGTCTTCATGTAGCAGACCACATCAGCACACTGTGTGACAAGCAATACACTTTTCCATTTTCCAAAAACACTCGTTAGTATGAATTATCCATGCAATCACCTCGGAGGAGGAGGTCAAACTTAAGGCCACGCAGGATAGTTAATCTCATTACGTATGTATTTATAGTGGGGCACCATACTTATAGAAACCCGTGAACTGCTTTTCTCATGGTAATCATGGCTAGCGGTATTCCTCGTTGGCGTCACCGCAGGACGACGACGACGACGACGACGTAGTTGCACTTTAAACAACTCACGACGACGGTTCTGTGGACGCCGGCCGTGAGCGTGAGAAACTAGGTCGAGGTTCACGTCTTTCGACAGGAAACACAAAACTAAGCAAACGCGAAGACGACGGTTTTTTTATTTGCTAGTTAAGTTAATTATGGCATCCCTTAGAGCTGCTCGAGAAGCTTTATTGTTTGTATACTGAGTGCAATGGTTGGATGATGCATGTGGAATTTCTTGCTGTGAATGACCTCAACCCCCCTTCTATAAACGCGACTTTCCGTATTATTCCTACGGCCAGTTTGATTTCGACGCTTCATTTCGCCAGTTTGATTTCCTCCTTGACGCTATCTTAGCTGAGTGTGTTTTGCGAAGCGACACATTCTGCTACTAGAAAAAAGTGCTACAGATCCCGTCTCCAATGAAATGTTTCCACTGGAACGGAAGCACTCTGTGTGTTCCTGAATAATGAAATAATTATTTACAACCGACTTCATCATGTGTGCAATAATTCGGCTAAGCAAGCTTTAAAAAAGGCATATAATCAAATCGTTAAACTTAAAGAAATTGTAATGAATACTCGGCAGCTTAAACAGTGAGCGGATTGTTGTTTTGTCAAAATCTGCCATAAAACATCATCACCGATGAGAACCCACTTAACAAAAATACAGCTTTCATTGTATATTTGTACTGAAATATAATTTTTACTTGAGAGAATAAAAAAGCACTTTCATAGCCACATTTCCTCTGAGCCTATATGAATATAAAACTCCAAGGATAGCGCGTACTGACGTAGTTTTTCCAGATGTTTGTTTACAACTCGAAGAAAGCATCTCCGATTCTAGACGAGAAATTTCTCGAGAAAATAAAAAGCTCCAAACTCGTCAAATAGCACCAGAAAATATATCTTCGATCTCAGAAAGCCCAAAACAACTTCTTCATTTGATTTGCTTTCTTAAAATGTGAAGGAAAAAAGAAAATAACGATACGAATACTCACCTCCAAAAGAAGACCTCAAAATCATGTGTCGCCCGACGTCGACAGCTGAACGACGACTCAAGTTTTGTGATAGGCATGCGTGGTAGCTACAAATATTGCATTTTTACTTCCGGTCGTCGAATTTGGCGTCGTCATCGTGAGTTGCTTAAGGTCTCTAATTAATATTATTAACAACTGAACTATGGATATCAGATTTCCAGCATTTTCATTGGTTAGCCGGACAGGCTCTCAGTTCATTTACCTACACTACCTTATGTGGTCAATGAACGCTTCAGCAAACAGATAAAGCCCAATGAAATTTTCCCTCGAAACGGCACTGACGGCAGCCATTAAAGCGTTAGTCGTCTCGCAGCGAAATTAATGAGTATAAATTTTGAAACCGGAATCGAAGTACAAATGGAATTCAACTTTTCATTGCTGAGTCTTTTAGAACGACAAGAAACTGCTGGGATCGTGTTAAAAATTTCTTGCAGCGCTAAGATATTTTCCGGGCTGTTGATGTTTAGCTAATAGCAAAACGCACTTTTATTTACGGAAATACCAAAACAGTTTTTGAACTTAACCAAACCAAAGTGAAAATATGTATTCAACAACAAGTGTCGACGTCACCAATCTGTAACTATCCTCTCGGGCCAGTCTATTCAAAAATTAAACAAACTAAAACAAACAAGGATTTTAGCTAAAATTTGCAGCAATGACGGCCACTATTGAAAATCTTTCGAGAGATCAATGACACCTTTTAAAAAATTAACACACATTGAAAATGTTCTGACCTGCACTCGATGCAATGTATCAATCACCTGCTTCAACTTTCCGGTTACAGATATGACGTTTTGTAAAAAAAAAATGAGAAGAATCGCCGTTCTTGTTGTTTTTGTTATTCAGTTCGGCCGCGGTTCCAGTTTTTGTTCCCCGCATCGAGACAAATTTCTATAAGCCATTTCTTGAAGCATAACCTGGACTTGTCTTACGTATACCTCATATATCTTGTTTCCGACCCGGTTTGGTTAGACAATGTTTCAGTCCATTAAAATAAATTGAAGTTGTGTCTTCATTTTGATGAAATTCGCCCATGGTGTAACCCTAATGCTGTTGTTTTGATGTACATCTACGTGAAAGCCGTTCCACCCTCTTTGAGAAATGATAGAATAATTCTTACCAAACTACTGACCATTTACAACTATTCAGAGCAAATAAACTCTGCACTTTTTCACAAAAAGTACGCTAAACTGAAGCTTCAACGTTGTTCTCGGACACTCTCATTGCATATTCATTTAACTTTGCTCGGAAACGTTGCAACACACCGAAAGGTTTTTTCGCGCCCTTTCTGTTTAGTCATGTGATTTTGTTTAGTCATGTGATGGACAAATTCGATTTTCTCTTTCTCTGATTTCCTTTCTTTCATTTTGTTTTGTTCAGATTCTCAATTATGCATTGTAGAGTTCTTCATAAAACAATTATTCTACTCGGGCTTGCTGGATATGAAATGATTATAGCCAACTCGGCGCTACGCGCGTTGGTTATTTATCACTTCATATCCAGCGCGCCCTCGTAGAATAACTGTTAAATATCCTAATAATAATAGTAATGATAATAATAATAATCATAATAAATACTCGAGCCCAAAATGGCGCCCATACTCCACCTGACCAGCTAATTTATAGCGCACATCTTTGATATTGGACATCCATGTTAAGGTCAATTAACACGTGTCAAAACAATCCATCCGCTTATCAGTATCACGTGACCATATCGCGGGCTCAAATTGAGAGCCCATCGAGGTCAGCTGTTTTTTTTAAGTTGACCGCTGACCAGGTACTAGTTTTCGATTGGATTGCAGCCTCAAGCCATTTGTGGGACACCCACACCAAAAAGAGGCTTAATTTTTCGCTCGCTTTCTACGGCTCCAAATTTCATAATCATTTAGATTCTTCATTACGAGCAAAACGACTTCATCTTCTTCGATCGAAGTTTGTCTCTTAATTCTCGTAAAAGGCATAAAAATCAAGAACTTGTTAAAAGACATTCAGGCAGGTAAATTTAATTTTCAAGTGATGAAAAGGAAGAGCGAAAATTTTTTCTCAGGAAAAGCTACAAACTTGGATCCACGTAGGTGGCGCCCGAATTGTGTGGTGGAAAACAAAATGATTCAAGGCTTCAACGGCTTTCACTTTACCGCGGCATCTTGTAGCTCACCAAGAAAGGCCACTTTTGGTTCACCGGCATTAATAGGAGAAACAAGTAGCTCAAACTCTGTGGAAGAAGTTCTTTCTTTGGACAAACCGTTTTCTATTTTTGCGGATGCGTGTTTTCACTAAAGTGGATACGTATTTTCAAGTGGTAAAAACTTCTACAACACAGGAGAGTGAGGTGAATTAAATAGATTGAAGCTTAACATTTAAATTTTAAGTTTAATCTTTTTTTTTTAATATAAATATGATAACTAAAGGGTACCAACACCCTGAAATAACTAAAAAGTTAAAAATGTCATGCGCTGGATCGAATAAATTAAATTAAATGTTAGCAGCGGAGGTACAATATGGAGAGCACATATGCACTAACTATCGTACACACACACGTAACGCCAACATGCACACAAACGTAACACCTACAATGTGTAAAATAATCTTGAAAAGTTAAACCCAGCTACAGAGAATAAGGATTAAAGCCCCGGCTAAACGATTAAACATTTCCATCCAACATCGTCAGTTGTCAAACATAACGTTGGGCGGCTAAAACGCACAAAAAATGTTTGACTTAACACCAGACAGAGTGAGTCCACAAAACGATTTTTCGCGTATTATCGCTGAAATGTCGACGTTATGTGGTTCATTTGGTTACTTTTACCGGCCGTGCACGCTTTATTGGTTTGGGTAGGTAAACGATCAAACATTTTTCCGTAACGCGGAATGTTGGATGAAAATGTTCGATCTAGATCAAACATGGAAAGCCATTTAAATGCAATAATAATAACAACTTTATTTCTCCACGGGATCCTCATCATGCACTAAAAAGTGGTCTTCTAAAGAGCAGTGCCTAAAAAGTCCCTTAAAAACTGAGACTTAAAAACCACAGACATTTTGAAAAACCTTATATTAAGTGCTTAAAGTAACTAAACTAAGTTAAGAAATTTCTAATATACAATAGCTATTCAAAGTAGTGGCCCGCTTAGCCTCTGCTGACAGTTGATGACAATGTTGATTGAGGCGGCCAAATGGTCAAACGTGCTCGTCCAACACGACGTTGCATGAAAATTTTGATCATTTTTTGATTGTTAAATTTGTTTTTGAACAAACATAGGCGTCATGTATTGTTTTCTTGTCATGTTTTAATGTTTTGAGGTTTTTAACCGCGGTCAGTTCCTGTTGACTGCTCTAAACACAAAATATTGGCTCAAGGAAAGCCCTGCGACGTTGCTTAATACTAGTAAGAAAATAATAATCATGGAGGTCCGCTTTTAGGCTTGGCAAAATCTATATATTATAATGAGGATGCACAAGCTATGCGACTGATTCCGACCTATCAACTGAATCATTCTTGAATGATTTATTTCATATATCATTCACACTCTTCTCTTTCACGGGAATATATGAACCCACAACTGACCTGCTCCCAACGTCAGTGGCTTCATAGCTCAGTTAGTTAGAGCATCGCACCGGTATCGCGAGGTCACGGGTTCAAATCCCGCGATGAAGTCCTAAATTTTTTTCAGCCTTCTTTTCGCAATTGCATAAATTGCGTTCACAGCTGCGAGGATCATTTTTCATTTGATTTTGTTTCCGCAGTTCATATATGCTTTAATTCATATATATCATTCACAGATCAGATATTGTTTATTTTGACATTACTCGTGCCACCATTGCCGCATCGTTAGGGTAACATTTGAGTGCTTCGGAACTTTCTGTTGTTCGGGATGCCACCTTTTTTTGATTCCCGGGCCTTTTATCACGTGGTCAAACTTAAGGTCCCAGACTTCACAGTTCAGATGGCCTTTTCTACTGGTCAAGTTCCCTTGCACTCCTAGTGTTGTTTCTTGCATACCGAATATATCCGCCTGCAACGAAATATTTGTTAGTTGTGTGGTAAAAATATATTCACGATGCCAGAAATCGTGGCCGGCCGGATCTACGTTACTAGTAACTGTTGCAGACGTTTTCCATCATTTAGTGGACATATGGCACAGGCCCAACAAGACACTAGATTGCAGTCTGTCACGCAGTTACTTTATTTTTTAGCCTGTCTAACATGTGAATGCGTTCGTTTACTCATTGCTGTCGTATACGTAAGCTCGCTTCCCCCGGCTTAAGATTCCCCATCTGTGGAACTTACGAGCCATCAAAGTAACCAGCGTGAACCGTTACATTAATCCCGACGATATCAATCAATGAAAATCAATCATTGATTGCCAATCAATAGAATCAATATAGTCAATAAAAATTAATTGATTGGTTATTGATTGATAATAATCAATACTCAACCACTAAATATCTTAATTGCTATTGATTATCACTGATTTTTATTGACATCAATAAATAGTTGCGCAATAGTAAAAATCTGAGTTTGGCGGTGAACAGAAAGACTAGCACAGGTGCCAGATGCCACTTTAACCCTTTCACTGCCAAAGGGTCTCACTGCTGCTTAAGTAGTGTTCATAACTGCGATGATCTTTCACATATTCATTCTCTTTCTTCTGTTACCTGCTTATATCCATCTTCAATTGTAATGAAATGCTATGAAATCCCAGATTCGGAAACTAAGACACAGAATCAGCAAATCAGGAGTGCAGCATATTAGAGGCAACATTACAGTAAAGCATATCGCAGGAAACGACTTAAGGTTCGCGAGATCGGGATTCCATGTGAACGCTTTCGTTTCTAACAAGTTTAGGTCGGTACACACAGAGAGAAGAGCACGCGTACACATGAGACGCAGTGAGCAAAACTAAAACTATGGAAAGAAGAAATACTATAAGATAAAGAGGTGGGAACTGGAGTTTAAAATAAAACATGAAGCCTACAAAGATTCCTGGCTTTGTTGCCCTTGGATTTGTCTTGGCTGGTCCCACTAGTCAATGAAAATTGGTTTGTTGTCAGTGAAAAGTCAGGGAATTTTTTTTTTCCATCCCAATGTGTGGCAATCCCTGCAGTGTTGTAATTCAGTTCTATGAAATAAGTGGCCTGGCATTTTATAGCATAACCATTCTATAGCTAAGGTACATGTACCTTTGTAGTAAAGGAAATCACTGTCTTTCATTTTTCTCACTCAGAATATCCAATGGAATTGATGAGACTTTAGTTGAGAGGCTTATAGGTCTAACAGAGATGTTTCCAGAGTCTGTGCGCAATGGGGCTAGTTCTGCTGCGAGAGGTGTGCTAAGTGGTGCCAAGTGGCTTTATCATTTCACTGGCAGAACAGTCTGGATTCTAGTATATCATTTGTTGTACTCGCTCTGCATGTCATCTTCGAAGTGGGAAGAGTGCAAACAGAGGAAGCGCAACTTCAACAACAAAGACAAGTTAGTTGACAACATACATGTATAAACCTTTATGCAATAGACAGTATAAACGTCATGTTTTGATTGGTTTGGATGAGTTTGCATTTATAGTATGGGCACGCAAGTGATGCCATGAGCCAAAGAAAATCAAACCTATCCAATTTGGCAGTGTGTTCTGATAATGCAGAGAGGACGTCGAAATGTGGTTCGAAGATCAGTCAAGCTACTTGCCTATGGCTTGTAGAGTACAGATACGTCTTTGTTCTACTATGTTTTGACGTCTTCCATGCATTATGAGAGTACACACACACAGTCAGATGGAAGCTATGTGTTAAATTTTATAGCCCAATGTTCTACTTAAGAGAAGGGTCACATGTCAAAACCCTGATCCCTGACCCAACACGATGAGTCATGAGATTGTTATTGACACCATGTCTCGTCACTGAACCAAAAATGACCCTACATCTGTAAAGTATCAACCAGTCTTTAGAACATGTTCACACCCACTCAGCCAATCAGTGCCCAGTATTTGTGTGCTCTATCTCCCATAATCTGTCTTAAATTATAAAGAGACAGGGCTTTGAAGCACAGGGCAATTGTGAGGAACATACTTATATAGATTTCTTTTGCTTTCCTTTGTCTAAAAGCCTAATTAATATGCTCTATATAGAGCATACTGATGAGTATATAGCATACTAATGAATTACAGGCTGGTATTTGTTATAACTTGCTGTTATAACAATGACAATTTTTTTTAAAGTTTTCGCTTTACATAACTTAAGCAAGAGATTAATCACCAAAATAACAAAACCAAATGGACTTAACAATTTTAGGAAAAATTAAACGAAAAAGTGGTCTCACCGTGCTTCATAACAGAGATGTGGTTGAGAAGTGGTTGCTCTCTTTCTCTTTGCTCAATTTCGTTCACTGTGGTAGGCTTTTGGAAACGCACTCTTTTATCAAATTAATCCCCCAAGCACTCGGATATGTCTACGCTCTCAAAAGCAAGTAACTCTGGAGTGGCAAGGACGGCCTCAAGTTCCTCCAGCTCTGTATACTGGCTCATAGCGGAGCAAATGAGCCATCAAAACAACAAAGAATAAAGAAAGCTCCAAAGAAAGAAAAGTGTTGTTATACGTTAAATTCTACCAACATTACGGGGACATCCAAAACAAAATAACAACGTGATTCCCAAGTGTGAATGACACAATTAAAATACGCTCATAAATAGAATCTGCATGAAATATTGTTTCTTCAAGCATGTGACCATATTCTAAGGGATACATAAGTGCCTCTCGCATCGCATTAGATAGAAGTGGCACTCGGGCTACGCCCCCGTGGCCTTCCATCTATGCTCGAGGCACTATATCCCATAGAACACTCACGTTCATTGTCTAACCCTTATACTTAGATTTTAGGTTACACCCTTTTTGCACCCAGCCCTTCAATATGGTATGCTCTTACCACTTATTAATTAGTTAAAAACTGCATCGATGATTATCACTGTGCCGTTGTAAAAAAAACATTACCTTGCTCACTCTTTTTTTTTTTCCAGATCCTTCTTGGCCCAGGCAGTTCTCACGGTGGGGCCAAAAGACCTCAAAATCGATCATTGAAGTGTGACATTTTTGGTTAATTTACCATAGCTTAAGTTGTATTGATTCTTTATTTCCCAAACTTGGCGAGTAAATATGGGACGTCGGGCCAGTCAAAATTTTATATAGAATGACACCAAATGTAAAATAGTGGCGTCATAATTGATGACATCATTTACAACTAAATTTAAGAGTTTTGAATTTTCAAATTTTTTTACAACGATTCGAAATTCCTTGACATGGAGAGTCAAGCATTGCCAAAAAAATTGTTAGACTGTTTCAAAAGGTCGCTGTGATGTGATGTGACAAAAATGGCTTCCCCAATCCCCCCCCGTACTATAAGATTCAAGTCTTTTTGGTTGTGTTAACAAGGCTGTTTAGGTTGTATATTGTCGATCTTTGCTATAGCAAGCTAGCACAAAAAGAAAAACTCGAGAAGTTAAATTTCTGCCAATGTTAGCTCCTCCACAGAGTTCTATGACGTCATAAAATGGTCACGCGACCATATTCATTCGGCTAAAATTGGCGTTTTTTAAGGCGAAAAACGAAAATCTAAAATGTTACGATTTTTAGTAACCACTAAAGGCTTATTTCACCAAAATGATATTTACCTTGAAAAAAATGAAAAAGATATCAAGAGTAAACTGTGGTTCGGGAGAACAATTGAAATTCTTTAAAGCGACGTAACTACCGCGGTGCCAACGCTTCGCCGCTCATCTTGTGTCTAGCACGTTCCAATCCACCGTTGATCTCATTTCGTAGTTCGTATTTTCGTCCATGTGTGTGTTTAAACTTTACAAATAACACAAAAAAACAAAAATACTGTCCATTGGAGTGTTTATGCTATCATATTTGATTGTTTTTTTATTGGGATTCTTTTCCTCATTTATAGTAATTGTGTGATTTTCGGTGGTACTGCACTCCAACTCAATTTGGAGACTTAAAGTCCAGCGTTTTGTACTTGAGGTCCAATGTCGGCGTATGTTTATTCTTCCCTTTTTAAAGCACCAGGAGGCGCCTTTTCAAAAGGGGGAATATTATGTCAACATACATTTTACCTTAAATATGTGACTGATCATCGCAAGTTATGAACACTACTTAAGCAGTAGTGAAAATTGAGCCTGAAAAATTTAGGCTTGTACGGGATTCGAACCCACGACCTCTGCGATACCGGTGCA